>JAJJHQ010012396.1:335917-364759 GCA_021223825.1 Drosophila ironensis
TGCCATGTAGAATGTAAAGGTGAAGATCGCCTCCTTGCCTTATCTTTCGTGCCATTCGTTCGCTTGCAGACAAGAGACACAAGGGAAACGGAAACGGAAGCGCAAGCGGGAACGGAAACGGAAACGGAAGCGGACTGCAGCGACAATGTGCTTATGAGCTAGCCAAAGGACCGGACAGCAGGACAGCAGGGCCTCAGCAAGCCCCCAAAAAGGATCGCAAGACAGGGAGCAGGTGACCTAGTTTAATCGTGAGTTTCCTTTCCTTCCCACCACCTCTATATCTCACCTATATCTCACTATCTATCCACTCTTTCAGCGCCACATCCTTCCCCCGAAACGCTCAAGGCTGTTCTGTTGTGCTAGACCGTACTGGGAGCCCCAACCGTGCACTGCCATTAGCCATTAGCGATTAGCAACCTAACTAGTTATACGCAAATCTTAAACTACTTAAAGCAGCGCCCCAGCATGTCCAACTCGCACTACAACGCCTACCAGCAGCCGCACTCGCACTCGCAGTCGCAGTCCGGCAGCAACGGGGACGGCGACTACCATCCGCAGATGGTGCACCATCCCCAGAGGCTGCTCAATGGCCATGGACACGGCCATGGACATGGACACGGCCACGGACACGGACATGGACATGGGCACGGGCATGGCATGAAGAGCGTGGCCGTGCCGGACATGTGTCTGTTCTGCTTCGAGGTGCTCGACTGCGAGCTGAACAACATCGACGGGCCGGGGGTGCCGATGTTCAGCAACGAATCGTACCCGCTCTTCGTCACCTGGAAGATCGGACGGGACAAGCGGCTGCGCGGCTGCATCGGAACGTTTAGTGCCATGGAACTGCATCACGGGCTGAGGGAGTACGCCCTGACCAGCGCCTTCAAGGACTCCCGCTTCGCCCCCATCTCCAGGGACGAGCTGCCCCGGCTGACGGTGTCCGTGTCGATACTGCAGAACTTCGAGGAGGCCCAGGGCCACCTGGACTGGCAGCTGGGCGTCCACGGGATACGCATCGAGTTCCTCACGGAGCGCGGCTGCAAACGCACTGCCACCTACCTGCCCCAGGTGGCCACCGAACAGGGCTGGGACCAGCTGCAGACCATCGACTCGCTGCTGCGCAAGGGCGGCTACAGGGCGGCCATCACCCAGGAGATGCGAAAGTCGATAAAGCTGACGCGCTATCGGTCGCAGGAGATCCAGATGCACTACAAGGAGTACCGAGAGCATCAGGAGCGAAGGGCCGCCCAATACGGCAAGGTGCAATGCTAACAATCGGACAGGTGGGGCCCGCGCAGATGATCCTGGCTGAGGGCTGGCCTGCTGGCCGTCGTCCTCCTGATGCTGCTAGCCTTTGAGTTCAGTCCAGCTTGGCGCCCGCTTTGAAGCCAACCAACCAAACAACCAACAAACCAATTACACAGACCACAAACACACGATTTCTCCAAGAGCGGGACCCTCGATCGAGGCCCGTTTGTTTGAAAATATTAAATATTTAAGTATATAGACCATTTGAAGCTTGACCTACTTAAGCGGCCAATCCGTAAGAAAACCAAACGCAGCAGCCGCAGCCGCAGCAGCAGCAGCAGTAGCAGTGGAAGTTTATAGACCCGCAATCGGATTAAATTCATCAAAGTTGTGGCCGTCGGACGCGCTGATTTCTATTTTAAATCCAAGAGAAACAGAAACAGAGAAACACAAGAACACAAAAAACAAGCTATATATAGGAATATATACTACCGAATTAATACAATACAATACAATACGAAACGCAGATATGTAATTCAAGTAAAATGTTCAGCAATTATATTAATAGTTTTAACAACTAAACAAATTACATTACTAATTCTAATTCTATGCGCATTAAATAAAGGTCGACCCCTTCCGAGTCGTACAAAAGACAATGCAAAATATTGTCCCTGGTGGAAGCGAGCTGTTTTGGCATTACATGGTATATTATGCAGTTTATTGTTCCATTATGTTTGTTGTGCGTTCGCGTTACATGGGTTTGTACTTCTAAAACTAATCGATATTATCGATAAATGATCGTTTGCTTTTGATCTTCATCTTGATCTTGCTTTACGTATGATGGAGTAATCTCAACAGGTGGCTGTGAGTTCTGTCCCATAAATGGTAATATTGCTAATGAAAAACACTGCGCTACGCAGCAAGGCTAATCGAGTGGTCTAACAACTAAGCTAGGGCAACAGGGCAAGTTAATCTCTATGGCTAAAGCGGCGAGCGGGCGCTCAATAATTGTAATTATAATAGTAATTATAGTACTGGTATACGGGTATACGGCGTGTGCAAATATATGCATATATATATATTCAATATATGATATTGTATAGATTGCGCTTATCGCGTATAAAGTAACTCGGCATATCGCAAACAAGCTGTTTGATTGTGCCTCCCCCACGCACACACACTTTTAATTTTCATGGCAGTTTCAGAAACTCAAAAAAGTAACTCAAGCCGAGCTGTGAAGCATACAAAGTCCTTCCTCCAGCGCTTGCCAGCCTCAGTGCTTGCACAGAAACTGCTCCAAGCACTGGCACTAGGTGCCCGCCAAGGCGTTCCACTCGAAGCGCGGATTCTTCGAGTGCGTCACCGGCAGGCAGTCCGGCTCCACCAGCTGCCACTCGTCCTCGTCCACCTGCTCCACCACGGCCAGGCTGCAGTAGGGGATCTTGTGGATGACCTGGCGCAGTTCGTTGGTGCTCCTCGGCCTCCCTCCGGTCAGTTGTCGCGAGCAAGTGTCCAAGGTGGTGGCGTGGGCCACTATCAGAATGTTACCAGCTAAAAGAGGAGATTTCCATAAGTAATTCCATATAGATAGTCTTCTACTCACTTGTCCGCTTCAAGAGCTGCAGAATAACCTCGTGATTGCGCTCGTAGAACTGCTCGGTGGACTCCTTGAGGCGCACACTCAGGTCTTGTTTGGGCTGCACCGGCTCGTAGTCCAGATCAATGTCGAACTTGGCCTCGACCAGCTCGCTCTTGGTCAGCCAATCGGGCACGCCGCCGGGGTACCAGGCCATCCACTCGAACAGGCCCGGCTCTACATTGATCTGCTTCCCCTTGAGCCGCATGCCCTCCAAGGCGCTCGCGCACGTCTGAATGCAGCGGTACGAGGGCGAGCAGAAGACATGGTCCACCTGCACCTCCGCATCCAGCAGGGCCTGGCCAATGAGCTTGGCCTGGAAGACTCCGACATTGGTCAGCGGCGAGTCGTTCTGCCAGCCCTCGGGGGTGTGCTTGCGCCACGGCAGGGTCTTGGGCATGTTGAGATCCTTGCGCCTGTAGTGGCAGAACTCATCAAAGCAATAGGGAATCCAGGTGCCAAAGGTAAAGTCCACCCGCTCGCCGTGCCGCATGATGTACACCTTGCGGTTGTTGGCCTGCGACCGCTCCAGCGAGCGATCCGAGCGGATGCTGAGCGTGTCCTCGGGACGCGGCGGCTGCACCGCCGGCGGCTCCACCATAATCTCGTCCACCGGCTGCTTGGACATCGATGTGGAGCTGGAGGATATGTTGGTGGTGATCTCTATCGTCGGCGTGTTCGGGTTGTGCTGGTGGCTCAGATTGTGGCTGTTCAGCAGCTGCACGGAGGGCAGTTCCAGGCAGGGCTTCAGGGTCTGGCGCAGATACTTTTCCACGCTCTGCTCGGACTCCTCGAACGACGAGCCCTCAATGATCTCGGCTTGCGCGGCGGCGTCTAGGGGAAGGAGAAATGTGTGTTTATTGCCACTGACATGTGTGTGTTTGTCTACAAAATGCTTGGGGAACTTTATCTGAGTGTTAGCTATGAAATTTGTGCTGTTTTATGCGTTTAGAATTACTATTTTGCCTTAATTTGTTATCATAATTGCATGCCACAATGCTTTGGGTTTCTTGTGGTTACCACCTTATCTTTTTGCTTTTTTATGGGCTTTCTGATTTATCATTTACCAGTGGTTTTTAATTTACATTTTAACACACTTTCTTTACAATCGTCACCCTAAACAGGCCTTACTTTCGTCTAAAACTTCCTATATATTTTCGTTAGATTATGAGCATTCTGATATGCCATTACCACTGCTTTTTAGATTGCATTTAAAAGGGACCTCATAGGGCAGACTTCCTTGAAAATGCTCACTCAACTCATGTTGAATAACATCTAAGAAGAGTCCCCATAGCACACACTTTCTGCACAATCCTCGTCCTAAGCAGACCTTAGTTTCTTGATAACCTACTCTGTTCCCGCTGGCGGTCTTCCGGCTCCGTGGATATACTGCGTCCGTCTACAATGTCCAGATCCTCTGCCGATGTCAGCGACGAGGCCACGCTCTTGGAGAGCTGTACCACGCGGTGTAGGGTCCAGGCGTCTGACTCCGCCGTGCGCTCCGTGTAATTAACCGGCAGGTGGCCTGTGCTCCCGGTCAACCAGGAAATGCCCTCGGCCCAGCCGTCGCTGGAGCTGTCCACCACCTCGGTGTTCAAGTAGATGTAGTCCCCGATGCGCAGCTCGAGCTCATCCGTCTCGTGCGGATTGTGTGGATAGACGACCTTCTGCACCTAAAAAAGCAGCGGGAAGAAAGCAAGTGAGAACCTCCGGATAAACAGCAGCAGAGGTGCTCTAACTTGTTTGGTGGCGAGCCGGGGATCGCGCGAATAGAGTCGCAGTTCCCAATTGGAGGCGCAGCTGGCGTCCAGGGTCTCCACGAGTGCTTTCAGTGCATTGAACTGTGCCTGCGGGAACTGGTAGGCGAGCGTCAGGTGCAGGCTCTTTACGTGTGGTTCGAGTGAGATGGCTACGGGATAGTAAGCAAGCGCTGCAATTATTCAACGATCACTGAGCTGCCAGCGAGGGCTGCGGTGCTGTTTATAAGCTCCGCCAGCTCTTCCACTACAGCAGGGTGAGTCGGCACAATTTCCGATGGCAGATAAGCAGCAAGCAAGGCATGCAATACGAAATGCCAATATCTTTGGGGCCGACCCACCGCGCTCGCAACTGCAAATATCAATAGAAACTTAAAATTCGGACGCGTCATGACCAGGGCGCTAGATTAGTGAGGCTATCTACTGGCTTGTGCGGGTGTGTGGGGCATGCAATATATACGTAGTAGTGTGCTTAGGTATCTAATGTTTAGCTTAGCTTACATCGACTGCTGCGGGGAATGCAGCGCGTGCCCGAGGATACCGCTCCGCACCAGGGAAAGCAGGCCACGATCGCGTCCAGCTGCTCGTACGTATCGCTAATGACTGTGCACCAGGTCCATTTCCAGGGGGTTAGACAGGAAAGATACAGGAGAACATTACGGGCAACCACCGTCAACCGAACCGAACAGAATGTGTGTGTTTTGTGTGTAAGGAAAACCAAAAGGAAACAACCAAAACAACCCAAAGAAAGTGCAGCAGCCAACAGAAGGTGTTGGAGTGCAAGGGCGTACTTGAGTTGGACACCTCCTTGACGTACTGCAGGGCCAGTCGCTTCAGGTAGTTGGCGTCCTCCTCGGCCACAAAGAAGCCCATGAAGTTCTGGCTCATGTAGGGCTCGAGCTTCAAGGGGCGGTCCAGCAGGGCTCCGGTCATGTCCACCACTTGCTTCAGGGACTTGGACAACTGCAGCGAGCACTCGTCGGGCGCCTGTTGGAAGAGATGGTATAATAAATTATAAATATCATCTTAATATAACCACCAGAATACTTGTAAAATAGCCAGCATTTTTGCCAATCAATATCATTGATATAAATAAGTAGATTTTCGGTTAATATTGAATAGATTTGTTGTCGTAAAAGGTTTATCTTTTATATCCCATTTATATTCTCCTATAATTCGTATTTGCATTCTATAGAGATCAAAGACTTCTGGCAATTAAGAATGCATGTACGATTAAATCGTATAAAACTAGAGATAAATAAAGAATTATTATTCAAATGTATATAACCCCAATGTAAATATATTTATCCTAGTTGCTAGCAGGCAAAATAACCCCATAAGATGTTTAAAACAAATTATAGACGTTTAATAAATGAAACTTTGGATAAGGATTTCCTAGATCTCTGGCGCTATGCTAGCGTATTGCCCATTAAATTCGCCTCTAAACATTCAAGATGTTCTTCAGTTTCAACTAGATGTCAACTGGAAGCTCTTCAGGTAATTAGAATCAAATGATCTCCCAAAAAGATCTTAATCACTGTGCATACATGAAATTCATGAAATATTGCACATGAAATTTCCCTCTAAGACCTTAGAAGATTCCGCCAATTGCAATAACTATAATGTATAACTAAATATAATGAGTGTGTAGCATAGTATAGGAGAAATAATTGACCTGAAGAACTTTTTAGGTTGTCAATGCCAAATGATCTCCCTAAGATCAATAGATTTTCTTCTAACCCCAAGAACCCCAAGAATCTTAGTAAAGATAAAACACAGGAAACTTCAATAAAGTATAATGAATAATCCTGAAAGTAAATATAGTAACAACAAGTAACCACCAGCCTGCAGAACACTTTAGTTTGTTAAAAACAAATGATCCCTCTAAATGCAATATTGAATTGCCCCTAAACACGCTAATTATTCCTGTAACCCCAAGAAACTTTGTAAAGAAACAACATAAACGACTTAAACTAGAGTATTATGAATAGACCTCTTAGTTGGCATAAGAAAAATCAGTAAGCAGCAGCCTGCAGAGCTCTTAAGGTTGGTAAAACAACATGATCCCCTAAGATCAACACGAAATTCCCCTCAAACCACCCAAGGGACCCGCTTTTTTTATCACCTTGAAGAAGGAGACGAGCGTGATGTGGGGCACGTAGTTGTGGGCCCCGTTCCAGCCGCACATTTGGCGGGACTTGGCCCAGAACTCCTCGAGCTGCTGCAGGAAGGGGCCGGTGGGGCAGGCGTAGATGATGTACTCCCTGGGGGCGCACTCGTCCAGCGTTGAGTCGTTCACGTGGGCCAGGAGCCAGTCGGAGGCGATTTGCACGCCCCGATTGCCCGTGGATGCCAAAGCCTTCTCCCTGCGCGGGTATGAGCGAAAAAAATCAATATTTCAGCCGCCCCAACCCCCCAGAAAAGCATCTCTTGCGGGCTCCGCCTCTTATCAGCCCATCAGGGAGGCTGCGACCCCAAAAGATGTCATCGGGGGGTGCCTGAATTTCGAGGGAAACTCACGCCCTGTGCCTGGGAAAGCCCATTTGGAGGAGGGTCTGGAGCGGCGTCAAGTGCTGCTTGGAGATGCAGATCCGCGTGGGCGTCTGGCTCTTGCGCGGCGGCAGTGTGGCCATCTCGGTAGTGGGCTCGACTCCTCGTTGGTCCAGTTCCCGGGCAGTGCCTCAATTTTCAACGCTCCGCTTCGAACTTTTCAGTGATAAAAGTTTTTCTTCCTGCGTTTTTTCGTTGGAGAGGGAAGATTTATTTGGTAAACGGTGGACCAATTTGAACAGCTGATGGGTAATCGATAGGCAGGCTGGTTTAATTGAGCTGGTTCGATAAAGATATGACAGATATTACATATCGGGGATTTTTTGTATATTATTTAACTCAAACTAGAATAATAGAGAAATTAAAGCTATTTACACTCTTTTATTAAAAAGATTAGGGCTACTGGCTTACGGTTTCATACCCAAAACATCACAATATGTATCGATAAGCGATAGGTACCTGCTTAGAGAGGAACAGTGGAATTGGAATTTTTAAATTACTTTTCCGTTAAAACGAAAACTAACAAATCTATGCAGAAATCGTATGATTATTAAAATGTAATGTTTTTTAGATATACTGAGACAACGGATCGTTAGCTACAATAGATAAAATTTAAACCGATTAAGTAAAACACTACTTGGTTCTTTTGTACTTTGGATATTGTATTTGCATTTAAAGTATTTGTAAAAATCGAGTCAACAAGACTAACACAGCTTCCAGCTCCAAGACACGTGCGGCTTCAGCGAAATGAATTAGGAAATACACAATGAAATATGCTCGAATCATTACACCTGGCCCCAGACTCGATGGGCGCGATGCCAACTCTGTGAATAGGATAACACACGCAACCCTAACTAAGTGGTAAATTACACATAAATTAATCATATCGGTCAACGACTACAACTAAATATTAGTTAATAGCGGATAGAGGGTGTCCCATAATCTATTTACACTATTTTCGACTAAGGTCTACAAGAGTCCCGGTTATGCATCTTTCATTTCCGCTACGCCCTCCGTCGTCCGCCCTGAATCCTCCTTAGCATCCTGGATTCAATTCGGTGTGAATCTCAGGCGAGGACCGGCGCGGCACTGCATCCGTTGTTCAGGCGGTACTCGGCGTAGACCAGGCCGGTGTTGTGCCAGTGGTAGAAGGCGGCCACGATGATCAGGTGCCACCAGTTGTGCGAATGGCCCACGAAGTCCACCTTGCCGGTGAACCAGCGCTCCGGGATCTTGGCCGCGTAGAAAACGAAGGCGATGAGGCACAGCAAGTACATGATCACAATTCGGGGCACCATCAGCTGGAAGGGATAAGAGTTTGTTTAAAATTAAGTTTAGAAGTACAGCATTATTCCAAAACTAAACTATGACATTGATGCTTGGAGTATTTCCCTGCAATGTGNTGCTTGGAGTATTTCCCTGCAATAATTTATATACAAGTTCTTCTACCTATTGAATGCCTAAGAACATAAGATTATTCTGTAAGTCCCATTCTATAAGTGCTATGTTAAAGAAACCTTTTAAAAATTAAGTAAAAATTGGCAAAATAAATGGGCAACTACTAGATGTATATTGATTTTTTCAGAAATATAGACATGCTTCAAAGATGTGTAATAATTTGTATTACTTATTAGCCAATTACTCATTCCTAGGCAATGAAAATAGATGAGCAGATCATCTTGTGAGCTCAGACAGTATAAACCTTGAGATATATCCTATATATTACCCATAATTACCCCTAAGGCTAAGGCGACAACTTACCCCGACTAGCTCGTTCTCCAGTCCGCCCATGGCCACCGCCCAGTGACCGAGCGGGATGACTCCGTAGGCGGCCCAGAGCAGCAGCACCAACACCTTCGCGTTCATGGAGACGTTGAGACGCGGAATCTGCACGGCGATGGCCAGGCCGAACATGCCCAGGGCGATGGTGGAGTAGAGGGTGCGCAGGAAGGGGTGGCACCAGAAGGCATAGTACATGCCACTTATGTAGATGGCCACCAGGGAGAGGGAGATGCCCAGGAAGTCCACGGACAAAAAGAAGTCATAGTGCTCTTCCGACTTGCAGGAGAAGATGTGATAGATGGAGGACATGAGCATGCACAGGCAGAAGCAGACCAGCAGGCACACCACCAGCACCTGATCCCCCAAAGAAGCGTGCGTGCGCAGGAATTGGAGGTCAAAGATGGTGAGGCCAATAAACAGGATGCAGCCCGCCAGATGGCTCCAGATATTGATCTAGAAAAGGTATCGAAAATTAAATGAATTTGTCAGGCAAGTGTTATCCGATCGGAATGGAAAGGGATCCCCGATTGGTAAACATTTATGGAAATGCCTCGAAATCTTACCGTTTCGTTGGTCCACCAGAAAATGCTCTGCAGGCACAGCTTGTTGGAGAGGAATGTGCGGTAGCCGCGGCGGATGTACGGATTGAACTTCAAATGGCTGGGGGCCTGCAATTGAATAAGCATACACTCGTATATTTCCATTTCCCGATAAGCAAATGCAAATTGAATGCGCAACATTGCCAGGGCTGAAAACCAAAGGCAAGAGAAGAAAAAGTAGCGAAAACCTTTTTCGTGGCTGGCAGGCAGCCAAAGCTTTTCACTTGGCTCAATTAAAAATAAATAAAATTAATTAATCCAATTCAGCTAGTTACGAACAATAGTTTTTCGGATGCCTTTGCACTATAACCGATCATAAAATCGAAGAAATTTATCGAAACTTCCTATGTACTCCCTGTTGAAACCCAACTTACTTTACAATATCAGGTGTGTTACCTTGGGGATAAACACATGTGTGTAATCTTTTTATTTAAACAACTTATTCAGTTATTCAGATATCAATGCCCGCTGCTGTTGAGCTTTTTGTTTGCGGGCTACCATGACCTTGATTCAGTTGGCATTTGTTGTGTTTCTCTAATTGTGCGGGTATTATTTGGCAATTTGGCCAAGTCGAGTGCCGTGCCGGATTGGGAGGGATACGTTCGTGGCAATTCAATTTATTTACAACCAGTGCGTGGCCCTACTTAATATGCCTATTAAATCCAATACAAAATATGCCACAGCCTTTTTATGGTTTGCCCCTGTCAGTCGTCTTCTTCTGCTTTGATGTCAATTTGCCAAACTGAATTTGCGATCAATTAACATGCAGGTTACGGCAATTGGTGCCAAATTGATGACCCCCAAGCCGGACTCTGGCTTGCCTTAATATTAGGCATACTCACATCGTCGAAATTGCAGAGCCACTTGAACTTGGACAACTTGTCGTCGTAGTTGGGTCCATGCCCCAGAACATTGGGCTCCTCGTCCGATGGAAATTGATGCGCTGCATCCGTTTCCGCAACCAGTTGGCCATCGATCTGAAAAGCGAGAATCGAAATAAAGAAATAAGATAAACTCCAAACTATTAGGCGCGCGCTAAGGTTCAAAAACTAATTTGAATTGAGGACAACCGAGATTGCGCATAAATGTTTCTTAGATTCTTCCGCGTTTTATGAGCAAACTGACGTTGCCAACTGGCGGTGGATTGTATATTTTTAGCCGGCCGAGCAAGTGCAGTCGAAAAATTGATTTTTATTATTATCTTTTCTGCGGTTCCTGCTATTTTCCTATTTGTTGTTTTGTCGCCAGCCGCTTCATGTAAACAAAAACAATCGAGCATTAAAAATATGCAATAACAACAACACACGGCTGCTAGGGGGCTTGACTATAATTTGTTTATCCAGCTTCTAATGCACAATAACAACGAATGCGGGAGCGTGGGCCAGTGCATATTCAATTGCAAAGGCAACTGCAAGTGCAAGTATCTTATCCAGTTCGATGACGTATTGTTTACTGTCGGCGTAGTTATATTTTGCAATATTTTGTTGTTTAAATTCTTTGGAACGCGCATGCTCGTGTGCCGGGCAATTGACGAGCCCATAAATCGTTGTCGGTAAACCAACTGTACCCCCTAAACGGGGGCTATTAAATCGAAAATTGCATAAAATCGTTGGATCAGAAATGCTATTAAAAATTATTAAAAGGCTCCTAAAGTTTGAGTCCCGTATGTTGCATAATGTGACTAAATAGAAATAAATAACCAAAGATTTTCAAAAATTGGTAACGTTCAGATAACCGAAAAAATCGTTCTCTTCGAGATATATATTTATCAAGGAAGTAGGGTTGTAGAATGTGAAAACGTGAAAACGAAAGATTTTCAAAAATAATCCTTAAGCTTATAAAATATCGAAAAAGTCGTTGCCTAAACGATAAGCGAAATTTATTCGAGATAATTATCGATTATAGAGGGTGTTAAATTCAGTTTGTTTTGGAAATCACTGAAAAATCATGTCGGAAGCCACGACAAACGATCAATGTGGTTACACAAGCTAATTGAGGAAGAACATACACGTGCAGTATCAAATATTTTCGAGCAAACACGCTAAAAACACAGACTGACTAGTTAATTGTCGGCAAATAGAAAATAATGGAATCCCAGCGATAAACAGGATGCCATTCAATAATTAGCCATTGACGTAGGTTCCCGTTCGTTTGTTTAACTTTAGTTGGTACTTTAAGTATTTGATTTAGTGTCGAGCGTTAGCAACCCAGCTTACATCTTTCTTTTTGCTGCCACGAATAATACACTTCAATTCGGTTGTCGTCGTTGTGGTTACAATTGTAGTTTCCATTTTGTAGCTTAGGTTTCTTTAAGTTCTCTTGGCTATTAACAATTTCTTTCACTGGTTTCTAGTAGCTTTTGGTTTTTATTGTTTTACTGGACTAGCTTGCAACACATTTCAAGACACACTTGCTGAGAGTTTTCAGTTTTCTTTCGCGGACTCCTTGACGGATTTCCTTGGCACTTTCAACTGAGCGCGAAAATCGAATGACCGTTGCACTGGCTAACTGGCTGGCAACTGAAAGCCCCAAATCGAATGCCCCCCGATCTTCAATGTGGCCAATGAGGTGGGGAAAAAGCTTGCAGGCGCTCGCCCAAGCTTTCGGAAATTTCGCAGCAGCCGAACAGCGATTGCAGAATATTATTTTTGTTCAGTGAGAGTCGTTTTAAAGCCGCCCGACCGATCTTCGGGAGACAGATTTTCAGTTTTCAGGCAGAGTCTGAGCCAAAGCTATGCTGAAATTATGCGAAATTTCATTGCTGATGGGCTGTGGCTTTCGCTTCTTGTGCAAGCCCCTTGTTTTGGTCAAGTCAGGTTGATTAGTGCGCTGCACTCAAAGAAAAAACAAAAATATGGCAACAATTAGATGGGCATTACATAAAAACCTAAAATGGGTAAATAAAACTCTACCCATAATTTTTTGAAAAGCTCATTCCATAGCATCAAATCTTAACAGAAACTTAAAGCTTGGTGAGTTCTAAATGAATATATTTAAGTAAGTTTAAAGGGTTTAAAGTTTAAACTAAGACCTTTCTCTGAATAATTTTGTCAAAACAACAAAGGTTTATCATTGTTTAAGAGGAGATTTGTAACCTCATTAGCATTTGTTCAGTAAATTCAGCCAAATAAATAACAAACTGCACCTCATACGCTATAGTAATCTCTTAAAACTATTGCCAACTTTTGTCGAGTGTACCGTAATAGACGCTAAAGAGACAAGCCCCTTGTTATATAAGCCGCGATTTCATTGAGGATCGTTGGCACATTGAGAACCATTTGTAAACAGAATTGCATAATTCCCTAAAGCTCCGAGCTTCGCCCCTGAATTCACATTAATTGTTTACACGATCGCCCAATACGCGGATGTTATGATTTGTTTTTAGCATCGTCCCGGTCCACTCATCAATAAAAAACCCCTCGAAAATCGATTCCGAATTTTGGGTCCGACAAAAACCGAGCCCAAAAACCAGTTTCGCCTTTCATTGAAGTTCAGGAATTCCGCGAGCGGGGACGGGACTTTCGCAATGCCCCGCCGAGGCGTACGAGTAAGTAAACATAATGCATAACGACAGACACACATCGCCCCCATCGGTGTGGCAAGCTCTAATCGGTTACAAACAAGCGCCGAAAAGCCATCGCATCAGAGTCATCCCATAATCGACGCTCCACTTGACCTTGACTCCAATCGCGCGGAGATCTACTGGTCTACGGCCCTTGGGCTATGTGGGTATGGCTATGGCGAAAATTGCATACTCAGCCACTTTTGCTTAAGGTTATCGCGGGCCCTGGTGCTCGGTTACTATAGTTTGGCTTTAGTTTGTTATTTTCCATGTTTCGTTTCGCTATTTATTCCATTTCGGCTCGAAATTGAATACTACGATCGGAGCACGTGTCATTTGGCAACTAGTATTACCAGGAGCGGTTTAGATACCTGACAAACACTCTATTCAACATTTGATTTAGCTCCAAACTTTGAGTGTGACATGATACATTCCCACAATACCAAATAACTTTGAATAACCGAACAGTACTCCCTAACTTAAAACTCAACTGCAGCCTGCAATGTTTCCTACGAAAATATCTGCTAAACATTTTTAACTGTACAAGTACTGACTTCCCTACGACACTAATTAATAGCAATTTTGGATTTTCTTTTTATTTTCAGGTAAAAACAATAGTTTTTAGCTTCTGTTTGAATGGGTACATCCCATTACACTTCTAAATGCTTAAAAGCCATTACACAAAATTCCAAGCTTAGGCTTTATAGACTTTTGAACTCTCCGAATATATGTACGTATTAAAAATAACTATATATCTGTTCATTACTCTTTGCCCAGTAAAGATCATACGCCGACTTTCGGATATAACTATTTTACGTTTACTTTATACTTTTTGAGTGAATCGTGTACAATTATTCGGGGCTAAACCTAATTTAAAGACACCAAAACACATGTAAAAGTTTAACAACCCCTGTATACAACAAAAGCCATTTCTAAACCTGTTTAAACTCTGATTTTTGACCGAGTTTTTAAGCTGTCACTATTTTCAGATATTTTTTACTTACCCAACTCCCTGTAGCATCGTCTTTTGTAGATTTGCGATGGTAGCAGGTGGACGTTTCCACGGATAAATCTTGCTCGGCGAGGATCTCGTGAGGACGGGGGCTCATGGTTGTGCCGGGGAGTCTAATGGAAGTTACAAAAACCCATCACGATTAGGCGATTATAGCATGTTTCCAGGCAAATATTTAACAACTCCGGCCGTTGCCACACAGCTGGAGGCCCGAATGTGTCGGCCTTTTGTTCCCCCAAACTCGCATTTCGCAGAAGAGTGCGAAAATCGAGACGAGCTCCCCAACAAAAGGCAGCTTGGGCAGCATGTTGCCATGTTGGAGCCAACAAAGAAAGCGCTAAATTCGGCTTGTAGTAGTGGAATCCATTAAAGTTCTCATTCCGCCTCAAATCGAGCCCATGCACTTGAATATATTTTGTTGCCGTGTGACGATTTCCACCGGCTGCAGTTTCCATTTCAACTACAAAATTTCACTTGTATTTATGGTCTGCCACTGGCCCCGCACATTTCTCTCGCTAAAAACTGTTTGCGTAACGCGAAAATTTCTAAAAATTGTTGCAGGTCAATCGCCGCCGAGGCACAGCTGCCGTTGGCCCAGCACGTGACACTGCACATTGCAATGTTTTAATTAACATTCCAACGGCTTTCCATGCATAACCTTCAATTGATTTTGATTTACTTGGGTTCGCTTCCTTCGAATTTGTGCCCGCAAATTTGGCTCACAACTCAAATGTTCTCGCAGCGCGGTAAAAATATCAACTGAACATTTCGCCATACGAGTGTCGAGTCGAGTCGAGTGTGTTGTTGCCTTGGAAGAGCGAAGAATTGCCAGCGGAAGAGAGTCTGGGAGAGAGTCTGCAAGAGAGCCGGTCGCAAGCTTTTGCAGCCGCAAGCATGCTTGTTTTTTAATTGAGTCTTTTGAATTGATTAAATATTAATTTAGCATGCTGTGCCCGTCGCCGCGCGCCTTCCATCTCAGATTTTACACTGCAACTTTTCGTTTGCTTCCTGAATAATTTACATTATCTCTGACGTTGATTCATGGATTTCTTATTTTCTTCCCGTTATATTTAGAGCTTCAAAAAAAGGCTAAGCTTTCACAAAGAGAACAAAAAGAATTCGAAGAGGTTTAAAGATCGATAAGGGTTTCACAAATATAAACTAATTTTCAAAATTTTTCCTGAATATTAAAAAATTCTCACTACTTTCCACTACAAGCTGTATTTCGACATACAAAACAATTAGACAATTATCTGCATTTAAAGTTTATTGAATAAAACTTCCGACTTTTACCTAACCATTCTGATTACTATTTATTTTTATAATTTCTTTGACTTTTTATACTATTACATGGGAGTATCTATAAAGTCCCAATTTCGAATACAATCAGCTTTGAGTGGAAATTTGAAACTATTATATAATGACTTTAAAAATACACAGGTAATTGTTTCAAATAATTAAGAAAACTCAACCGATTTTGACTTCCAAAACCAAAAGACTAATACTGGTTTGCCTTCAAAAACATTTTAAGGTTTAAAATAAAACTGAAAAATTATAAAATCAAAGTTTCATGAGTGACAAATGAAGTGTTTAATAAGGAAATACAATATTTTTGTTAATTATAAAATATGTATTAGTTTGACAAACCCATAAATAAAAACACTGATCATCAAATTTTACGTAATTATGATTTTCCCAAATTAAGCGCAATCAGATGTTATCGAGACGCGAAATTTCCCTGCCAATATTTTCTTGGCACAACCTATTTACAATTTTCCTCTTTATATTTTCTTCCACAACAGCCCTTTTGCATGAGCATATTTATTTAAATTTTGCGTCTGAAACACCCCTAAACCCGCAATACCTCTCTACCCGTTCTAGTTAGATATTTAAATATTGACCTAAGAAAGCTGCACACTTGACTTTTACGGCCCCATAGAAAGCTCCTAATGGCTCATTTCAAAGTCCAAACGATGTTGCCAAATTCAAAATGTTGCATAGCCAGAATACAAATCAAAATTTGTCTGCCTTCAGGCAAACAATTAACATAGCGGAATTGGGTTATAAAAATTATCCACAAACTAATCTAAATTTCCAAAAACTTGTTGCAAACCCAAGCTAAAACCCGATCGTCGAATTGTTTCACAAAATGTGCTTATATTTTTCTCATATTATTATGCAAATGAGACAAAAAAAAACCCCATGAAAGTTCCCTTAGTCCTAAAAGTTACATCGATTACATGGATTATTGAATTAAAAATAATCCCTTTCTTTGCGGAGGCCCGAGAGGCACGCACCTACCTTTGTCCACCTAAGCGCTTGACGGTTCATTTGAATTTTTGCAATTTTTATTTTTCCGGTTCTTTAAATATAATATAATAATAATAATAATTTTTCCAGCTGATTTTTATTTGTAGTTTTGTTTTTCTTTGTATTTAAACTTATTATGTTGATGCTGTTGTTGGTAGCTGTCTAGCTTTTAATGTTTAATGCTTACATAATGTTTTCAGTAATTATTATTAAATTATTTCCATTTATGCTGTTCTGTTTCTGTTTCGGTCATCCAACGCACACTCATTCCCATCTGCAGTCTGCCTCCTCCGCCCATCCGCCAGTCGATGTTGTTGCTGCTGCGGCTGCCGCTGTTGTTGTTGCTGCTGCTGATGCTGCTGTTTCTCCCACTCCTCCTGCAAGGCCCTCGATCCACCCGCTTGATTTGATGCTAAAGCTGCTGCTGCCAATCGAGCGAGAAAGTTGATGTTCTTCTTGGTGTTGTCGTTGTGGATCTCGCTGCTGTTGCCGCCCCGGCTACTGATGTTGGTGGTGTTGCTCAGATTGTTGTTAGATTGACTGCAAGTTGCGATGTTGTAGTAGAAGTTGCTGCCGCCGCCGCCGATCTTGTTGTTAATAATATTCTTGTTATATTGGTCAACCGCACGGCGGCCATTGCCATTAACAATGTGTTGTTGTTGTTGTCGGCGGCCACAGCAACTTCCCTTTTGACTATTGTTGTTGTTTACTGTTGATGGTGTAGTAATCTTTGTTGCTTTTGCTGTTGATTTTGCTGTTACTGTTGCTTTTACTGATGTTGTTTCTTCGTCTCCGGCTATTGCTGCAGTGGCTTTTGCTGTTGCTGTTACTGCTATTGTTGATGTTGTTGGTTTTTCTGATTCTTCTGTTGGACTGCTGCAATCTGGAACGCATCACATAGCATACTTTCTAGTCCACTCTCGTGCCAGCTCATTGTATTTTTCCCGATCGGTTTTATATATTCTGGCAATCTCTGGAACAAGCGGATCGTCTGGATTGGGATCACAGAGTAGAGAGCAAATTGATAATAAGACTGCAAAGAGACATCAAAATGAATACGTTAGTGGGACACTTTCTTAAAGGATATATATTGCATTTGTTACCTTTTGAAATAGTTAATGCTGGCGACCACTGAGATCTTAAAATATCGAGACAAATCGATCCATTGCTGTTGATGTTTGGATGGTATATGCGCGTTGTAAAAGCCACTTTGGGTGGTTTAAAGGGATAGTCTGTTGGGAAATGTATAGTTAAGAAGAATACACCTCCTTGATAGGGGCTGTCCGGCTGTAAAATAGAATTAAAACGTAGGATTAATAGAGTTACTTTGGTGAAATAATAAACTAGTTTATGTTGATTTTAAGCTCGACGGATCGGGTTCATTAGAGGGCATTTCAAAATTGCAAGTATTATTCAAATTTCAATGAAATAACTAATCTATTCTGAATGAATATTAAGTGAGAATTCAATCAATCCTTATCTCTGAGAGCTGGCGTCGTATCTACACCTAGTTATCATTTAACCGCCTATCGCTAGCGTTTTACAAGTGTTTACATTCAAGAAATTGTTATTTTTAGCTTCTATAGTGCTTTGTTTCTATATTGGAATTAGTTTCAAATGATTCAGATCCGCCCCCGAACTGCAAATACAACATAAAGTAGTTTGCATTTGCAACAAATAATTTATGGAATCCAAGCTGGGATGTGGCTGCTCATTTCTAAATCCTCTTACCGGGCCCATTATTGTAGCTTGCCAGTGAAATACTGTAAAGAAAAGAATAAATACATAAATTAAACAATTGCAACAACTTTTTCCAGATAAACCGCAGAGCAAACACAAAACGCAGTACTATATATTCTACTGCGGTGTATACGCTTTTTGTTTGCTTTGATGTCCGTCTCCGTTTCCTCTTCTGCTAAATTTTATTTCACCTTATAGAGAAATTTTCGGGGCACAATAAACTTGGCTAAATAAACAATTTGGGTTCCCTTGACTCTTCGTTTCCTATATTTTCCCTATAACCTTCACCGCATTGCAAAGTGCATGCACATGTCGTCGGCCAGCCTTGTTCCTTATTTCTCTCTGTCCCAAAACAGTTGCGTTTTTGCGTTTGAATGTTTCAAGGAAACTTAATTGCTGGGTGTTGCAAAATTGTTTGTTTCGGGCCAAATCCCGCGCCTCTCTTCTCGCTGGCTCCCTCTGTGCAGTATAGTTAATATAGTATATATAGTATGTTTTCAATGCAGCCAATTTCGTGCTCATGACTAGACAACAAATGCACAGCACACAGCTCTCTCGTTCGCAATGCAAACGCCGCTCTTTGGCGTTTCCTCCGCAGAGCCACAATAAAACAAACAATGCCACAGCCAAAGAGCCTTGGCACCGACAATTGGCAGCACCGTTTGCGTCTGCGGTGCAAGAATTCACTGGGGAAAATCTACTCTGTGAGGCAATCTGTGACTTTGGGTTCAGTTTGTTTATCTTTAATTTGGGGGGTGCATGTGCAATCATTGAAAATGTCACTCCAAATGGGGAAAAGACTACTAAGTTGGAAGGTCTGTTGGACAAGAGTTGCTAGTAGTTCCCAGATCGGTTCTATCAAAATTTAGAAGTTAAAAATGCTGAAAACGTTACTACAATATTGGAAATAACTACTAGTAGTTCCCCCATAGTTTTTATAAGATTTTAGAGGTTCGAAATGCTGGAAACATTACTATGAAATAACAAAAAACTTGGCCAAACTGGAGAGTTTCCTGGAGGGGAGCTACTTAGATCGGTTCTACCGAAATTTAGAAGTACAAAATTCTGGAAACAGTACTACAAAAGAAGAAAAACTGAGGAGTTTCTACGATTGTAGTTCCCAGATAGTTTCTATAGGCGTTACAAGTAGTGCTGAGATGGTTTAAACTCCAAAACAAGAGTTACCAAGCTAGGATTTAGAAAAAATTTTCACAGACAAAGTTTCTGGCAGTGCAGCAAAAGCTGCAGCAAGTGCGGCTCTCTCTGGTTCTCTATTTGCAACCAAGGGGGGCAGCAGCAGGCAGCACAGGACACACAGGACGTGTGGCCCACAACAACCAGGGCCGAAACAGAGCCACTCTGCTGCTACTGCTGCTGGTGCTCGTGCTGCTGCTGCTACAACACTACTGTCAATGTCATCATGGGGAGCTATAGCCACGGCTAGCACATAGCATATATATTCTTTGTATGGCATTTAGAGGGCGCTGGGCTCTGGGCCCAGGGCTGCGGGTGGGAACTGGGCCTTTGGCCACCAGCTGCCGTCCTGACCGTAATTACACGAAATGTTCATTTGCAGTCTGCGGCGGAGTTTGAGTCACGGTGCGGAATGCCATGGCGTTTCATTTCATTTGCTGCTAGGGCCTGGCCTGCCATTGCGACAAGAGGACCCTGCTCAGACGCAAGTAATCTCCGAGCTGCAGCCATGATTATGCCACTTAAACAATAATCAATAAATTCTGGGCAATGCCAAGTGATAAAAGCCCCGAGTGGAGGGTAGGGGCCACCTCCGCCGCCAGACAGGCAAATAAAACAAATGTACTGTTTGGCTGTTGATTAATAGATCCATATTCGAGATTTCCATTGACGATAAACATGACCAGGTCCTTGAAATAGGGTTCTAAGCCGGTCCAAGTAATTCAATCAATCGAGTAAATACGTCTAATCCCTTCTTGGCTAACTGGCAATCAATTTTCATTTGAAATGCCTGATTAAATCCTAAGGTTTCCTTCTCCGTGCTACACAGTTTCCAGGGATTAATCCGTGCTTGGGAGTTCTCATTGTGTGTGTGGGGGAATTTTCGACTCCTCCCGACAGCTCCCAACCCTTTGGCTCCGCCAATGAATCGTAGGCCCCGCCCTGCAGGGGAACAACTCTTTTGCTTTCCCCTTTTTTAGGGGACTTTTTGGGCAAGGGCTTTCAATTTGCTGAATCAAGTTCTCGATTTGAAAAATGATAATATAAACCGAGAATGCAGCCCTGCTTCGAGATAATAAACAGCGGAAACAATTTTCGCACGTACACCTCAGATAAAAGAAATCGAGTGAAATCGCTGGGTGACAGACCAGATACAATTATCCATAAACGATGACAATTAAATGGCTTTAATCACGGCGCTCTACGGGGAAATGAATTCAAATCGGTGTCGTTTCGAAACGTCCAAGAGATATACTACAAGGCAAAATGATTTGGAGCACAAACCAGATAAGATAGAGCGAATATAAAGATAGTTTGATCCCCACTAACCGAGATTAGCCCTGCTTTTAGGAGAGCTTTAGGAAGTGATAACCCGAGACCTAAAAAAACCACCACTTTCCCTTCCTTAACACAGGCTAATTGTAATTTCCAACCGACCGACGTTGGATGTAATTACAGAATTTCACTTTTATGTGACGTCATTGAAGAGTGACCCCCAACCATGCGGAGTTTTCAACGCAACGCTCGTTGCTCGATGGTCTTTCCGCAGAACGGCTTTACGTGTTGCAGCGTAAGTGAAGTGCCAAAGTCTGTGTGAATTCGCTGACTAATTGCAGCGTCTGCGGGGCGAGTTGAATGGGAAAATAAATGGAAAACCAGCCAGCGGCAAGCTTAGACTCCGACACCGAAACCGAAACCAGAACCGAACCGAGTCATGGCGATCAGCTGTTTGGAGGCCGTCGCTATCACAAACCGAAAAGAATCCGAGAATCGAGTGCGAAATCGAAAGAATTCCTAAATTGGCAAGAGCCAAAAGCAGTAGCGCCAAATGGGCGATCGAAGTGCCCAGTCACCGTCATGACGTGGTGACGGTCAATCGATAGTATTTGAATTTTTCATTAGACGTTGTTGGCGGCCACCTAAACACGAAAATCCAATGTTTTCCCAACTCAATTTACGACAATTGCGCCTCTATCGACATATATAGATTGCCCTGCGGCGTCTGATGAAGGCACAAAACCTTGGGGTATCCCTTTCGCTGTGACTGTGGCGAAATAGCCTCGGGTAGGTCTGACTCATGGTAGGTCTCTGGGAACTGGAAACTGGAAACTTCCCCGATACTTACAATCGTCTCCAACTGGTCCGGCTGAACATTGTGCAGGTGGATCTCTGCCCAGATCTTGCAGTTCCTGAAATAAAGCAAAGGAAATTGGAGATTAGTGTTTGAATTGGCTAGAAGCGTAAACTATTAATCTCGAGAAATGACTGTAAATACTCATACTTTCTTGTTTGTTATTATATAAAGAAATACTTGGATCAAATACCGAAATAGTTCTGTGGAAAAAGGGAATAAACTCACAAAGTTGATATAATGTACATGGATGGTATTCTGAGAGAATGAAGCATGAATCATAGAGATATACCACCTTTTCACCCAATCTAACTTTCGTTACTCATCATTTCTGGTTAGTTCTGGTAAAAATATTAATTATGCAGCAACGTGTTTGAATTTATAATGAAAACCAATCTACTTGGGTAGCAAATGAACTATTGTATCGAATATAACTCAAATCATATCCCATTTTTGTGGTTTCAATGGGTTTACTGGCATTTGCTTCTTTTGTTTCGGTTTATAATCTTAACTTCCTAACAATCTTTGAATTTATACTGTATTCTAATTGAAAACCAAACTTTTCAGTCACTAAAACGTACTATTATTTAGGGATAACCCAAATAAATCCCCTTTTTTGGGCTTTTCCCGGTTCTTTTGTGTTGGTTCACAACGAGAATGTTTGTTTGGTAAGAAGCATGTTGTAAGGTGCATGTTTCGATGTCCCCAAACACAACGCCCTGCCGTGGGGCATGCAATTTTGAAATGCACATTTCGGGACTGAGAAATGTATGAAAAACACACGATTTTGTGCGAACGGAACGGTGTTGGTTCAAGGGGAGAGCACTCGAGAACGGAAAAGAGCCAAAAGGCGGCGAAGAGACGCGAAAAATCAAGTTCGTTGGCCCGGACCACAAATGGCGCTGTCACCCTCCCGCCCCCCATTCCCTTTCCCTGCCTTTCCCCCCATCTCTGTTGCACACACACGCACGCACCCAGCTGGGCAGCCCCCTTCTTACCCTACTCCCCCCCGCCCAATGTCTTATCACAGCTGCCACACAAAGAGAGAGAAGACGAGGTGTAAGCTAAACCGGCAAAATCGTAAAAAATACAAACACACAGACAACTATATAGGAAGATGAACAAATAATAAAGACGAGCTGTGAAAGGTGGGCAACAAATAAAAAAAAAAATAAAACTTTTGCCAAAGAGCGACTCTGGGGGGAGAGGGGAGAGGCGAATGAGAGCAGCAACAAATAGCGAGGGAGCCGCCAAAAAATAGAGCTCTGCTACTGTGGCTGTTCTTGCGGGAACATAACAAAAATAGCCGCTAAAAAACATATTTTCTTTCTTTTTTTGGGGGAGCGGGGGAGCTGCTGGCACACTCGCTCATTCCATTCCAAGAGTTGTACCTGTTGAGCGAAGAAATGGTAACACTTTTCGGGCAACGCCAACGCTTCAAATCGTTGAAAAAAGCGAAAAAACATAAAAAAAGACCCCATGAGTCATAAACAAAATTTAAGCGACAAAAGAAAAATAAAAACAACACAGGCACTCATGCTTAAAAGTAGGAGACTCAGAAGACTCAGGGGAGAGCAGCGCTCAAGCCGCATGGTCAAGTCTCTTTTTTGCACAGCAGCGGTAGAAATAATATTCAATATTTGCGAAATTTCACAGGGAATTTCAAGAATTTTACTTGAAGATTTCAAGTTCTAGTGAGAGTTCTAACAGGATCAAAAAATAAGACTATCGTATGTACCTATACTATTGTATTATAGACCTCTCTTCAAGGTATTCCCATATTTTATGACTCTGTTCTAATAATTTGCAGAATTTTCAAGGTGTCACTGGTATTTAAACAAAGTAAATCTTATTATTATTATCGTATTTATAACAAAAATTACGAATTTCTTTAGTTCCTTGTGAAATATTATTAGGATCGATAGTAAAACAGACTAGTACTACCCTTACTAATGGGAAACGCTATTTTCATTTAAAATTGATTAAAATTCTTTACTTTTTATCTATATTTAGTGACCTACCCAACAGAACGAATTAACTACTTCCTAGGAATCAAATTTTTAAAACTGTGTTTCTAATTTAGTTTCGAGTTTCAGGGTTCCCTTGAAATTGAAAAATACCCAATAGGAAAACTGGAATTTAACAACCCCTAAGCTCTTCTCTGGCTTAGAGAACCTGCCCCCGAATGTGAGGCAAAAGTTTTGTGCATTTTTCAAGAACCCTCCACTGATGGTGTGACCTCTGCTGTTCCCCTCCGCATCAGCAGCAGCAGCAGCAGCAGCTTTCGGTCTTTTTTGGGCAATTGAGGCCAAGAGACAATGGAGGAAAAACCTTGAAGCTCTGGCGCTGGAGCCAAAAGGCAAACGGCAGAAGGGGCGTGATTTTGCAGCGTTCATATAGCCCCGCGAGTGTTTTCATGTCACTTCCTGATTCCGCCAACGTTTCGTTTTCATTTAGCGAGGAAAGCTACAATGTTTTATAATAGAAAAGCGGGCGGAAAAGAGGAAAACTCAATGGCCATGACGTGGGCAGCGCTGCGACTGCGACGTCGTCGACGCAGAGACACTCGCAGTCATCATCTCGTATGTAAATTATGCTTAATTATAATTTATAAGTAATTATTTGGGGGGGCCTCTTTTCGGTGGTTCCGCGCAGCGTTTTGCAACACTAGCCACTCACACGCACACACCGCCGCCTCTTGGCTCTGCCCCATTCGCCGAGCGAAAGAGACGAAGCGAGCCCTCCACAGCTGTGGCCACGGCACTCTGCGCAGGCGAGAGCAGGACAGCCTAAGGGTGGCGGCGAAGCAATGGCGTACGAATGGGCGCGTGTGTGTGTGTGTGTGTGCGAGAGTATGATAACCGGCTGCAGGCCACGAAAAAATTCTAATTTTGCTAAGTAAAGTTTCCACTCAAATTTGGGCTATTTCTGATCAAAATTAATCTGCAACTTTTGGTATACGGGTTGGGAAATATTCAAGCAAGAGCTAGGGGAAAACCTAGGGAAATCTCAAGGGGAAAATGGGTAAAAATTTACATCACTCTCATCATCACTCTATACGTAGGGGGGGAGGTCGGTCTTCACTATTTCTGAATTATCAGCGCAAAAAGTAGGGTTAGGTTAATTTTATACTCTTTGCTCTGTTTTTTTTTTCCTTCCTTTTTTTTGCTGGATCTTTCTGCGCTGCTGGCAGTGTGTGTGTGTATGTGCGTGTGTGTGTGCCTTGGCCACGCGCGCTTGTGTTTGTGTAAGTGTGCTGGGGTGCCTGTGTGTGGGTAGGCAGCGTGTATTGGGTAACACACGTAAAGTATATAACGTATCAACTCCGCCGTAACGTTAATGCAATGTTCTTTTTTGTTGCTGCAATTTAATGCATTCAAATGCCCGGCACACACACGCGCACTCACTCTCACACACACAGGCACTCGCACAAGCGGATAACGGAAACGCACACATGCCCTTTACATCCCCGCCCCCCTCCTTTGGACATATTAATTTCTAATTAGAAAAAATTAACTACTTTAAGTATCCCCTCGCACCCCCCTCTCTCGCTCTCTTTCGTTTTCGTATTTGTCACATTTTTCATGGGTTTTTCATTTGCACATACCTTATTGATTCTTTTTAACGCCATTTTCTGATTGAAATTTGATTTTCTGGGTTGTGTGTGTGTGTGTGCAGGGTTGGTTAATGGTTTCTTTTTTCTTTCTTTTTTTTTGCGTTTGCTTTTGCTTTTTCTTTCGCTGTTTTAGTGTCGAGTGGCTTGCTCGCGTATTTCTTTTGTTCTTCGCTCGGAGTTTTGCACGGAAACAATTTTCAGGGCGCCCCTCGTTCGGCTCTCCTCTCCGCTCGTTGGTTGCTTCTTTCGATTTGATATTAGTGGGGGGGAAAAACGGGAAAACACAAAAGCTGCTCCGCCTCCTCGATGCTCTGCAGATTGTTCAGCGGCCCAGGCGACTCTCTCTCCCTGTCTTGGCTTAATTCCAAACGATTTAAGGCAGCACCAGCGCACGGCGACCCGACGGTGTACAGAGAAACTGCAAAGAATGGAGGCAAGCGAAAATCAGTGCTGGAAAGCGTTCGCCGTGCCTATCGATAGACCGTGCGATAGCCCATGTCAGAGCTATCGTGACCATTGGATGAGCCCCAAAGCTTATATATTCGTGTTTACCCGCTTATTGAGCGCTTAATGGAACCGAAAATAACCCCAATACCTGCTGGCAGTAACTAGTGTAGTGACTAGGCGGCGGTCCGTGTGCCGTGTGTCATCAAGAAGAGTGTTGCACAACGTAATGTCCGGCTAGATCTGGTATCTTATATCCGTGTCGGCGAAAGTGACCAGATCTCTGCGCAGCCTGCGGGGTGGCAGCCCCGCCACGTTCAAAGCCTTGCGAAAGTGCAAATAAATGATTACTCACCAGGGGAGATTTGTAGTGGTTGCTGGGTGACGATGAAGGGGGTCCAAGTCAGAGAGAGATTAGTTCGAAAAAGATGTACCGGCAGCGCGACTTTTTCGCTTTAAGGACTGGCCCTCGGCCTTGAATGCCACCGTCCTGCTGCTTCACAAAACGTTGCAATTTTTTTTAGTTGTTAGCAGCACACAACGTGTTGCTGGCTGCCGGAAAATTTTCACTGAGCAATTTTGATCTGTCGCTGTGTGTGGGCTGAAATTTCTCCGACTAGCTACTGGGTTGCACAGCTTTTTTCACATGTAAATACATATTGTTGGAGTAGTCCTGGCCCGATCTGGCAAGGCCGAGGCAGCAGGCTTTTGCCTGCGGGCTGTGTATCGGGCAATCGGCGGATGACTATCGGCCATCCCCCATCCCTAATCATAAACAGTGAAAAACAAAAGGAGCTGGTTTTAGTGAATTTGCCAGCCTTTGTTTATGTTTATTATGGCTCTGGGCTAAATAATTCTTATGCGCACCCTCTGCCCTTGCCGATAAAGTGTTTCCCCGCGATAATTGTGGATTTGTTCGGTTCCTTTTGTTCGGCTCGCTCCGAGAAACGGTGAAAAAAGAGACCGAAAAATGCGCGAGTGCTGATACAATTCGATTGTTTTTCCGTGTTTTTTCGGCAACAAAGCGGCGCTTGTTAGTGCAACATGCGGCAGGTGGGCGCTCTACGCTCCTCTGCCCCTGCCCCCGTCTTTGCATTTGCCACAGACAACCGCCAGCCCCTAGAAAATAGCAACAATAACTTCAAGGCACAGCTCGGCCCCGCCTACGCCGCCCATTTCGCTGTTTGCGAATTATAGTAGTCATGCCAACAACAACAACAACTACTACTACTACTGCAACATTAGAAGAACAACAACAATTGCAAGATATCCGCAAAGGGCCAATGGCGAGCTCCACAAATGCCAAAAGCGAAGAGCCAACCGAAGTCGCTGCCGCCGCTGCTGCTGCTGCGGATTTCAAGGTAACTGCCGCTTCTGCCGCTTCAGCCGCATCTGCAGCAGGCGAGGATCCAGTGCCGCAGCCGCCTTCATCGCTGCTGCCGCTGCTGGGCAACTCGTCTGTGTGCCACAAGCCGCTGCTCTTCTGCCGCCGCTTCCAGGACAAGCGCAACTTCAGCTCCCTGCCGCTCTTCGTCTACGCCACCTCCCCCTCCACGCACGCCCACTCCGCCGACGGGGTGGGCGTGGCCCGGGAGGCAGCCGCCGCTTTTACCCAAAAGGTGAGTCTCGCACTCTTATTCCTTGAGCCCAGTTGGGGGCTCAAAATATGCAAGAAACTGGCAATATTTATAGGAAAAAGTATGCCTTATGTAGTCAAATTTAATCAAAGATTGTGTTTAGTATATGGGCCCAGTAAATTAGGGCAAATTAAGGCAGCAGATTCGTATTAAACTGCAGACAAAACTATGTTTTTCGCCATAAAATATCGTTTAATCTATGAACCCAGTTAAAGGCAACTTTTTTCATGACATTCATGTTGAACTGCATACAAATTACTATGCTTTTCGCGGTAAAATACCATGAAATCTCGGATATATTATGATCTATGTGTTGTGATAAAAGTTAGGACATTTGCAGGACATTTGTTTTGAAATTTATGAGTTTTTCGTTTAATTTTAACAAATATATTATTAGGCTGGAAACTGTGAGGGCGATAAATGTATCCATTCATAAATAATTACAAAATAATTGGACGCTTTATTGATTTTTACCACGAAATCCACATACAATAGACTTTTATCAAATATCGGAATGTTTTGATAGTATACTCCAATAGATTTAATTGAGATTTAATAAAACTACAAACAATTAATATTAAAAATATCCCCCATAAACCGGGGATCGATTCATTTCATTTCCAAAGAATAAATTACACCTAAGATGTTATCATTTTAAGACTAAGACTTCAGATAATGCAAGTTCTAAAAGGTCCGGAGACATACAAAGATTCATCTATAAATATCCACATAATTTAACAATATTCCTATACAAATATTGCTGAACTATTTTCTTTTGCGTACAAATGCGATATAAAAATTTACTTAAATTTAAACTTAGAGTAAGAATCTTTTCTAGGAACTCATAAGCACTTTAAAATTCATATATTAATTTATGTAAAACACGAAAAACCCGCCTCTGTTATCCCCTTCTCTGTTTTGCTGTTTTTTCGTGCACTGCCGCCCGCTTTTCCTCTTTTCCTCTTTTCCGTTCTGAGCTTGCGTAATGGATCGCTTCCGCTGCACTTGCCGCTTGGCTTTGGATCGTGCCATATGTGCATTCGTAATGCCCGCCCAAAAACATTGATACAGTGGAAACCAGTTGCGAGCAAAGCCAGCAACCACCCTTTTTTAGGCGGGAATTTTAAGGCATCTACTCTAGTAGGCGATACAAGTGGTATATACTCCTGGTTCTAGGTGGGCGTACGCCCCTAACAACAACCCCTGGAGTACTCTTGTAACTTTTCAGTGGCTCTATCTTGAATATCTTAATATTAAGCTAGGCTATAAGCCTCAAATGTTGTTGTTAGCCAATTATTATAAGCTGATCCCAAAGTTTATGTTAATATCAATGCTTCTTCCCAACTTATCGCCCCTAAAAAGCATTATCTGTTGCAAGTTCTGCTTGGCGGCCCAGTTCCTCTTTCTTATCGAGTCGGAAATCGGGGCCTGCAGCATCGGATCGGCATTAAAAATGCGTTTTTAATGTTAATCAAAATCAGCGGCAATATTGTTGGCTTTATGTGCTTTTTTCGGATCTGTTCCGAGTTTTGTGCAGCGCTGGCGGTGATCGCTCAAACGTGTCAGACATTAATGAGCCAACCGCCAAAGTCGAGCGTAACTGTGCTTTGTCTCGTTTTTTTTT
>JAJJHQ010012396.1:364786-383601 GCA_021223825.1 Drosophila ironensis
GGTGTTAAGGCGGCATGGGCTTGGTGGTTACAGGTGCAGCTCTCCTTTTGTTGCTGTTTTGCGGTTCTCCCTCTCGTTAATATACTATATAAATTTTTTAGTGTGTGTTTTTTTTGGCTGCCTCTCTTTTGCGCACTGCAACGCTTCACTTGCCC
Source organism: Drosophila ironensis (assembly GCA_021223825.1). Lineage (NCBI taxonomy): Eukaryota > Metazoa > Arthropoda > Insecta > Diptera > Drosophilidae > Drosophila > Drosophila ironensis. The sequence goes on from JAJJHQ010012396.1 coordinate 364,942, forward strand.
CTGTGGTTGTTATTTTTGTTGCAGTTCAGTGAGTTGCGACTTGTGCGCCGCTGCTCATAAGCTTCATTAACAAACAGAAGCAACAGCAGCAGCGGCAGCAACAAGGCAGCAGCAACAGCAGCAGACAACAAAAGCCAAGACGAACAAGCGAAAAAATGTTTGTGGGTATTTCTGCCTCAGTCTCGAAGCCATTCGCAGTTTTTCTTCTAGCAATCTCTGGGAAATTTTGCTAATTTTCTGCCAAACTCAGCCGCAAACATCCTGAGGAAATAAGTAATATATGAATAGGCATGAGCAATAAATGGCAGCATTAAAAACACGTAAATTTAGTTATTACGACAACTTCAATTGCTGTTTATCCCAAAAATATGAAACAGTTAGACTAATGGAATACCATACATTAGGTGTCTGTCTCAGTCTCGAAGCCATTCGCAGGTTTTTTTCTAGCAATCTCTGGAAATTTTGTCTTGTTTTCTGCCAAACTCTGCCACAAACATCCTGAGTATATAAGTAAAATATAAAAATGGAAAAGCAATAAATTCCAACATTAAAAACTCGTAAATTTAGTTGTTACGACAACTTCAATTGTTATAAAAATGCACATAAACTTGTACATCATAATTTAAATTTTTGCAAGCGTTTTAAATTCCTAAAAGCCACTACTCGTATAAAAATAACACCTTAAATTGCATATTTGGCGATTTATTGTTGCTGAAATTAGTATCTGGTTGGTTAATCGCAAACTCTTTAGCTTTTCATAGATGAAGCAACCCCCTTAGGCTCTTAATTTTGCAATTATTGCAACCATAAAAGGACTTTTAGGATTGCGAAAAAATGTTTGCCAACTTCATTGTGAGCTCAACAAAAAGTTGTTAAAATCCTCATAAAAACATAAAGTGTGGCTGCAACGGCAATTCATAAAAGTTACCCAAAACATGCATTTCATTTTACTATGGCCAACAAGTATCGCATTGCAATGTTAAATGCTTGTAGCCATAAAACTCGGACACATCATTCAATTTCCATATTTTTGCCATAACTTGTAAGCCTTTTTTATGGCTCCCCCGCTGCATCATGTTTATTATTCAATTAAATTGAACATTAATCTGCATTTTAAATATTGTCTTTGCATTCCTCATGCTTTCTTTTCAAATTTAACAATCAAATCGTTTGACACTTTCCACCGGTTGGCTGCGCTTTCTAGCGTGGGCATAGCCCAAAAAAAGATCAGTAATCAGTGGGAGTGGTATCCAAAATATACCTTCAATGTATACTTTGTGACAGGCCGCATTCGATATGATTTGAATGCCGGTGGGCGATCACTTCGGGCCACAGTGGTGCATGCAGCAACTACTCGTATTATCACAATTCCCATGATAAGGAGCAAGAGTTGAAAGCCCTTTTCTGGCTTGTAAGTAGGAATGTTTATCGGGAAATTGGGAGGCAATAAATCTTGAGTTCCCCCAAAGCAAAGTTCCCTCATGTGAGGCCTACTGTGTGCTCCGTGTCGGTCGTGAACTGGTGGTTCCTATTCCTCTGTTGATTTAATAATACAATTACGTTGCATTCCCCGCCCGTGGTGCTGCTCCCCTTCGGGTGCTCCGGGTGTTGTTTACATTTTCAAATTTAAATCAATTTCGGCTTTGATTGCGGTTTAAGTGGCAGGTTCCCTCGAAACGCGCCTCGGATTTCGGCCCCATCTCTCGGATTTCTTTATGTTTATGCCTGCCATATGTGCACGGTATCGTTCTCGCATTGTCATATGTATACTCTGTCTGTATCTGGATAAATGTATCTTTTATTGCCCATATTGTGAGGCGGTTGTTTTGGGTGCAGCGCAAACAATTGTCAAAGCGATATCCCATCCCATCTCTCCAAACCCCCGTTTTCTCTAGAAATATTCATGACGGAGACCTCCCCGATTCCCACAACAATTTCTACATTTTTCTGTTCGCATTTCACTGGCAATCAATATTTTGCCCTCCTTCGATTGCTTATTGGGGCAAAATCAATTTCCAGTGAGTGCCTGCAATTTATGTCATTTGTTTCGATTTTACAATGCATTTTTCCTTCTATTTGCTCTGCATTTGCGATGTATTTGGTATCTGCCTGAGATAAAACAAGCCAAACATAGGCCGTCCAAGGTAATTTCCCATTTTATCACAGCCAGATTAGAANCCCCGATTCCCACAACAATTTCTACATTTTTCTGTTCGCATTTCACTGGCAATCAATATTTTGCCCTCCTTCGATTGCTTATTGGGGCAAAATCAATTTCCAGTGAGTGCCTGCAATTTATGGCATTTGTTTCGATTGTACAATGCATTTTTCCTTATGGATGATTTTATTTGCTCTGCATTTGCGATGTATTTGGTATCTGCCTGAGATAAAACAAGCCAAACATAGGCCGTCCAAGGTAATTTCCCATTTTATCACAGCCAGATTAGAAGGTCTATCTTTATTTGTGGAAAGATTTGAGGCCTAATCCCTTGATTGAGTGATCCATACAGGATGTGAGCACATAAAACCAACTCGATTGAATTACTCGTAATGGCGAAATGATTCTGCAGATAATCTTCGATTAGATAAGGTTCTTGAAAATCTTCCATTGGAAAGTAAACACGGCAACAACACTCCTTCTGTTGTACGGGTCCCTTTAAATATTACTTTACTAGTATTTCCCCTTATCTTTGTGGCTAATTCAATAGTAATATTGTTTGTATCTGACGCGAAATCTCGGGCATTTTAATCGAAAATGTTTGCCCTACAGAAGTAACACCAAGGGCATTGGCATTGCCATATATCAATTTCAACAGCAATTCATTTGCCGGGTTGAAGTGGCTTCCACTTATCTCGCCTCGGAATTAGAGGAGAGCTTCACATCCCGCAAGGGCAAACAGCATGGATATTCCTCTTTAAATAGAATCGGTTGATACCCTTTCAATATGTTTATAATGTTCTCATATATTTCATAAAAATGCAGCACTTTTCAGCAACTGATTTTGTTTTCTTTATCATAAAATCAAAGTGTGTATTGATTTTTGTTTTGAAAACTTTTAAATTTCAAGTTTCTTCGTTAATATCGGAGATACAATTCTTGTTAAAGTTTTGTTTTGGTAGTTATTATTTTGGCAAATTTCAATTTCCTTTTGATCGAAACCTTAGCCTCACACATTTCCTTTTCACCGTCAAATTCCGAGCACTTGGTAATCCCCTTTGTTCGAGTAATTCACAGCATTTTGTTTTTGGGAGCACTGAAAGCACTGGGAGCTAGGGAGTGCCCATGGCTGTTCTTAACAAATGTAACCTCCCAAATATTTCATCATAGACCTTCATTTGTTATTTCTACAATCACTGGCTTGCCATCTTTTGTATTATTTTTTACATTCTATGCTAGTTACATTATCTCGCTTCGGAATAGAGGAGAGCTTCACACCCCGCAAGGGCAATCCTTCAGGCTGACGCCGGCATAGCCCTTGGCATTCAGTCCTGTGACCTTGTAGGTGGTGCCCGCCGGCTTGGGCTGATCCTTATCGGCTGTCGTCACGTAGAGGATGTCCAGGTTGGGACCCCCAAAGGCCACCGATGTGATCTGGGTGGTGGGAATTTTGATCTCCAGCAGGATTTTGCCAGTGCTAAGTGGGTGGAAAAACAACAAATTAAGTGGTCTGAAGCGATATCGTTGCCAGCTATCGAGACTCACCTTGGCTTGACCTTGAAGACGGTGCCGCCGTTGAAGGTGGCCACGTAGATGTTGCCCTCGGTGTCGATGGTCATGCCATCGGGGTACAGCGGCCCCTCCGGTCGGATTTTTCTCAGATCGAAGATGACCTTGGGATTGGCATAGGAGCCGGTTGACTGGTTGTAGTCGTAGGCCACCACCTCGTGGTTGTTGGTGTCGACGTAGTAGAACTTCTTGGCCTTGGTGTCCCAGGCCAGGCCGTTGGAGATGCCCACATTGGTCCGGATGACGGTCGGGTTGCCACCGGCCTCCCAGGTGTAGAGTTCGCCCAGCCACTTGGTGAAGATGTCGCCGGTTCCGTGCCACATGGTGCCGCCGCAGAAGCGTCCACTGGGATCGGTTTTGGCGTCGTTCAGTCGGTTCTCCTTGAGGTCGGGCTGCACCTCGAATAGCACTCGGTCCACCTTGGTCACCGGGGAGATGCCGTCCCACTGGACGATGGCAACGCGGCGACCACAGCCCACGGCAAACTCCTGGGGCTTGCCCTCGATGGGCAGGATGAAGGAGGCGTACACCTCGCCCGCGACCTTGGCCTTGTACATCTTGTTCTGCTTGTAGTCATAGCGACAGATGCCGGCGGACTCCAGGTCCACGAGGTAGAGGCTCTGGCGGGCCTCGTCCCAGTGGGGTCCCTCGCCCAATTGGAGGTACGAATCGGGTAGGGCTTCAACCTTGTACGGCATCTGTGGATCAGCAAATCAGCAAATTAGAATATACAATCAGTGCCGCGCCGCCTGGCCCGGTAATTAATTCAACCATTACCACACGAGCTTTGCGAGATGCTCTGTGTGGTGTTCTACAATTTTAGCTCTATAATTGCACTCTCCCTATTTGACACACCTTTTGAGATTATAATTGTTTGTCGAGTGTGTTGCTCGGTCAGCTAACGTTTGCAAACTGAATGAGTTGGGCGACTTAAAATGCTTTTATAGAGCTAAATTTGCCAAGAGCTTTCCGGGGGACACTCTCACACCTCCACTTGGCGGTCCGATAAGAAATATCAGTAACAAACGCAAAAAAACATCGAGTAAATCAAATATTGGAGTAGAAGCACTACTCTATGATGCAGCAAAAAACCTAAACCATATTGTTTATATAAATTTTGAAATTGTAGAAATAGAAATAGAGGGGGGTATATAATAAAACTTGTTTGTCAGGCAATGTAATTGATTGGGTGCTATGATTGACTGCTGACCCAAAACAATCTTTAAGTAATTCCAGACTTTCGATAGAGATTTCACTGTCTTCAGCCTTATCAGCCGGCGAGGTTATCGCCTTCTAAAATTGTTAGGCCGGCAATGATCCCGGTGCAATCTCTTCACACTTTTATGGCCTGGTATCGTATATCCTAGATTACTTTGAATATGGAGAGAGTGGGATGGGATGTGTGGGGACATAATTAGGGATTGTTTTGCTTTGGTACTTCGTGCGGGTAGCCATGGCAAGGCACTTCAAAGGCCATAAAACCAAGAGTTTAACCATACGATTTGTCTTATCAATTTCCATAAATAACCAACTAAAACTCGAGTTGTGCCACCCAAGTCCCCGCCTCCTTTTGGAGAGCGCGAGCGGGTCATTGATTAAACCTTTGCNTATGGAGAGAGTGGGATGGGATGTGTGGGGACATAATTAGGGATTGTTTTGCTTTGGTACTTCGTGCGGGTAGCCATGGCAAGGCACTTCAAAGGCCATAAAACCAAGAGTTTAACCATACGATTTGTCTTATCAATTTCCATAAATAACCAACTAAAACTCGAGTTGTGCCACCCAAGGCCCCGCCTCCTTTGGAGAGCGCGAGCGGGTCATTGATTAAACCTTTGCGGTGGTGTCATGGCAACGTTCGTGGTGTCGTGTCGGTGGTGGTGTCGTGCCCTTCATGTGTCCCACTCATGGAGTGGAGTGCCCTTTCTTTGGTGAGTGTGCGACTCCTTGGCGAGCAATTAAGCGCCCGAAGAGCGAGCCGGTCGGGGTGGCAGATAAGAAAGGCCGGTCGGCCGTTTGGACGACAGTGGGTCACTCGAGCGCAGTTCTCGCTCCGGTCTTTCCTTTGCTTGACCAAGGCGGTTTTCTCCGCCGCCTCCTTTCCTGCCTCATATGGCACTGCAACATCGGCGACAGCCACAGCACCAAAGGCAAAAGCCATAATAAAAACTAATGAGTTACTTGCTTCTCGTACCCCGCAATGATAGGCGCTCTAGGGGTGTGATGGGTTCAAGAGAAAGATGTTGCAAAGGTTGGGAAAAATGTATTAACCCAGAGCTTTATATGGCATTTGATTTATATAATAAATCTGCTCTTTAGGGAAGAATTGATATTCCGAAAGAAAGCTTATACCGTATCCATCGTGATATTATTTTAGTTGGCTATGAAAAAATTAATATTTTTAAGTCTCCCTAAAGTTAACTGCACCTCTTCTGGAAAGAATTTAACAACTATGGTATTTAAATATGAATATTGGGGGCATTTTAATTCATACATAATAAANATATTTTGCAATCAATCATCGTTGATGGGTTATTCCATGAATTATAAACCAAAGATCCCTGCCAAAACTTACTGCTTTTAATACAAAATTTTCCATAAATTATAATCCCAAATGCTCTGCCAAAATTTGCTGCTTTTAATAGTGTTTCCAAAAATATAGGTAAAGTGCCAAAGGTAGTTTAGTAGATATCTTGAAGTCGAGCCCGTCTATTTGTTGTTGCTGCCACATTAGAGGCAATGTTGTGGCCTGTCCGTTGACTGACTGAGTTCTTGTTGCTGTGTCTCTGGGCCAGTGCATTACCCTTTGCCACACTTTACACGCTTGCATTCCTTTGATTTCTTTATTTCTTTTGTGCGCCCGGGCTCTTTTTTACTTAATTATCTGTAATTGATTACATCTAAGCGGGCGCCCTAAGTGGCGATTGTTTACCTTCAAATTAAACGCACCGAAGGCAAACAGACTGCGTAAACAAATATAAACAGGAGGCGGCAGGCGTGTGGCTTGAAAAGAACACAAAAAACTACAGCGATCAAGAAGAAAAAACAACCTACGCGATGATGGGATCCTCAAAAAGACACAAGAATCCCCAGCAAGATGATGCAGCAGATGCATCCCAACGAATTGAAATATGATAATTCTCTTGAGTGCCACCGCCACCCGCTCGACTCACTCTCTGTTTCCCTCCGCTCTTTATTCAGCTGGCTGACATAAAATTACTCAAAACTTATAATTAACAGGAAAAAAACAGTGTTTGATTTTTGCAAAATATTTNTGCCACCGCCACCCGCTCGACTCACTCTCTGTTTCCCTCCGCTCTTTATTCAGCTGGCTGACATAAAATTACTCAAACTTATAATTAACAGGAAAAAAACAGTGTTTGATTTTTGCAAAATATTTCATTTGAACAAGTGTGCCGTTATTTGCTTGCCAGAACTAATTCTGGCTAAAGAATTCGCTATATTGGTATTTTATCGGGGAATTTGAAACAATAGCGTGTGCAGAGTTGCACTCAAAGTTTCTTTTGTTATTTCCCACTCACTCGGCATCACATGACTCATGACAATCGAGCGCTAGCAGCTGCGAGGGCTAGCGAGTTAGCAGGCTAGCGGCTAACGTTTTCACTCATTCTCTCTCGCTGGCGGAGTCTCCCAGAGTCTCTCATTCAGCTGGAAACAGAGAATTTAACAGTACCGGCTACACTGCAAGAAACAAGATCAGAAGCCTAAGAAACTTGAGGTTTCTCTATTTAAATTTTTAAAAGAATTATCTCTCTGGTANCAAAAAACTAGGGTTTTCATTATTTAAATTTTACAAAGAATTATCTCTCTGGTAATTAAAGAATTCTTTAGAAAATTTAGATTTTTTGTTAAGTCACAGCTGTCCCATTTGAGCTCAATCCACCACCGATCCGTCGCTATCAACATTTCATTCCATTTCCATTCATTTCATGCCCCGAGCTGGAGAAAAACACTCCGCTCACTTGCATTGCGGCTCTACAGAGCTCGCCTTTTGGCCCATTCAGCTCCCAACAACGCTCATTTCTGTTCAAAAATTCGCTCGGTTCGGTTCGAGCGCGCACGACGAGGTCGGAAAATCCGAAAACAGAGTGTTTACGTTTACGATAGTGCCTGTAATTTTTTTCGCCGCACTGCCAGTACTGAATTTTGTGGCCTAGCCGTATCTCAAAGATACAATCGTACACGTGTTTCCATCATCTTGTGAGCAAACAAAGAGCAGACACATATTCTGCGACATCCGATCGTGCGTGTTTTGGTGCTGATATTGTGTCTGAATTTGAATCTGAATCTGAATCTGAATCACTGATATTCCACTCACAACCTTCATCCTCGTTGTCGCGAGTGCGTGAGCGTGAATCCGAGAGATGCTATAGGATGTATCTGAGAAGTTGCCCGCAAAGACGCGCTTCGATCGCGTTCTACTTTTTCGATTCGGAATAAATTAACAGCGGTGCCCTGCTCTCTTTTTGCATAGCAAGCAAAGAAATAAATAAAAGATATACATATTGTAATTTTTATGCCGCTCTATCAAGTTTTGGTGGCTATTACGAAACACGGGCATAAAAAGTGAAATTTTTTACCCAACAACATAGCAACAAAAAATATTTATCTCCCTGTGTTGGCAAAAAATAAAATTAGTAAAAAAGAAAAAGATAAAGCCATAGTGACTTGTGGCGACCGTATCGGTGAAATCACGGGAAAATATCAGTAAAATAAAGCCAAAATAAACCCACTTGGACACCGCGACGCTTTCATTTGGATTAATCAGTTTTTATTTCTGGACAAACCGACCACGCAGGCATGCTGCACGTCGATTTCCACATTCTACCCGAGACCCGTTTTCAATGAGATTTAACTAGATAAATGGTGCGTATCTTCACTCCCATCTCGCATATTTACCCCAAATAGGGTTTGATAAATTGAATCCGTATCGAAGTGCTGGCGGAAGTCGAAATCACTTTGGATCCGATTTTATAACCGATCATTTTGAGGGCTACGCTTGTTTTGGAGACTGTATAAGAACTAAAGAACTTGTCTTCATTGGGTGGGGTTTTTTAATCGGTTTATTACCCAGTTTATGGCAGCTATTCAGGGGAACTTGAAATTGGGAAATTCCCAGATTAACTATCTTTCAGGTGTCTTATTATATTATTGATTTAGACGAATTTCAGACTGGTTATACATGGTTCTTAAAAAGAATATAGGTATATTGATTTCGTTCGAATGTATGTCCATCTAATACGTATAAACGCCTAGATTTTGGAAACTATAATAGATATAGAAAAACTAATTGCATATTCAGAATTTTGTAGTACCAGTTCAGCAGAAGTTGGTTATAAAAATCCGCTACCCCCGGAAACCGCAAAATTCTGTGGCGTCCACAATTTTACCTCTAGAAGCACTAAATTTTAATAGTACATTGGTAGAGCCAATAATTATCTGTGTTGCGAAAATAAACCAATTTCAATGTTCCAAAAAATCAGTTAAAATGGGGTATTTATAGTCAAGACACTCGACTATAATGGTTTGTATTTTGATTTGAATTTCTCCTTAATTTTTAAGGGCACCCTTGACAAATGATGGATTATCTTCAGAGTTCACTCAACTGCCTGGCACCCGCATATCCGCAATAACCTTTCCCAACGAGAATACTTTGCTGATCCCACGTCACTCCACGTCAGCTCATGCCTGCATAATAATTCTCCTTGCAATTTTCATTTCGCCCAACCTTTGTGTCCACCCCCGTGCATGGCCCCTTAATTATACATATAGCTTTGGAATGACCACGCCAGCGTTGTTTTCTCTCGTTCGCTCCTCGCCAACTCCCCCCGGCAGACAATGTTTGCCTTGTTAATTAAGCCAACGACCAAGTACTGGTTAATTTTTAATTGTTACAGCACAGCAATTTGCTGCCGGGAACGCTCCGTTTAGTGATCTGGCAAGTTGCGAGACCGAGATCGGGGAGTTCTACTATACAAAACTCACTTGTGTCATTCAGTTCGGTCCGTGCATTGATTATGCACGGTCTTGACTCGCTTGGCAGCACACCCCTCCGGCATTTCCATGCGGGTTTTTCGGCTTAACTTCTCTCTTTATAAAGTATATACATATAGTAGTCGTGTTGTGTATGGTATATAACAATTGTTCGCATATATCTCTCTCCTCGGCCTGTTGCTGTGTATGCGAGTTGCTATTATTAAAACATTTTTACTGCCTTCTTTGTTTGACTTTTGCAGTGCTCTGTTGGCATTTTTAATTGTTCGACTGCGTTTCCATATGCCTTTTGTTGTTGATAACCAAGTTTTGGGGGGAGGGCGAAAATGTTGTATTTTTAAGCTTAATTAAAATGCCCAGAATCCAACTTGCCAACGCATTTGCCAGCTAATTAAGTTCTCAGCCCAAAAGGTGCCTTTCTATTTTTGTTTTAAACTTTTGTTTTCTGCTTGAGATTGTTAATTGCTTGAACGGAAAATGAGAGCAAAACTAATTGGAAATGCTTGGAGATTATCACAGCTCTGAGGAAATGTAAATCAAGTTTTGAGAATATCAAATAACCCTTCACTTTTCAATGTTTATTCAATTTGCTGGGACCACACCTTTATAAGCTTTTGATAAATCAATTAAGAACGTTCTTTATAATTTTATCCTTGGCCCACAAGACAATGGTATCTCTCAATTTCGTGGCAAACTCATCTATCGCACACCTTTTTTGTATCTTCGGCGCACCTTGAAAAATCTGAAGAAAAAACCTTATCACCACCTACAACAAGTCATTTTATTTTAAATATACGAACAGCTCTAACAACTGTGTAGTTGTTTGTTTGTGCCAGCTTGTCAATGGCCCAAATGATTCATTCATATTGGCAGTTTGTTCAGTGCATCGCAGTTATTGTTTTGTTTGCTCAGAATGCAAATGCATTTGTCAAAATAATAGAGTGCAGTCGGTATTAACCTTGGATCAGCTTTAAGCCAAATAAAGCCCGTTATTGGCGCTTGGGCTGTTTGTTTTTTTTCGTTACTTTTACGGGTATATCCAGCTTTTAGTTGGTTTTTTTCTGCTTTCCGACTTGTGAAATTTCGCACAATAAATGCGCCAAGCCCTCGGATTTGCTTTCGAGTCGCCTGGGAAATGGCACAATGCGGGTAATATATGCTTATATATACTCGAATGCCAATTTACTTTTTATTTATTTGCAAATTAAGTCGTATAATATTATTATTATAACTCGCCTGCAATTGTCATGTGATTTTTCTAAAAAATGAGTACTGCAAGTTAGCTGGCGACGTATGTGTACCCTGTAAAATCAAACTGCTGATTTCGGATGATAATACTTGATAAATTCTATGATTATTTTGCCCTCCCGGGATTTGTAACTTCCACAATATCCATTATTTATTTAACGTTAGGTGGCAACGCTGTAAAATCATATCTGGTATATTTTTAGCCTATTTATGATGCAAAAATAATATCTATGACTTCCGGTATTTGTAACTCCCATAATATTTGAAACCGAGAGTTTAACTCTTGCCTAATTGTTTTTTGATGATTTCATTTTCGCTTTTTCGACGGATATACCTTGTAAAATCCTAAATTCTTTGTGTATTTATGATGTGAAAATGAAATGTACCCCTCCCGGGTTTTGTAGCTCCCACAATATGCATTGTTTATTGAAAACCGAGTTCAATTTCGAGCGTTTAACTTTTGGCTGATTGTTCATTTGATGTTTTCATTTTCGGCTTTGTGTGATGTGTGTTTTTTGTCATTGTTGCCGCCCATTGTTCGGCTTTTCTCACTCTCGTGCCCCGTTCTACTTTCTATGCTGTTCAATCTCGGTTGCACGGGTGGATTGAAGAGTTTCGCGGATGTCACAATGCGACGCCACTCCGCTCGTGCGGCAGTGCGGCAGTGCCGCGTAAATCATCATACTCGTAATTTCGTAACAATTGAATTTAGAGAGCGTAATTGCCGTAAATAAGACAAAATTGCAATGACTGAAAAATAATAATCAAGGGGCCCGGGGACGGTGCGAAGCCAAGCTAAATGGAGCTGAGCACGAGCCGTTTTTCGTTTTCCCGATGGGAGGGAGCATCGAGCCACGTTGGGGGCATAAATTGCGCTAATAAAGCGCACAATTAAAGTCACCATCGCCGGGGCTGTCGTCGAGCAAATTGGCAACACTTTCCAATTGAAACGAGTTGCAGATTCGTCGGAACCAACTTCGTTTTGGCTGATTTGGCAAATTAAAAGTCACAGCAAAAGACACAGAAAACTTAAAATAAAATGCGCCAAAAATAAATTTGGGCTATCCCTAATCGGAGGCAAAGGAGGAGGAGCGGTGGTGGTATCTCATCTGCTCGGGGAAATTCGTCGAATATGTTTGCCTGATTTTCTGTTGTTTGCTGGCGGGCGAGGAATGCGGAAATACGGTTTGTCTTTCTCTATCTCTGTTTACGTGCACTTTTCTCCCATTTTCCACCCATCTCTTCCTCACATTTGTTTGTTTTGAGATATTTTCGCGCTTTTCCCCCGCTACCTCCCGTTTGCACTCCCTCCCGTTTTTATACCATGTACCATGTAAGGTACAAATGGTATATTAAGTTTGTGCAATGTATGTAAAAGGGAGAAGGAAGCGTTTCCGACCCTATAAAGTATATATATTCTTGATCAGCATGAACAGCCGAATTGATCTAGCCAAATCTGTCTGTCTGTCGGTTTGTCTGTTTGTCTGTCTGTCTGTCTGTCTGTCTGTCCGTCTGTCTGTTTCAAAATGGCATGAAAGGTACATGGTATCTCGTTGTCGAGAAATCTCGATTACAGCGTTTCTACTTGTTCCCTTTTCAACGAGCCNGTTTGTCTGTCTGTTTGTCTGTCCGTCCGTCTGTCTGCCTATCTGTCTGCTCTCTGTCTCTTTGTCTGTCTGTCTGTCCGTCTGTCTGTCCTGTGGCAAGAGAGGTACATGCAATGTATGTAACAGGGAGAAGGAAGCGTTTCCGACCCTATAAAGTATATATATTCTTGATCAGCATCAACAGACGAGTTGATCTAGCCATGACCGTCTGTCTGCCTGTCTGTATGTTTGTCTGTCTGTTTGTCTGTCCGTCCGTCTATCTGCCTATCTGTCTGCTCTCTGTCTTTTTGTCTGTCTGTCCGTCTGTCTGTCCTGTGGCAAGAGAGGTACATGGTATGACCGTCTGTCTGCCTGTCTGTCTGTTTGTCTGTCTGCCTATCTGTCTGCTCTCTGTCTCTTTGTCTGTCTGTCTGTCCGTCTGTCTGTCCTGTGGCAAGAGAGGTACATGGTATCTCGTTGTCGAGATATCTCGATTTCTACTTGTTCCCTTTTCAACGAGCCGATGATGCCACCTCACTAAATGCTGAGGTGCTGTGTTCCGCCAGGCAAATGCATTTCCCTCACATTTTCCTTCGTGCATGACATTAAAAAGTTTTAAATTTAACAACAGCCCCAACGATAAATGCCGGTCTGTCGGTTCTTCTTTCTTTTTCGGCGGATCGTCAGGCCCCCGGCTTTTCGCATGCATTTTCACTGGTTGCCGCGCTTTTGATGACACTCAACACTCTCGCGCTGAACTTTGGCAAGTGCGTCGTCGTCGGGGCCTGCACTCCAAAGTCGCGCCCCACTTTCCCATCCCGAAAGGTTTGGGGCCCCACAGTCAATGTGTTTGCCTTACCTTTTGAGCTGAGACAACAGAAATGTGCAGTGGGATTCGATTTCCAGGCAAATAAACAAAAGATCAATACACGAAATGCCAATGTTTGCCAAAACCAAGCAAGTGATTTGTGTTCCCTTGAAATTTGTGTTTAATATGGCTCTCCAGGAGCATACTAAATACAAATAATCATGATATTTCCCTTCTCAATTGCAATTGTAAGCAATTTTTGATGCCTGTTGCCAGAAATTGCGCATACGCCGCGTTGTACGAGTAGCTTTTCATAAAATCAGGCATCTTTAATAGAAATTGGCTTGCAATTTCACATGAATTTGTTTAATTTGAAGACCCAAAAAGTGAGATTCCGTTTCACAGTTGGAATTTTCGATTGCCTGTTGCCAGAAATTGCGCATACGCCGCGTTGTACGAGTTGCATTTCGCATCGCGTTCGTTTGCCGCGCTTGCGTGCCCATTGAGTGGCAGCAGCTGTCTTAATTTTCAGCAGCGCCACGCTTGCTTCTCTTCTCAGCCAAAAGTCGTGCAAATGTCAAAAGTGTGACAAAGATTTGTGGAAATTCAGTTCATTATTCGACCAAACTGTGACCCCATTCAAGAACTGTTTACAGCGAAGATTACCATCCACACAGAGTCTGCTGCCCTTTTTGGAAGCATCAGCATCAGCATCAGCATGAGCATCAAATTCAACCTAAACTTCAACTTGGGCTGCAGCACGCTTCTAATTTCTTTGAGCCCGGCTTTCTTGGAGCCGGACCCTGCCAGTATCGCAATCTTGTTGCCGTTGCCGTTGCTGGCCAGGCACGATTTACTGCCGCATTTAGATTTAAACTTGGCTATTTTTACCAGCACGTTCTGCCAGTTTTTGCGGCTACCTGCCAGCCTTACGTGGGAAGTTGGGAAACGGAAAATGGAAAACGGTTTGCTGGCAATAGTTTGGGCAAGGCAAGGCAAGTCAAGGCAGACGCATTGTTTGGCCAACGCCGCCTTTACACTATTGATGTGTAAAGGAAACAATGCTTTCTTTTGGCCGCATTACCTTGAGGCGCTCAACAACAATGCTGCTCGAGCCGGGGTTTGTTGACTTGTCTCTCGATTTATCTGCGTGTTAATTTGAGCAATTAACATGGTAAATTAAGGAAGCACCAATTCGCTGCAGATATTTTCAACATAAATACACACCTAAGGCTGCTCCGGCTGCTCGGGCTGCTTGTTAACCTGCCAACTACAACATGATCAACATCTTATTGTCTGTTCAGTTTTTCTCCTTTTGTTTTCGGTCCGAAACAGTTGAAGAAAAAATGTGCCCCAAAAAGCTTGATTGAGGAAGTGGAAAGCCCCAAACAGCCGAGGAAATTAATTAATATTCGAGGGAGTAGATCAATTAATCATAAGGCCGAGCATAAGTAATTGATTCAGAAAATCTGCGATTTTAATTGGGTTGGCTATTGCCAAAGCAATAGACCTGATTGCAGATGTAGTAATGACTATATTCAATAACTATAAATTTAATTTTTACTGCCCCCATCAGTGGGATTATTTATGATGGCAGAGCATAGTGGCTTTCTTCCTCGCCAGAGTTTTAATGCTTTTTTAACAGAGTATAAAAGCACCTTGCGCCCAGTTAGTCATTCGGCACAAGCGCACGTACACGGGCGTATATACATACATTTATATTATAGCCACAAGCCCCGATATGGCCGGCATACAGTTAACCAATTGTTAACCCAAATGTGCTGCCAACTGATACGAAAAGAGCGCCCGCGGACGGAAGGTGGAGGAAGGTAGGGGGTGCGCCTGCGCAGAGCGCATTGCCAACTGATTTGCTGCGCAGTGATTGAAGGGTAAATTACACCTTGCCACATGCGATTCAATGCGATTCGATGCGATTCAATCGGATGACGGACATTTGAACGGCCGGTCAGGCGGGCTCACGGCAAGAGTTTTTGTTTTTTAGGTTTTTTTTTTGGCTGCCGCTTTCCTCTTGTGTATCCAGCAGATACAGTTAGCGGCTACCTAACGTCTGTTTGTAGAATTTTGTGTGCAAATACAAATTTTGCGCTCGCAACTATTTGTAAATTGCGTCACCTTCGACGAAACTTGGTTTTTGGTTATGGCTCGCCAGTGGCTCCATGTTTGGAGTGTCTCTCTCTTTCTTTTCGTATCTACCGGATCGTTGTATCTGTATCTGTGCCACCTGTGCGAGTGCATGCCCATATGCCAGCCAGCCGCCAGCCGCCAGCCGCCAGCCTGTGTATTTAATACGATTTCAATGTTTTTTCTTCTCTCTGCCCCGCCAAGTGCGCTGTCACGTAATTAAAGTCACATAAACATTTGAATAGGTTTTCTTGAATGGTTTTTGAGTTTGACTTTTGGAATTTCTATTCACTTGGTGGGTTTATTTTTGATATATTTTTTTGGCACATGAGCGTACGCCTCGGCATGTCGGCCAGACTGAAATAGATACGCCAAGACGGCCTCAGAAATATACCGTCAGCGAATATAAAATTGGGTTCGGTTCCGTCTCAATTGATACAAGCAATTCAATATCAATAGTGGGCTTTATTTAAAGGTCAACCTATGAAAAGACATGAATACTCTTGCCACAAATCAATTGCCAAATGGTTTTCACTTTCTTTTGGCCCCCAGGCCCCCAGGTGTGTGCTGCTCCTCGGGCTAATTACTTTATTTTATCATTGCTTCAGTGACTAGCCATGCCGAGGCAAAGATTGTCGTTAAAAGGAAACACCTTTATTACTCATTTTTTAACGACCGCCGGCGGCAGCAGCATTTCCCTTTTAATTATTGCCTCGCCGGCAAGTTTGTGTGGCGTGCTGTCTGTCCGGTCAGCTGAGTTTTGGGCCAATGCCACCGAATGGCCAAAACTTTATGGCACTAAGTCGTCCGATCATAAAGCATACGCAAAGGCAAATTGACAGGCGTTACGGATGCGAGGATGACCTCATTTCCACAGCCGCACGAAAAACATATCTTAATTAAGTCTGCCTTTTTTGGCGGGGTTCTGATCTGACTCTTGGAACTCCGTCAAATGGAGAATGATGTGTTTTTAATGCGGCAACTATTTGCACACCTAGGGGCAGGGGCAGGGGCTGCCGCACACTTTTTTTTTATTGTTGGACAATTTTGGCTGGTGATTTCTTCTTATTTTTAAATAATTGTTGCAATCAAATGTAATTACAAATGCATTGAAGTTGTCCGTTTGTGTTTCCTTTTTGCATGGCAATTACAAAACAAGGCAAAAAGCAAAAGCAAGCCAAGCGCTCAATTATTGTTGCAACTTTGCCACAGCAACAGCAACAACAACAGCAACAGCAACGAGCACGGCCCACAGTGTTGGCCGTTGTCGATGCGGTAACATGGCTCAATTTTGGTTGCTGAACATTATTATTATTTCGCATTTGCGAACAATATTCGCTTATTGTTCGGAAAGATCGGCCCCTCAGCCACTGCTGCACAAAAAATTGAAAACAACCTAAGCTGTGGCAGCAGCAGCAACTACACCAAAAGCAACTAGCAGCAGCAGCAGCAGCAGCAGCAGCAAAAAATGATAGCAACAATTGATCATATTTTGGTCGGACAACAGAAATGGCAAAAAAGTTGATAGAGAATTACGTGCCTATGGAGGAGGGTGAAAACTTGATACTCTTTTTGGTTGCCAAAAATCTTCCCAAATATAAATGATTGTGTTACAGAGAGGAGGCATTTTAAAGCCTTACAAAGTATAAATATATAACAGTCGAGTCGTTCTAGCCATGTCCTTTTGTCTGTCCGTTTGTCCGTCCGTAAGTATGAACACGTCGTTCTCCGAGGTGGTACGACCTAGAGACGTAATTCTTTTTGTTTTAGTTCCGATATATGAGTACGCACATCGAGATTATTTTAAATTTTTTCCACGCCCCTACCGCCTTCGTAATGTGCATAAAACTGATGGTAATTTGTGTATTTAAACATATCATGTTTCTAAGTACTTGTTGCTTCTAGATTTTATGAGTTTTCTGCCCTTCAAATCGGCTTGAAAAACCTTTAAACTTTAGCTTCCAAACTAAGTTCTGAATAACAATTAATTACCCAAACCAAAGAGCCGGCTCAAAGGTTTCCAAATTGCTTTTAAATTGCCCAATGTATGATCTATGCGATGACTGTTAAAAAGCCAGCGACAACCTTTTTGGAAAGGGCATGACAGGCGGACAAAAGGAAATCAGAGACCGAAAATAAGGCAGTTGGGCCCCACAATCGGGCCAATGTGCAACGTGCAAGATGCCGCCGCGTAGTGCCAACAATTGGGATGAAAACTACCAAAAAAAAAGACACAAAAAAAATGGGAAAAAAGGGCGGCTAACTGTAATGTCGTCAGCGATCTTGGCTTGACTGGCGGCCTGACGACGCCATTATGAAATTGCACCGAATGGGTCGAGGTAGGAAAAGTCAGGCAGTCAGCCAAACAGCCAAACAGACAAGACAGTCGGAGAGACACAGACAGACAGACAGTCAAACAGCAGATACAAAGTTTGTTTTCCTTTGTCGGACACTTTTCACCTGCTCTCCCACTCGGTCGGGTCGGTCGGTCGCCCATTGTGTGGTGGTGCAAGGCATGCAAATAGCAATAGCAAATAGCAAACAGTGCCCCAGCAGCCACCGCCGCACGCCCCAAAAAGCCGAGAAATAAGTAAAGCACAGGCTGCACTCCAATCTGCTGATGGCTGCGCCTGCCTGTCCGCAAGGCAATCGCGTCGTCGTCGTTTTCGTCGTCCAGATGGTGCCACCAGTGTTGAATGTTTGCACTTTCGGATCGCTCACTGAGTCAGTCAGTCAGTCAGGTTAGGGTGCACTCGGAAAAACCTCACCAAGCGGGGGTTAAATGGCCAGAGATTCACGGGTTGCAAACTATACTTTCAATAGAGGAATCTATTCACTCATTCATCCAGAATTTCGCATATTAAGGGCCTGTACTGAACTTAAATCTATAAGGAACTTCTCTATAAACCCACATCTTGAGGTCAAACTCCTGCCTAAA
This sequence comes from Drosophila ironensis, assembly GCA_021223825.1. Lineage (NCBI taxonomy): Eukaryota > Metazoa > Arthropoda > Insecta > Diptera > Drosophilidae > Drosophila > Drosophila ironensis. Next base: position 383,403 of record JAJJHQ010012396.1, read on the forward strand.
CTTCTAGATGTTTCCACCTTTAAATAAACTATGTTTGCTGTATTTGTTAATATATTCTCCATTCATCCATTGAACTTATAGATTTTAAATAACTCCTCTATAGACCCACAACTTAAGCCCAATCTGCTGTTGAAACTTCTAGATATTTCCACCTTCAAGGAAGCTATGTTTGATGAATTTGTTGAATCTATTCTTCTTT
>JAJJHQ010012396.1:383925-438808 GCA_021223825.1 Drosophila ironensis
CTAAACTTCAACTCATTTCCGCCTACCCAAAAATCATAGTTTATAAACTGGTAAAACCAATTGAAGCCTCTAAATTGGATATATTTCTTCCACTGCACCATCAGGCACTTGCAGGGCGCCCGCCTCCGAATTGGTTACCATTAACCATCGAGCATTCTCTTGGGCTTTTCAATTTCATTTTGCGCAATTATTGTGAAATTAAGATGTTTGCACAGACAGCGTTCGCCGCCATCTCCTGGTGGCAGTAGCTTGGGGTGCCCAGATACAGATACATTGCGAACTTTCTACGGTTTCGCAGATTCATTTGATTTGCACCAAGCCATGTGAACTGTTCGCCGCGATAAGATATGCTAGTGGGCTAATTATGTCTAGAAAATTGTGCAGACTCTCAAGTGGCACACAACAAACAAAGTACTGAGAGGCGGACAGGGGGGATAAAATCTGTAACACTAACCAAGCAAAGACTGAGCCCGCTCGTAGAACAAAACTTTCACCCCGAAAAAACAATGACAAGCCAGCAACAACGGGCTGGCTGGCTGGCAGTTGCAACAGTTTTATGGCTTTAAATTCACACTCTTAATTGCCAGCCTGGAGTGGAGAGTGTGTATCTGTTAGATACTGAAGCGCAACGCATCTCAACGCATGTGTGACCAACGACCGAACGAACCGACCATTAAGAACGATTATTACAGAGTGTGTGCACTATATCGCCGGACCTGCCCACAGCCTACGGCCCAGAGAACAATGAAAGAGAAAATTGATAGTTAATGCCACTGCAATTGGTGCTGTGCAGGTTAATTGAGCGCATTAGCGGTTCATAAACGAGATTTCTCCAGAGTTTTTCTTTTCAGAAAAAGGTTGGAAAGCCGCCGGCGAACCTAAAGGAAGATCCGGGTTGCTCATTTTCACCTGCAGCACCTATTGCTGGTTTTAATCGTGAAATAATATACAATTAACAAGTGGCAAGTGGCAAGCTATAGCTAGCTTCTAGTTTAGGCCAGTTTATGCTGCCTTGCAGCAGCTGTGTCATCTGACATAATATTTATACATCCGCGTTATTCGATAGGCCGTCCAGAATGCACTTTAATGGTCTTAAATCATATTTTTTACCCGCTGTGAGCGGGAAGTGCGAGTGCGTACGTGAGCTAGTTTCGGGTTTCGCGGTCGCTGGTGCTGGTGGCATTTGTGTGATAATTCGCAATTGGAGCTGCAATTGGAATGGAAAATATAAATAAATAAATATAAACATAAGGCTGCCGGCGGCCGCAAACACCACCCACTTGCGGTTGTCATCGCGGATAATTTTCTAGCTCTTTGCGCTTAAGCAGGAAAAGCGTTCGTGAGTGTAAATTGTGTTAAGTTCTTTCGGCTTTCTTCGCCGCGATGTTGGCTTTCTATTTTCCCGATGCTGCTGCCGTTGGCTCTTGCCTCACTTTTGACTAATGACAATCGGTTTGTGGGAGTAGGAAGTTGTCTTCTATATCTCTTTGTCTTCCGCAGCTTGTTTTTCTTTTTTCTTGCTTTTTTGGCGGCAAGTTTTCTCTTGGGCGATTCTGGGACGTCATAGTCGGTTCTTCCCGGGTCTTTAAAATTACTTACTAATGATAATTAGAGGCATTATTTTCCCATTATTCTTCGAAGAGTCGGCGAAAAAAACCGGCAGCCTTTTCTGGATTTTATAGCAATTAAATCGCCACTTAACTGGGCGTGGGAGTTGCGTTTATAACTCGGCTTTTATGTCTTGACCCGAGCCCAGGTAGTGGTAATATAGACATGACACATGACAAATTATGAGGCAAGGATTTTAATTAAAACCGCCAAGCCAACTAATGGCTTTCCTTTATGTTCAATTTCTTGCTTTTGCTTTCTTTCTTTGGATTTTCAATTAAAAATAATGGTCATGCACATTTTATAAATGAGTTTCGGTTCACCGGAGCTTTTGATTATGCAAAAAAAAATAAAAAAATAACAAAAGCAATGCAATATGTGAGTGTGCTCCACTTATTGGCCAAGATTAGCCGCAGTGGCTTTTGCGCTTTTGTCTGGGATTCAGCAACCTCATGCCCAGCTCTCCAGGTAAATCATCATCCGCAGCGTCGTGTCTTCAGTTGCTGCTTCTTCAGCTTCAGCTTCAGTTTCAGCTTTGTGCCTTAAGCTTCCGACTTTCTCCAAAACACAGATACAGATACACACTCCCCACTGCCAGCCTCTGCCTCTGCCTCTGCATCTGCCTCTGTTTGCTGGCGTTATAACAAATCCAGAGTGTGTGGAGTGTGTGCTGCCTGGCCAGCTGCCTAATGATCCGTCTATGTTATAACTTATATGCAAACCGGCTGCCAAATTGAATTGTGCACGGACCTATGCTGCATGCTGCCTGGCAAATGGCCAAGCACCAGCAAAAAATCCTAAATAAATGCTTTGTTTTCCCCAGCATTTGATGTATCTGCCGCCAACTGTTGGTACTTTGTAAACAATTTGGCATCATAAATGTTACGAAACTTCAGATGTTTGTTTGTTTGTGTGCCGTGGAGTGCAGTACGTCATAAATCTATAAAAACATTCTTTTCATGAGAGAATCAGCCGAACGCTGTTTGTTTTTCAAGCTAAAGTCGTGACTGGTTCGTAATCTAATCAAGCGATGAGTGCTAAGTTTATTTATAAGCGAATTTTATGTGAAAGTTAATTGTTTATCTTGAAGTTTCCTCTGTGTATGCAATAATAATCGATCTTTCTTCTTGTTTTTTTGCAGGTGAGTTCACAATGCAACGCGGTTGGGCAAGAATTTATAGTACTACCTTGAGTCATATTGGTAAGACAAGAGTCGGGCCATATACAAGCCCAATCTAAAAAGGAAGCATAGTTTTAATTAAAATTCAAAACTTGTTTGTAACGCGGCTTTGAGCGTTTTCTTTGAAAAGATCTCGGATAATGCCAGGTGATCAACTGTGTGTGCAGATTTGTTTACACTTTATGGCCAACTCGATTTCAACGTCTTTTTTACAAGACCATAACAATGTTATCACCAGGCCGAACGTGATATTTTTTCAAGTGTTCCGCCGATGATTGTAACCAGATGAGATGGCATCAAGGCAGAGCTTGATTGATCAAAGGAAGGTTACGTTTCCAACTGAAATATCCCAAGATTGCAGCGACTGAGCAGAACTCTTACACATTTTATTGGCCAACCAAGCGCGACCTGACCAAGGAGCTGACGGGGCTGTCGTTTCGTATATAGTATTTCATGCGATTCGCAGCAAATGAACATATGTGCAATTATAATAAATTATTTTCGCGTGGATTAACGAGTTAATGACGGTCGCTGCGGTGGAAGCCCGAAAAGAGCGCGTGTTTTTAATTGTTAAATTGTTAAATTGCTCGCCCGGCAAGAAAACAAACAAGACAACCACTCAGATTCAGTCAAAGCCACTTATACTCGTAGTATGCTGTGCCATGCGAGAGAGTACTATACATGCGGCGAGGCTTGCCAAATTTGTGTCATGCCCCAAATAGGATAAATCCGCAAAACACACTATAATTATGGCCAACAACTTCCCCACAAAACGGAAACGGACGAAAGTGTATTTTGGTTGTTCGAAAACAAAAAGCGAAACACGCTGAGGATGAGGATGCTGCGCAGTGGCCAATGGATAGATGGTTGATGTTGCAGGAAATCCAATGTGAGACACACAGAAACATGGCCAATGCTTGTCCATGGCTATATTTAGCCGACGTATATGCACACTGACAAAATTCAATGTATATTTTAATTAATTGGACATGTTTCGTCGAGAGTTTCCTCTCTACCTTGCTCACAACCTATTAAATTCCCCAAAATAGTTGGTCAAAATGTTGTTTATCATGTGAGGAAACAGATTTTTGGGCAGTAAATTGTGTGATCTCTTAGGCTTTTCTCCGAGTGCACGTAACCCGCCAAGCTATTGGCAGTGTCTGCCGTTTTTGGGGAAAAGCCGATGTAAACAAGTCCGCTGCAACAACGACCTAAATATACCGTAAAATTCATGAGAAAAAGATACCCCCGCATTGGTTTTTTACTCGTTTTTCCCTCAGATTTGAGCTTGGGGGAGGCTGCCTCCGCTGCAGGTTCTCTAAGTTTCAGGTGTCTTCCAATGGCCAGCTGTCGCGGAGAAGATGCAACAAGTTGCTGCCAGTTGCTGCCAGTTGCCAGCGAAGTTGTTGCCGTCGTCGCCAAGGTCATCGTCGTTTAATGTGGCCAGCATCCCATCCTCCGAGACTGCTTCTGCTGCTGCTGCTGTTGTATTTTTTATGCGACTCGCTCTCTACTTTTTTGGGTAGATCTCTACCAGTTTGGCAACTTTTTGGGTTTGTCTGGGCCCGCTCACTGCTCGGGCTTCTTGTCCGCTTCTCAGATTCTTCGATGTTCTGGCCGGCGCTCGTATTTCAATTTTGGCTTTTTTTCCTGCAAATTTGTTGGGCATTTAATGTTTTAGTTTGCCCATATGGCGCCGCTTAAGGTGTCCCCCTTGGCCGGGGAACCGCTGTTAAAGCGGAAAATTTATGACCTCCACAAAGAAAGCCTCCACGTACTATACAATTTCATTATGAATTATGCACGGCCATGGCCTTTTCAATAAGTCAACGAACCCCCAGCGAATGCTGAATGGTAATTGCGAGGGCCGATTGGCCAGAAGTTGAATTTATATCCTGCCGCATGGCATAAATCAAGGCATTATTTGCCTGATAAATTAATTGGTAGTCATCCGAGAGGTTTAAAATTGTTCTTAATAATTATAGTAATGCTTCAGGGACTTATTTAATCATCTTTTTTGTGGCCTAAGTGGCCGAGCTGAGCCCTAAAATTTCCCCATCAGGTCGTCCCTCGTTGAGGGCACGTGTGTCTGAGTCATCAAAAAGGACGATTCCCCCCCCAAAAAAAAGGGGGAAAACTAGGAAACTTGTGCGCCCCAAACCGCAACCCATTTACGGACAATGTTGAGCTGGAAAAGAGACAGCGCCCAGCTATTAACGAGCCCAACAAGTCCAACATGCACACCCCAAATACCCACTGAACCGCAAATGTGTCGCTGTTGCTGTTGCTTTTGCTGTGGCTGTTGCTGTGGCTGTCAGCGCGTCGTATACTTGATGTGTATTTCCAGTTATTGGCGGCCGCATTTATCGATCGATCGGCATGGATATTAGTCCGACGTCCTCATTTAAAGCTAACCACTGCCGTCGCCTCGGCCGACTCTGTGGTCTCTCGAATAGTTTTTATTATTTTCGCCAAGTTTCTGTGCAGCCAACTGCTCCTCCGGCATGCAAACAAGTCTTTTATGGCGCTTTACCAGTGACAGTGCATCACATGGCCATGTTTGGGGCTCTCTTAGCTGTTAGCTAGCTTTTTTTGTATGCCAACTCTCGGGACTTGGCTTGGTCTTTTTGGCATGCTGCGTTATCAGCGAGCCAAGCAAACTGGTTGCACTCAACTAATTGGTTTCTTGCATTCGCTTTATTTCAAGAGATATTGAATCTATAAAATGCTGAGAATTAATTTCAAATGAATTGAATTCGAGGCAACCCCCAAGCAGCAGCAGCAGCAGAAAAGGCAGCCAGCCAACAACGTTTGGCCTATTGTGACTAAACTCCATAAATCAACAAATGGCTGCCAGTTGGCCAACAACCGAAAGTCGTGACCAAGAATATGATGTTTTTATCTCGTCAGTTTTTGCCTTTTTTTTCGGGGTGAATCTGCAAGTTTAATGGGATGCTAAAAAGGTGAGCATTAACTTTGTAGTTTTGTGGAAAATCTTAACTGCTTGCGGCACTCAATGGGCTCGTTTTGCATTGTTTTTGGTACTTACGAGTAAATGTTCATGGGGCTTATAGTGTTGGCTTATATTTCGGTCCTTCCTTGTTTTAGGGTTCTCCTGAGATTAATCATGGGTTTTCCTTCGTCTCCATGTCAGCGGCCCTTGGTGAACTCTTCTAATTGAATTGTTAAACCAAAGCCGCTGTTCTTGTTTCATTTTCCCCTCCCTGGTTTTCAATTATTTGCCATTGTCAGCAGATCTCAGTAAGCTCGTAAAGCCGCCGCTGGCTGTTCAATTGCGGCGATTAAAGTCGTCGCATTCGTCCACGGCCATGCAAATATATAGTACCTAGTATACAAATGCCACAGTGCCCCTCTAATAGGCTTGGATTTGGGCTCGTATTTCGATTCGCATTCGTTTTTGGATCCATTTGGGCTTGGTTGTCGCTTGGTTGGCCAGGCAAGGTCTCTGTGGCTGACGTTCTCTTGCCATTACATTGCAATACACATTAAACGAAGGCAAGCGCTCTGTGTGTTGCATAAAGGCTAATGAAAATGCTGAAAATACCAAAGCTGCCGCCGCCGCTGTTGCTTCCTCGATATTTTCCCCGGGCTCATTAGGCGAGGCTTATGAATACAATCCCGGGCTAACTCTGCTTAAATAGCACGAATAAGTGCAATTCATGCGGCAAGTGCGTGGCACTCGAGTGCACCTGAAAGGCAGGTGAGTGGCGAGCGGTATTTCGCTTCGCCCAGTCAGTTTTCTGCAGTCTGCAGTCTTCGGGTCTTCAGTCTTCGGTCTGGGGTCTCCAATCTTCTCCATCGTCGGGTGCTCGGAGATGAAGTGGCCAAAGTGGCCAAGCGTCTAATTATGTGCACCCTTGGGGCGCTGGTAGCCAGCAAACAAAATAAAAAACCAATTTGTTAGCGCCGTCTAGGAACTCCCAAACGCACAGTGGTTGCAAAGTAACAGGAAATACCAACAGATGAAGTTAAGATTAATGATTGCAAATCCAGATGTTTTCCAACACTGATAACTATGATTTTCAGGGCTCTGTAACTTGTATAAATTCTTCTACCATCTATCCCAAACGCTCAGCGGTTGCAGATGTGTTAAGACCTTAAATCAACTTGGTACCAGGAAATACAGAGGAAGCTAAGATTAATGATTGCAAATCCAGGTGTTTTCCAACACTTATAACCATGATTTGCAGGGCCCTGAAACTTTTACACTCATTACTGTTACTTGTAAGCCGATCTTCTGAGAAACATCTTTTTTACTGGCCTTTTTTAAACGGTTACTTAAGCTTGGAATTTACTGCCTATTGAGTAACAGTGTGCCGTCTGTTTAATTAGTGAACGCGACTTGACTTCTTGGCTCGAAAAGCAGCTTTAAAATCTTTTCCGTGACTTTCTAAACGCAAATTCTTTGGCCATTCTAAGCGGTGTGTGATTTATGACTAGCATGGATGCTTAGATGCTCGTACACATTTCAAATTAGCAGCTAGAATAATTGCCCCCCAGCGATCCGAGCGGAGTTTACTCATAAACCAAAAAGACGCTCGAAATATAGTAGTGTTTCCACGAAAAAGTACCCAACTTGAAACGGAGCGCAACCAGTTTTTGGGGATGTAAACTACGAGTATACCCGAAATTAAAAAAGATATACAACAGATTAGGTTGGGACGCTTTGATCGGCGATTGTCAATCGGCTGGATTTGGTGTTGCTCTCTTAAATTGGCTTAATTTCCGTGCCAAAAACAAAAGGCGGAATCGATCAATGGAAAACCGACAACCGAAACTCGAAATCGGTTTCCCTCCGACAGACAAACCATTTACGAATTGGCTTTGCTTTCAATGCCAAAAAGGGTCGCAGTGGGAGCCTCGAACAGAAACAACTTAATGAGCCCAACACTTGCCCGCCGCACGCCGCCCCCCTCGCTTTGTTTTAGCCAAAAGCAATTTAATAAAGCCATGAACCTTGAGCCAAGTACATAGAAAAGCTAAACATCAACAATGCTGCTGCTTCTGCGACTGCTTAGTTTTTGTGAGTTTCGCCGTGTTCCTCTGGTCTGGTATGGTCTGGTCTGGTATTATTATTATTTTCGGGTCGGGTCGGGTCTGCTCTTAAAACAAATTTACCCAACCGGCAACAGACAACTGAAAACTGTCAAAAGCCACAGGGACAATGGCAAAAGAGTGTCAAGTTTAAATATTTTTGTGCGAGTGCCAAAAAGTGTCGCAGTTTTTCTCCTCAAACCTGAGAACAATGGCGTTTTTAGCTCCGGAGTTTTGTTACAACTTTGTTTGGCTTTTTTGCTTTTCGTGGGACGGCTAAGCCGTTAAGTCGTATTGATTCAGACAGGCCAAAACAGGGCTGACCATTCAGCTAATTTTGAGCTGCTTTTCTGGGTTGCTTATAAGGAAATCAAAAGCACAAGCTGGCGATGACTAGTAGAGCCATAAATGTTGTAGATAAGTGTTTGAAAAGCACTCAGCAAATCAAGGTTCTTGAAGATTATTTATAATCTGTTGATGGATATCTTGGAGTGAATATAAATGCCTAAATAATGGATGATGAAATTGCAGGCATTTTAATGGTTTCAATTGTTGGGAGGAGGCAAAACTTCTGCTTGAGTTTAGATTCATTTTAAATGCTTGCAGTTACCTTCAAACTAGGTGAAAATGTCATTTGAAAACCCTCGAAACTAAGTGGAAAGTGCTGTACCTTGCCCTGGGTTGTTTGTGACGCCAGCTGTTGACAGGCTGGTGAAATATTCGCCAATGAAATGGACACAGACATTGAACCGGCACAAATCTAGTTGGCTGCGGGTTTATTTTCGCCTGATATTTTGTGTGTGGGACGACATGCGATATGCGAGGCCGCAAGTCATCGCCGTTTGGTTGGATGCAAGTCTATTTTCCTCTGCCAGACTGCAAACAACAAAGTGCAGTGAGCAACAAGACCAAGCCAATTAGAAGTGCTAACAAGTAAGAACGGTTATACTCGAGTGTCTCGACTATGAATACCTGGTTCTCAGTTTCTGCCTAACTATAGAACATTATAATAGCATTGAAATTGGCTGATTTTCGCAACACATTTAGATATTGGCTGTATTATTGTGCTATCCAAAATTAGTGCCTTTGGAGTTGAATTTGTGGTCGCCACGGAATTTTGTGGTTTTCGGGTGTACTGGGGGAGGTAGCCGATTTTAAAAACAAATTTCTGCTGAACTGGTATCACAAATTTCTAAATATGCAATTAGTTTTTCTCTATCTATTATTGTTTCCAAAATCTATGCATTTATACGGACAAACGGACATGGCTAGATCGAAAAAGTTTCCTTCTCCCTGTTACCTTCGTACGAATTCAATATACCCTTGTTATTTTTAAGAACCGGGTATAAAACTGAACCGCGAACAGGTTAGAGGTGAAAGAGGCGCACGCGCCCTGAGCATTTGCTAAAGGTTAGGCCCCCGAAAAACTTTTCCGTTTGCCCAAGGTCCTTCGGGAAATGTGCGCTGCTTTGAGCAATTATAACTTTTGTTGGCGCTAGAAAAAAAAGTGTGCGCTTGTGCTGCTGCTGCGCCATTTCCACAATTGCCATGGCGATGCAATTTAAGTTTTAATGCGCAGGCCCCCTCCGATTGTATCTGGCAGATACTGCTTATTGCAGCCCAGTTGCTTTGCGGCTTTGTGACTTTCGCGCTCCAAGTGCCGGCAATTTCAGTTTCAATTTTACCCATTTTGCCATGACCTTTTTCCGTCGCCGCTGCTGCCCCTTTACCCGGCCCACCCCGGTCTGGCCGACCTGCAATTGTTAGTGGCGCATAAACGCCGTCCCATTAGCCAGGCGAAAAGCAAATAGAAATTGGTGCTAAATTATGCCGGAACCAAGCCGAGCCATATAGGCCGCTTGCCTATCCAGCGATTGCGATTTTGTTTTCGATTTCGATTTCCTTGGTCATGCGAGCGGGCTTTTACATCTTCGATTTTTGGCTCTGAAACTCAGGTCAGCGCTCAGCGATTGTGTAACAAAGATCGAAGTTACGAACCAAATTGTGTGTGTTTTATTTGGGTTTTATCTTTAATCACTAAACAGGGGCAAGGTGAACGCACTCCAATTTTCGAGGGGTTTTTTGATCTGAATTATGGTCATTAACCCATCGCAGGTGTTTGCGAGAACTTTAGAAGCAATCTCAACGAGATTGAATCGGTTTATTGACTGGAAATGAGTGAATAGTCCATTTTTGATTGGGAAGTGTTGCCGCAATTTGTCAACACTTAACATTTTTGCACACACTCTGTATTTAGTGGAAGTTTGCCAACGATTTGCGCGTCGAAAGTCTCGTTTATGGTAACACATTCCTGGCCAGTGGTCGGTCGGTCGGTCGCCTATTATCCTTTCCTTTGCCGGCAGCCCCAACAGCTGCTGTCTGCTGTCGGCGGCCAGCTTTCCGCACTTTCATTCACTCTGAATTGAGATAAAAAGGAGGTTGGCAATTAAAACATAAATCCCCGTCCGTCCGTCACAATAATGTCAGGCATTGTGGCCGTTGTGCTTACCCCTTTTGTGGATGTGGATGTGGATAGGCTTATCTCCGGGCCTGTCTGTCGCTCCTCAGCGCCTGTCGTCCAGCCATCCGATCCGATCCGAAAGTCTGCTAATGAAAATATTAAATTTAATGAAATGAATATTTCTGTGGCCCAGTCGGCGAAGGCAGCGCGTCTGGGTTGTATCTATAGAAACGCCGGCGGTGGCTGGTGGCCAAAAGAAATGCCTGAGCGAAAGTGTTGGCCCGCCGCCTGGCAGTTGGTTAATTTTCAGCCAAACGCATTTGGCCAACTGGCCGGCCGGCCAAGTCGAAGCCAGAGCGTCAATCAAACGTTGTCGCCGTTGTCTGCAAACGGCGAGTTCATATTCACTCACTCGACTTGGCTTGGTTGTTTTGTACTTTCGAAAGCAATTTACGATTTGTTAATGAAACTTAAATAATGCTCCAAATAGGCAAATGGCAATCAAAAGTTATTATGTGCATATAAAAAAAAGAGTGCTCTTAACAACTGTCTGGACTGCACTCGGCTTTTGAGTGTGCAGTCAGCTGTTGGAAGCACATATAGAGCTGCACATAAGGTAACTTAACTATCTACTATATGTATGTATTCGATGTGGCCACAAAACAGCCTCGGGCGGCGGCGGCAATATTTTCTACCGGCGCCCTTCAGCGGAGGCGAGGTCGGGGTTCGTCAAAACCGACAGATACAGCTCTCTGGGCTCTGGGCCGCCGCTGTTGTTCATTCGCCCGTTTATAATGTAACCGCAACTCAGTTTTTTTGTACCCACCCGTGAGGCATATAATTTTTGCTTTAGTTTTGCCCGCTGGTGTGGCATTACCTTTGATACACTATGTTTATCCAGGCGTTGGCTCTGCGATAATCATATGGCACTTCATTCAAATAAGAATCGCCATGAATTGCTATGAATTGGTATAAAATTGTTTCCGAAAAACAACCATAAAAGTGGGTGTAATGAGTGTGTAATGGCAAATTAAATGTGCGACTAGAAGTTACAATTTCCGCTCTTGCATAACCATGGGGAATCGTCTTGATTCCCCACAGGAAACTAGTCAATTTCCAGGTGTTTTGGCCACAATCTCTCTAGGGCCAGACAGCCGGGCCGTGGCTTTGTTGCGGTTGCAGCAGGGAGTCCTCTGCTTCCCATTTCCTCGATTATGCGACACGTTGCATGCCCCAACACCTCAGCTTCAGTATCAGCTTTAGCTTGAGCTTGCGGCGGCCCCAAACGAAAGTGTTGCGGTTACAAAAACAAACAGCAACGCCGAGCGCGCCCTTTCGGAAAAAATATAATGGAGAGAATTACAATTTGAATGCATTGTCTTTTGTGCGATGGCGATGGCGATGGCCAAGAGTGCAATTGCCGGCCCTTCCGTTAAAAGCAACTTTCATGGTGGCTGGCAGGCATAAAACCGAAACTCAAACCCAAACCCCAACCCCAAACCTAAAGCCAAAGCCAAAACCAAAGTTCGATGCCGCACCGATAATAAATTTCCCCTCATTGTTGCCTGCTTTTATGCACACACAATATCATCATAATAAATTTCGCTGCGATGTACGATGGCGCTGGTTGTTGTACTTTAATAAGCAAAGTGCTTGGGCTGGTCGCTTGGCTGGCTGGCTGGCTGTCTCTCTGCCTGCCTGGATGGTCGGTTGGTTGGTTGGTTGGTTAGCCTGCCACTTGCCACTTGGCTTTGGCCATTAGCCATTGGCCACTGTGGGCCACCGTTTTGTCCACTTGGCCATGCAACCTGCAACCTGTGGCCCGCAGTTTGTTGACCCTTCGTTTCCAGTCAGTCTACGAATTAGGATTCCACATGTGTTTTAATTTGAGTATAAAGTTATTGAGCAAAACTCTCGTAATCATATTCTGAAGAGGTTATAAAGAGGGTAATCCCAAAACCTTTTAATTGGTTACCAATGATTACTATAGGAATTGGGATTCCACACGTGTTTTAATTTGAGTATTTAGCTATTGGGCAAAACTCGTATAATCCCATTAAAAAGAGGTTATAAAGATGGTATCCATTAACCTACTAATTGCTTACCAATGATGGGTTGTTTATTTCTATATTTATTCAGCATAAACTCTCATAATCAAAATCTACAGAGCTTCTAAAGATGGTAATCCCTAAGACTTATAAATGGGTTACCGTGTAATGAGCTCTTTACTTCTATAGGAATTAGGATTCCACCTGTGTTTGAATTTATGTATAATGTTATTGAGAAAAAATTATCATAATCACATTGTAAAGAGGTAATGAACCTACTTATTGATTATTAAGGGCTACTTCTATAGAAATTAGGATTCCATATATGTTTTAATTTAAGTATAAAGTTGTTGATCAAATCTCTCATAAAAGATTATAAAGATGGTACTCCCTAACATAACAATTGTTTACCCATTGATGGGCTATTTACTGCATTACTTGACTTGAATTTTAATCAAAGATATCTATAAATTTCAAAATTAAGCAGCCACAAACGAGCAGGTTACCTTCAATTTTATAGCTAAGTTTTTTGAACCTCCGCACCGGGTTGCAAGTTGGCAGGTTTGCAGGTTTGCAGGGTTCATAAATAAGTCAAATGGCCTGGCAGCGTTAGTTAATGGCTATTAATAAACGCCTCTATATTAAGGAAATTTTATTTATTAACCTCTGCCGCGGCAGTATCATTGTCTGCGGCACTCGGAGGCTCGTTGGCAATTTGCATGCGTCAACGCTGCCATCTCCGCGCCGCTTGTGTGTTGAACGCTGCTGACTAAGCGCCGCACATTTCCGCCTTCGTTTTAACCGGCCAAGATACTCGTACGTGGGGTTGTCACTTGCACGTCGGCCGTATCATTAATTAAACGAATATATATGTATATATAAGGTAGTGTGTGCCCCGAGAGGTGTTAATTATCATCTCCGTTGCATGGCTAATAACTGGGCTATACCCACAGACCAAGAGTAGACAATGGGACGGCGCAAAGAGAAATCCTCGCTTTTTGGCAATGTGTGGGCCATAACCGTAATGGCATCTCATTAGCATTGCATTAACGACACAATCATAATTTTTAATGATGGAAAACGTGCCAGCTTCGGGTCACAATTTCTGCAATCATAAAAAGTATATTAATAAAGCAGGAAAAAGTACAAGTAACTTTGACTGCCAATGGTCACTTTCCCGTTGACAAATCACCAAAGAACCTCTGCGAGTTTCGGGGCTTCTGGGTTGAGCTTTACATCATCAGGGTTTTCACTTTTCACGGTGGCAAAGTTCACTGCTCTTGGCCAGCGTTTCATGTGGCTTATTAGCCAAGCCCGCCGCCACTCGCATTTCTTTTCCATGTTTTCGCAGTAATTTGTAGTTTATTGTTTTGTTTTTCTCGGTCTTCGGTTTTCGGTTTTCTGGCTTTTGCTGCGTTTTGGCATGCAAATTACAAACTCTACACAATAACCAGGCTGCAACTGCACCGCAAAATTGTTGAAATATTTTCACTGGCAAACGCGCGCGCGGTTCACTCGAGGTAATAACTTCATTTCCCATGCCCTTGCCGGGGTTTCGAGGGTGTTGCAATATTTGTAGCATTTTCGCAGCAGATTTATCAGCATTAGGCACTTGGTGTCCGGTTTATTTACACATTTTTCTTGCCCCAACTCTTGCTCCGAAGTTTTCCTTTTTCGGTCTCGAGTGTTTCCTTTGATGAATCACTCGGAAAGGGTGATACCGGTTCGATTTTGTTGTTATGGCCCGCTTGAATGTTTCAACTGAAGATGGCTTTCATTTTTTGCCGGTTTCCTTTGCCAGCTGCCGCTGCGTGCCACTTTGCCGTTGTTGTTGCAAGTATTTATTATGCCAGGCAGCCGCCTTTGTAGTGCATTGTTGCTCATACGCCCCGTTGGACGCCGTTGCCGCTGCTGCTGCTGCTGCTGCACTCATTTCATTTGCCATACAAGCTGTTGCCACTGAAGCAGCAGCAGCAGCAGCAGCATTAAGTAGCTGACGTGTTCAGAATCAGGTCTATAAATAAGCCAAGAGCAGCTGAGCAGCTCTCTCCCCCAGCATAAATAGCTTCGTCAGAACCGAAGCTAATCAGCGTCCAGGCATCGCATTTCGCATTTGCCTGGTAATCATTATTAATAGACGGGCAATTACAACACCCGGCCGTAGATAGGCGGATGGATGGATGGTCGATAGAAGCTCCCAAGGCTGCATCGATAGGTAAAAAAAAGCTGCAGAAAACAAACAAACAAAATGGCAACAATGGCTGGCAGCCCGATTGCATGTTGCTGGCTAGTCAAACAAGCTGTGTAGGCAACCAAACACGCCGGGCACACACAAAGGCTTATAAAATAAAATATGCGACTACTGTAATAAATAAATGCGGCAGCTCCAAAGTCGCCGGCGTTGAGCTCAATTAATTCGTGCTGTTTTTCCTTTTTTTTTGTTTTTTGCTCCTTTGTTTTGCATGGCAGAAATTAATGTTGAAATTAGACAGACAAATATTTGCCACTGCAAATCACGACCACGGCTCCGCGTCGGTTTCGAGCCCGAATTCGGCGAGATCATGCAAACGAACTGCTAAAACAAATTGTGAAAAATGCATTTCAAATTGAATATCCACTCGAGATGTACTACAAGTCATACAGCCCGATATTTAGCCACAAGTGCTGCGGAGTGTGTGTGCGAAAGACTCCACTTGAGTGAGCAGCGAAGCGGCATGTTAAAAGGTCATTGTCTGCCAATCGAACGGCCGAAACAGCAGCCCAAGTAACCACAAAGCCCGCGCCCGATATCTGATTATTAACAAGTAGAAAAGCTGTGGTCGAAATTTATCGACAACGAGATACCATGTACCTATTCATAACCATTTACCGGAAATGAATAATCTAACTTTATCCGGCATTGACACATTGAAAAGACGGTGAACATATGGACCGATCCTTGTAAAACTTGGCACATGCCTTGATCTAAGCAAAATAATGTATATCTCTTGCTCTAACTATGCGCAGGGAAAAACAAGTAGGAACGCTGTAGTCGAGATTTCTCGACAACGAGATACCATGTACCTCCTTTCTTTATGAACCATTTCTTTGATTTTATTTTTTTTTTTGCAAATAATTCACCAAATTTTCGTTTGTGTGCGGCATGCCGTTGCCTAGGGAAGGGGTGGGTAAAACTTTAATTGGCCATATCTTCTATATTTATTGTCCGATCTGAACGTAATTTTGCATGCACGTGTTTGACGATCAGCAGACTTATTGGACTCAAAATTATGCCTCTAGCTTTTTTTTTCGAAGATATCGATTTTTTTGCAAATACGAGGGCGGAAAGGGGCGTGAAGTAAACACGATCTGCGTAAATATATAACGAACCTAAAGCAAAAAGAATTACGTCTCTAGCTCTTACCATCTCGGAGAACGATGTGTTCATACACACAGACGGACAGACGGACAAACGGACATGGCTGGATCGACTTGGCTATTGATGCTTCCTTCTCCCTGTTACATACTTTGACACAAACTTAATATACCATTTGCACCTTAAGGTACGTGGTATACAAATCACAATCGAAACAAAGAGTGGCCCCAACAGCTGGGCGGACACTCGATGTCTTGAGGTTTTTTTGGTTTTGAATAAAATTTCATAATTAATTTTTGGATTTTTGGGAAAGGTTCTGCCACGGCTGGTTAGCCTGACAAGCAGCTGCCTCATGGACAGCCTTCGCGAGATGCTGGCCGGATTTTTAATAACTGGCAATTACGAAAAGTACAGCTGTCCCGGCTTTAACTGCATTTAGTCACAGTTTAGTCGGCTGTAAGCCGGCGAAGGCGATGCCAGCTTTATGTCTCATTCGCGGTTTCAGCTGCTCCGGGTAAACACAAGGCAAGGCCTTGGGAAATCTCTCGCCAAAACAATGGCACATTAAGAGACTTCAATCCCAGTAACTTTGACTTGAGGGGAAAAGCGAAAAAAAAGAGGCGTTGCCGGTGAATTCCTAAAAGCGGTTTATAACAGTTGTCTGCTCTGAGCCGACTGGGCAGCAGATTCAGGTACCTATCCGTGAGGTTGTACGATAAAAGTATATGGTCTATAGTCGTCTTATCAACGGGCGGGGATATCTTTCTCTTTCTATTTGTGTAATGCCATTTTCTCTTTGCTTTTAGCTTCATTAACACATCGGAATTTCACTTTCACACATGTCAGTAGTTGTATTGACGAATTGATTTTTTTCGCTGCCAGCGGCTGGTTGTGGATATAATTCACTTTGCGATTAGCCTCGAGCTTTCCATGATTAAGGGTTCTGGCGGGGAAACTAACCGGCTTTCGCACTGCCATTTAGAGGCCATAAAACCCAATTTAATCCATCGAACCTTGCCAATTTGAGGCATTTAAATTGCCCCAAAGAATTTCACTTTCACACCTGTCCTCTTAAGATTTGAATCCAATTTATAAACCGATTTATTTTTAATACCCCAGCCAGCGATAATTCACGATTAATTTGGCCCCAAACTACTCAATTTGATTGGCGGGGTGTTTCTTTTTATTCGTGCACACCAAAAAAAAACCAATCCTTGAGGCTTACACCGCTGTTGACGTCAAAATTGTTTGGTCGATAGAGTGACGTCGGGGAGAGTGCGGAAAGTACCTGCTCGCTGACTTTGAGTGACATTTTCCGCTGTACGAAAACAGTGGAAAACAGTGAAAAGTTGCTATTAATATTCGCACGATGAAAACTCCGCACGAGTGTCAGTTGCAGTTGGCCGGTTGGTCGGTTGGTAGTGACGGGCCAGGCCATAAATACAAAGCCGCATTCGATAGATGGCTTTAAAAACACACATTTAATAATTATTTTCTTGTTTCCTTTGTATCCAATTTGATGCAAATTATTTGAGCTTCGGGTTGTGCGCTACCTTCACGTTTGTGTGGCCGTTTTACTTGTTATAATAAATAATTAGTTGTATTTTTTTCAACTCTCTGTAATTAACTGACTTTTGATGGCCGGAAGCGCTTGGCAGGTGTCTGCGAGCGAGGCAAAGGTTTTTTGCCAGGCCAATGAAAACTATGAAAAGGCGTATGACTTTTCCCATAATTAAATTAAAGCGCTTGCCATTCGCCATTAATAATTGTCAGCCCAGAGACGACGATACAGAGTAGACTTCTGCATAAATGCACCCAAAACGGCCAATGAATCACCTATTCTAGAAGTGGGCACACTTAATATTCCATAATTGTACAGCAAAATTGGTGTGGAGTAGTCAACACTGTTCAGTGTTTTGGTGTGGAGTTGACATACTGTACAGTGAGTGAATTTTATGACATTTTATACTTCTTACCGGTACTTCTTATGCTGGGCCTCTGGCATATACAACAACCCAAACCATATACTGCACTCACTCACAAAAAGTGCAACCATATAGTGTACTCACTCGAAGTGAGTACCCTGAAAATGTTGTGCCATCTTATTCTGGCCTACAGTAGTAAAGAATGAGTGCAGTATTTTAAGAATTCATACTACTGTACATTACTGTCATGCCACAAATGAATACATCCATTCAGAAGTCTAATACAGAGTAGCTGTGTAGCTGCTTCCTTGTGCCCATATATGTCGATGGAAATGTCAGAGCCATAAATTGATCAGCAACATAATAATCCAGTGTGACACTATCGCCGCATATATGAAAATTAACCATCAGGCCATTTGTGAAACACACAAAATGCCCAAGAAGCCGTATACGAAAGCAATTCAATTGAATTCGCATTGAATGCGAATTGAACTGGGCCCGCAAAAAAACGAGGCTACCGCCAAAATCGGCCAAGCCAGCGCTGCAGCGCCTCCCTAGACACAAACATAAACACAAATAGTCCCGTCAATCCAACAAAATTATGCAAATTTGTTGTTTGAAAAATGAGAAAAAATGCGGCTGGAAAAACTAAACGAAATTCGAGGCGAAGCGCCGATCAAAGCGGCAAATTGAAAATCTGGCAGACAGTTAAATTGATTATCCTACACAAATGTGTGTGTGTACAAATAAATGCGGTTTACATAAATATTTAACCATTTTATTTGACTGTTTTTGGTCCGTCTGGCGCGGCCACTTGTTATTTTTACCAAATTTGGCATCTTGTTCGGCGATGTGTTTCGAGTCTCGCATTTGTGGCACTTAAGGTGCCCAAACATTTGCCGCCATCAAATAATTGGCTTAATAAATTTGCTTAAAATCGCTTGAGCGCCAGCGATTTGCACTCGGGTCCTGACTAAAAATAAATCATCTACGTGTAGGCCTCACCTGTCGCGTGTTTGCTGTCATTTTGAAGGCGAGGCGTCCGTTTCTTGGACTTTTCCCTGATATATGCACCATGTGGGCCGGATCTGATCGGTTGTGGTCACCACTGAAAAGATTGAAACTCTAGAGTTTATTTTTGGAAAAGATTCCCCAGAAAGATACTCGAATATGAACTCATTTGAACCCGCAAATAGTTGTCATTATCCAATTTGGGTAACAACTTTGGGAACATTTCTTACTTTACAATTGCCAAATACGAAGTCTGCCCATTTAATTGGCTATTAGATCATCTTCTGGGGCCACACTTATTTTATTTTTTGCGCCGTTGTTGTCTAATGATCTCGTCGGGTGGTGGCTTAGCAATTTTTCACAGTGACTGACATTTCAAACTTGGCAATAAAACCCACTCGATATCGACCATCTTTGGCGACGACTCACGCATCTTTTCGTGCCAATTGCCAGCGGTTCGGTTCGGTTCGGACTCTTTTATTTTGTATTTTCAAAGGTTTCTTTCTCGATTTTTTTCGGTTAGGCAAATCCCGCGAAGAGCCGTAAAGCCGTTTTGATTATTTTCACATTGGCAGCGAGCGAGCCCTGGCCGCTTTCCTGGTCAAAATGCGCTGGACAATGGGAAACAACAAAGAAAATCAGTTTTAATGGCCAGAGACCATAAAAGCGTCATGGCTCATAATTCATTTGGGGGGCGAACTTTGGATGCGGATTTTGGATGTTTTGATTGCGCTATCTCCTACCGGCTTGTCACTCCACTGCTCTTTCCCCCCCAGACCGATATCTCTACGAGTATATCTTCGTGTCTCCAGGGGTCCCGGTGTTCGCCGCTACGACCATGCCATTTCACACTATCGCCGGTTTATCGGCAATTCGATTTGGCTCACTCGCCAGCCGTCAATCGGCCCTGAATCGTAATTGTCATGGTTTCGAGCACAAAAGTGCCAAATCCAAATCCAAATCCGAATCCGCATCCGAGCTCTGCCACTCCACCAGTCTTCCCAATTTGCGTCATACAATTCGCTGCAGTTCATCCTGCACTTGGAAAAAAAGTATGGGAAATTTGTATCTCAACAAAACTGGTGATCTTTACTCAATAATATATATTGAATGTACCTTTTAGGGTTGGAAAAAAGCCTAGAAAATGCTATATTTGGTGCACTCTTTATAATTTCTTTGCCTGCCCTTGTATAATTTTATAGGAAATTTTTATCTCAACAAAACTTTTGAAGTTTACTCAACAATAAATCTGGAATAATAGGAAATGTTATCTTTTGAGCACTCTTTATGATTTCTTTGCCTCTCCTTGTAAAATTATGGGAAATCTCAACAAAACTCTAGAAGTTTACTCAACACCAAATCTTAAATATTCCTACTTTTTAGGGTTTTCAAAAAGCCTGGAAATTATCAGAAATGTTATATTTGGAACACTTTTTGTGATGTCTTTGCCTGCCCTTGTATAATTTTATAGGAAATTTTTATCTCAACAAAACTCTTGAAGTTTACCCAACAACAAATCTTGAATATAGTACGCTTCCATGGTACCAAAAAACTTGTAATTTTGGGGTTTCCCCTGATTTTTCCCTCTGATTGCTCTCGGCTGGATCGTAAAATTTTCTAAGCTCATTATTTGCTCATATTTTTACTATTGGCCGGCAGGGCTTTTGTTGCAGCTGTAGAAATAAAAATAAAAAAAGAGTCGAGAAAAAATGTTTAACGCTCTCTGATGACAAAGTGAAAGTTTTTTTTTTTGTTTTTGTCTTTGTTGCCGGCAAAACGTAACAACTAAACAAAGCTGCGGGCCAAATATATATGTACATACAGTTTTTATTATATGCCTGTGCTGTGCCTTTGGTTTCTGTCAGAGTTTGTGCTTGTTGGGGGAAGTCAAAGATCAGGGGCCTCGGGAAAAGAAGACACACTCGCCGGCCCCTCTTGACAGCTCTTTTTCCGCGGTTACGTACGACTGTGCGATAAAAATTTGTCACATCTTATTAAGGTTTTCTTTTATGTTTTTCACACCCCCTCAAATGGCGTTTTCTTGGCCCCCAGAGATGCAGCACAAACTGAGTCATCCATCGGCTTACATCGGACAGTGGTAGCCACCTATTTTCATTTTCTGTAAGCTTTCATTTGGTCGAGCGTCCCTCATGGCGTATGAGTAATCGCCGGCAAAATCTTATCAAGTGTCAGCCGCGAATGCAAACAATTATCGAATGGCCGAGTTAGCTAAAAAGGAAACCACATTTAGGCATTTAGTTATCAGTTTTTAGTTACCAGTCCCCGATAAGCCAAAAAGCCAAAAAGCCAAAACGCCATTCGCAATGCGCTTTTTACTGCGTCGTTTGCAAACGGTTTTCTGTTGGTTGCATTTAAATTTGAAAATGCAAAAATAAAAGAGCGACCGGCACAACACAGGTGGGCGCAGCTCGGAAAAGCTGGTCCGGCGAGGTGCTGACAAACTGCACATAATAAATATAATATGCATTTCGTATAAAATAAATCAGAGCTGGCCGAAAGTGAAACGTTTGCCAGCACCACCGGACCACCGGATGTTGGGAGGATTGACAAACCGAGCAGTCGAGGCAAAAGAGGCAGGCAGGGGAAGTAGAGTGGAAGCCATCGATGGCCGGGGTGGCTGACTGCGTTTATGTTATAAACAAATGGGAGTGTGTGGTGTCTCTGGTTGGATGCATTGACAGATTGCTGTGTGTTTGCTGTTTGTAATCGCACAATCGTGCAGTCATTGGCACATTAAAAAAGCTAAATAACATCGCGGCCGGGGCCGGGGGAAGGGTAGAGAAACCAAAGCGTCTATTTCTGATGTTGCCTTTTGTAAAAGTGCATTGAACGGCGAAATTAATGCAAGTCAAGTAATGCGGAAAAGGGCGTGCCCGGCTATTTGGGACGTACGTTTGGTAAACAAAAACGTGAAAAACCGTGGAAAAGAGTCTATGGAAAAGCTGATGGCAAGTGAGGAGCAGAACTGAAACTGAAATCAGAGACGCCAACGCTGCGCCGCTGACTGTGGCGATAAATGAAACAAAGAAAGAGCCAAAGTCGTGCAAAATGTGTTTACAAATTGGTCAACTTCCGGTGGCAATTGAGCTGCGGCGGCTATCGCGTGACCACTTTGCGGCTCCAGATCCGGGCTCCCCAAAAATAAAATATATACCCGATATTACTAATTAACAGAACGGGCGTCGCAAGTGTGAAAATTGTGTGAAAGTTCCGGGGAGGGCCCGAGCTCAAATTGGGTGGATTGGGGATGCAAACAAATTGACAAAGACTGAAAGCGAAATGCAACAACTATTGTGTTTTTTTAGGGGGGGCAGCCGCCACTGCCGCTGCTATTGGCAGAGAGGCATTCAAGTCCAGCGCCGGAAAATCGATTAGAAATCGCTGGCAAATGACAGCACAAGAGGTGTGCCCGTTGGCTGAAAACCGACAGTTGTTGGGGCAAAACAAAAACTAAAAAAAAAATGCTGAAAACTAAAAAAGTGGCAGTGTCAGATACATAGATACGTGGCCGCAGATACGCGCCTGCTGGGTGGATATTCCCGCGAGGAGGTGCCCCAAGGATGTGCTGCGCAGTGCGATCATCGGGCGAAAGTTCGGCCCCAAATTGTACAGTGGTAATTGTTGTGTGCCAAAGGTGCAATTAAAATTTAAAGTAGTTAATTAATTTAATGCAAAGCGCCGGCTAACGGTGGGTTTCGGTCTACAAACCACCGAACCACTGCACAGTGGTTACCATTTATTCCCTGTTTCGTATAATTAATTCATTATTGCGAGCATTCTTTGATGAGCCACGTTATAAGCGGCTAATTATAAGACATATAATTATTGAGCCACCGTTTCGAGCCATTAAAAAATGTCATCTTTTGCGGGATTTATGATTAATTAAAAAACCGAAAGCCTGGCAGCCCTTTCTTCTCAATTAATTTCCCATTTATTTTGGCAATTTTATGCAACATCCAGCGTACTCTACCACCAAGTTGGATGTGTTAACCAAGTTGTTATTGAGCTGGGGCCGAGTTTTAGCTCAGCAACTTGTGCATAATTTACGAGTTTAATTAAATTGCATTTTTTTAGGGGTTTTTTCGTCGCAGTAATTGCATAATATCTGCTGGCCTATTGGCAAGTGGACGTTATAAATAGTTGCCTCTTGGCTGGACATTGGGCGGCGTTTGAAACAGTTTTGGTAAAAGTTGATGAACTAGTATGTACAAAATATCTGCGCCAGTCGATGAGTGAGTAATGTTTATGGCCGGCTTGTATCGCAGAGATTTATTGGAACATTAAGTTGGCGATACAGTTTGTAAGCTTGCATGCGGCTTGATTACTTCAACCTTCCACCCGGTCTCGGGTCTCGAGTGTCCACCAAATAAAACGTAATTTACTTACAAAACCAAAACCAACAAATAATTGAGACAATTACAAGACAAAAATAATATAAACACTGGCCCAAACACACACAACGGCCGCGACACGTGAAGAGGAAATTTGACAGGCGACGATTTACATTGCAACAGCTGTTGTAAGTGTTGTTTTTAACACTTTTGTTGCAACTCCTTGGCGGCCCGTGTGTTTTTGGGTTTTGTGGCTGTTTTTTGGCAGCCTTTTGTGAAGCCTCGAACAACACAACCGAAAAATTGTTAATTTAATTACAACACTTGCGTTCCGTTGACTGCTGCGACGATTACCAAAGTTGCTGCTGCTGCTGCTGCTAGACAATTATTTTCCGTTGCCACATATGGGGGAAAATGTGTTGCAAACGCCGCACAGTTTTCGCTGCCTGTTGTTCCGAAAATGTTCGTTGTTCCCCCAACTATTTTGGAAAACATTAAAAAACCCAAAAGCAACACCCAAACACCCAAACACCCGAAAAGCCAACTAACGACCGCTAATGGGAAATGGCGCTCTGGGCTTTGGGTTTTAGCATTATTAATATTTTGCTTGTCGCTTTTTGTGCTTTGGCGTGGCCCCGAGATGGCTTAGATAGCCGCTGCAATGCCAATTGTCTTTTAATGTATCCAACCGGCTGTCAGAGTCGGAAAAACGAAACGCACAATGCCCCGGCCTGGGACCCCGGAGACCCTGCTGCTGCAAGTTGCGTCACATTTGCAGGCCAAACCCAAACGCCAACATGAAATTCAATTGGAATTGAAAATATCGTACTCGTACTTACATGCGAGACTATAAATTGGCATAGTCCGATGACTGTTTGGAAAACGCCACTAGTCATGCCCGGCTCCGGCTCAATTCGTCTCGATTCGATACAATTCGTTTCGTGGATCGGGTAATTAATAAGCGCTCCCGACGATCCCCAGTGTTTTACATGCATAATTATCCGAGTGTTATGCAAACCCACCCGTCACTAATTGCAACGATTGGGAGGCGGTGCCTGGATGGAGGATAGCCGGACTTTGCATGCCGAACTCCAATTAAAACCAGAATCGAGGTATATGCAGAGCAGCTTTGCAGGCCTTTACGATCGGCGAATTTATGATTTGTACTGCAAACATCTGGGTGAATTTTATGTTCTCTGTGACCCGCTAACCTAACCCATGATCATAAACAAATAGCTGTGGTCATTTTACCTTTAAAAATAGATCAACAGCCCCAAGGCGAGGGAAGGGAAATTGAAAACCAAGTGCCACGAGCCGGGAAAAGGCTTAGGGAAAATGTTACGTTACGTGGCGCAAAAGAAATGGCTGCGGGCCCGAAACGAAGGTAGCGATTGTGCCAACCGAGTGCCAAACAAAAATCGATCAAACTGGAGGCAGGGGAGAAATGGGCTGCCTATAGTACAAGCTTGTGGATATAATAACCCGCGAGGCACTCGAGAAACCAGCGGAAATAATAGAAACAATCGCAAGAATAATGATTACGAAAGTACTATACACGGTTGCGTTTTTGGATTTGTCATTGTTTGCTTGATTGATTTCCGCAGTGGCGAAAAAATGGAAACCATGTCTTGGCTAAAAGCGAAGGTTCTCTGATTTATGGAACACTCGGCGGTTGCTGGATTGTTGCCACAATTTCCATGTTAATTGCTGTGGTGTCTGGCACTGGCACGCTGTTGTTGCACCTTCCCAAACCTCCTGCCGACAGGCGGCAAGCCCCGAAAACCTTGCAGGCCAGTGTACGGGCCCACCACTCGAGTGGTGGGCCGTCTAATTGAGTGGCTCTGCCGCCCAAACCAAGTGCGTCTGCCACTCGCTTATACGACTATTATTGTATATTTCGTATATAGTTGCGGTGTGTTTTTTCTCTCGTTTGTCGTGATGATGATGATGATGATCAACCCAATTGCCGGCAAGTAATAAAAGTACAAAAAATAAGCCGGAGAATCAGCAATGCGTGGCAGCTGCGGAGATGATAGTTTGCGCCCACAACAGAAGCGAAACAACGCTCGCCGGGATGATGATATTGCTTGAGTTGATTGGGCTGATGGAATACAGTGGGCTGGGCTTTGGGCTTCTCTCGAATTGGTTGCCAAAAAAAGCTCATTTAATTGAATCAATTTATAATTTTGGGCTTAGGAAGAGAACTACTGCTTGGAAACTTAGAGGGAGTGCCACAAAAACCAAAAGAAATTTGATAGATTTCATAGATCTTATAGATCTCGTAGATCTGCTCATAGATCTTGAGTTGGCAGTTCTTAAATATTGTGGGCACAGATTTTCAACTTTGGAGTCTGACAAAAACGAAAAAAAGGGTCTCCGTCCGATTTTTTGGTTCTACATATTTTGTTTGTGTAATTTCATATGTTTCCTTTTCATCATCAACTTCGGATGACGTGCACTTTTCAATTCCTTTTCGTTCGAGACCTTCGCTTCACACATTTCCTTTTCACCATCAACTTCGGTTGTCTGAAAGAGCTATGGAGTGCCCACCTCTATTTTAAAGCATTAGCTTCAGTTTGTAAAAGAATATTGTGTGCCAAACTTACTGGAATTCTTTGTAAATACTTATAAAATGAGATGTTTATCCACACAGCCCACTGTGCAACGCCTCTGCCAAAGCATAGACCATTCATATCAGCTGGCAACAAAAAATGTAACTGAAAACCGAAAGACTAGGCGCAGCTCGAGAAGATACAACTTCAGAAAACAGTGACAGACGCCTCTTTCGAGTGACAAGGAAGCACTTGTGTCTCCTCCAGTCGAATGCGAGTGATTGTGATTTGCATACCACGTACAGCAGTCGCATCGGAAAGGCATTGTATAGTATGGCTCGTATGTATAAGAAATTGTGTTATTGTCAAGCCCCCTCAACTGGCGAGTCGCCGTCAGGCCAAAAGGCCGAGATCTACAAGTTAATTGAGCAATGAAACTCCAAAATCATAAAGCCAATCGAGATGCTCGAATGGACGGGCTGACAGGGCCCCAGTCGTTAGGCTTCGTATCTTTCTCTGGGTCTCTGGTAATTTTTGTGTTTTTCGAGTGACGTTTCAAAGTTGGTCGCCCGGTTTCAATTTCGAGGTTGACAATGGATTTTGCCATATAATTACACGATCTTCAATGCGACTTCTCAGGCCCTCTGATATGCCTTCCCAAGCTTTGATGTTGCAGGTTCGCCACGCTCCACAGGCAGGGCGGCCAAAGTGAAAAATTGGGAGGGGAAAAATGGTAGGAAAAGTGCAGTGCGAGCTTATGCAAGCCATGAAATTATGAGTTATGAGCTTCCTGTGGCCCCCCATCCCTGTTAATTAGCTATTAAATAATGGAATGGCCCAGCCGTGTCATGTGAATGTGGGCCAATTTTCATGGTTCATTTGCAATGATTTTGCCATTAGGCTGACCAACATTTTTCCATTTTTCCGACAGAAAACAAAAACTCGATCAGGCCAGGCTGTTGTGTGCATGCAATCAGCAGAGTTACTCGTGTTTTTTCAGCCGCTCTTTTACTTTTTCTTGCCGGCCAAGAAGGAAGAACAGCAAGGCAACCCAGTTGCCTGGTTTTCCATGCGCCAACACAACCACACCACAGCACATCTAGTCGCATTATTGTGTATGGTATTGTTTATATGGCACTCGCCGTCGTTTGTTTGATCAATAGCCCAGCTGCGGCCGCCAGGCAAATTTATGTTTATTGCATGTGAAAGTATTTTGCCAATCAATTGAGTTGCCGCCGCCACAGAAACATTCTCGCTCGTTCAGTTCAGTGAAAGCTTTCTTTCTTTATTTCGTATGCTCGTAGAGTATTTTTTTCTTCCACCCAGTTGACAAACAAATCGCCCCGGGGTTTTGTGCACAGCAAGAAATAGCTGAGCATAAAAAGGCAAGAATTTGGGGTCTAAGAGGTTGCAGTTTATCGCGTTCACTGATGGTATTATAGAATTGGATATACTTTTACATTTAAAAACAAACGTTTCCCATGGTACTCAGAAAATATATAAAATGATTGGATAATACAAATTCAAGAGCATAACTCCTCTAGCATAAATTCATATCATTCCTATAATATTATCGGTATACAATATTGTAATCNTTACTAAGATTTACAGTATTTCGGACTGTACCATGGAATAGTATTAATATCGCAGAGATTCCATAAGAGTATCTGATTGGGAGCTGTTAAAATGAAGTATATTGACGCAAATTAGTGCAGATTGTGGTTTTATGGACGAGCCAACTTATAAGACAAACTCCAGCATAAATTCATATCATACCTATAACATAATTTGCATACAATATTTGATATTTATGCTCTGCTATGACTTGTAAGCAACTCTATTAAATTATAATCTCTTTCTATTACAAAAGTTTGCAGTATTTTAGACTGTACCATGGAATAGTATTACTATTGCAGAGATCCCATAAGAGTAGCAGATTAGGAGCAGTTAAAATGAAATATATTGACGTAAATTAGTGGAAATTATGGTTTTATGGACAACTTATGGACAAGCCAAGAACATTGCTGCAATAACCCGACGATGGCACTTACTATATTTTCCGGCTGTGCAGTTCGCCCCGTTGCTTTTCCCACATCCAGAGCAGATGCTGGAGCTGAAAAGAGGGAAATAAAAATAAAAAGAAAAACGACTTTTACTTGGCCCCTGCCATCTGTGGCCTGTTCTAGTTTGAAGTTAGTTTGAGTTTCGAGTGTTTGGCTGCGAGTCAGTCCGTTGACTCGCTGGCTCGCTCTGCTCTGCTCTGATCTGCTCTGCTCTGCTTCGCTTTTCTTTGCATTGGAAAAGTCATGGTCTGGGACAAACAAACAGCGTGATTGTCACAAATTGCTGCATCGATTGGAGTTGTTGCACTTACAGATGTTGCAGCTTAGATGCACTGCTACGGTTTTCTCCACGGGTTAGGCCCGGCGGGGGATCCGTTGCATGGCTCCTCCGGCCTCTCTGCAATTCATCAATCATAATTTGTATGTCATTCACTAAACGTTCGCACTGCTCCCGAACTCTCCACATCTCCAACTCTCCTGGGCGCCACGGGGATTGCCCCACCGCGATCATGACAATGGCGATGGCGATGGCGATCAATTCAATTTACTTGCTGCAACGCAATGCGTTGGCTTTTCTCTCCCTCGAGTAATTAACAGTCCCCAGGGGCCGGCCTCGGTTGCTTATGTAAAAGCCTCCGCCCCACCGCCGGTAATGACTTGT
The DNA here is from genome assembly GCA_021223825.1 of Drosophila ironensis. Lineage (NCBI taxonomy): Eukaryota > Metazoa > Arthropoda > Insecta > Diptera > Drosophilidae > Drosophila > Drosophila ironensis. Next base: position 412,197 of record JAJJHQ010012396.1, read on the forward strand.
TGGCCGGCCGATCTTCAGGGCCCGGCTAAAGGGCCCGGCCACCTCCCTGGCAAACGCACTTGACCATCAGACAAGTCGGAACAACAATGATTCATTGGATTTTCTCGCCGCGTGCGTGAGTCAGGTCGAGTATTTTGTGGCGAGACATTTGTTAGCGAAACAAATTATGTTTGGCATTGGGCAATACGAGTATTTTATGTAAATGTAATCGCTACACAGAATGTTTCACAATTGCTAGTGGAAACTCAGCCCTTGCCCGGTTGAATGAAAGCTTTGATTAATGAATGGATAAATTCGATCATGATGATAATTTAATGTTTACAAATCGATTGGGAAATGGAAACCAACAAGCAAAGGTCGCCAGAGATGAGGGAACTGTTAATGGGAACTGCCTTTACATCAATTTGTGTCAATGGACGTATCGGTGGGGGGTTACCCGAAGCTATGGAACTCGGAATTTGTGAGGGCTAAGTCGGCATTTGAGTAATTGCATCAGAGAATCTTGATACACATTTCATATAATATTGTAATATGCGGAAAAGTATATCAGTTCTATATGAATGTACTATATGTTGCTCTTATTTTAGTGACTCTTTTGAAACTTTGACTAACAAGATCTCCTTGGAATTTGTGAAGATTCTGTGAGTTCTTGAGATAGTTTAATAAGAGAACTGACTGTAAGAGTCATTGCAAGTCCTATACAAAATGCATTGCAAGTTCAAAGACTCAAGATCTCCTTCACAATCTATTGTCGGATCTATTTGTCGGATCTTGCAAGTCCTTTACAAACTGTGGACCCCTAAGACTCTCTGAAACACTCATTAGTCCTGAGATCTATGATAAAACTTCCAACGTCTATCCTGTATTGCCTTAGTTATTCATCAGAACCTATAACTAAAGAGATCTCTCCTATTTATCCTTTCAGAATGAAGGCTTCGATCTACCCGCAACGCATGGCATCAGCAAAACAGACGGAAGCTGCATCAGCCATTTCAGTCAGAGGAACGGGATCGAGATCGAGAACGGCATCGGAGGTGGAACGCATCAGCAGCAGCAGCATCCGCAGCAGTTTGGCGACCTGGCCAGCGGGGCGATGGAGTGCCTGCCGATGAGCAGTGCTGCCCACCATCCGCATCATCTGATGGCGAGTGCAGCGGCAGCAGCAGCGGCGGCGGCGGCTGCCGGAGGAGCGGTAAGCGGATCACCGGCGGCGACCGTCGTTGTGGGGGCCACCTATCCGCACCACCTGCACCACCACCACCACCTGAGCCACCTCAGCCACCACACGCCCTACAGCAACAGCTACGGCAGCCATCACATCCACAGCGAGCAGACAAAGTCGCTGCAGGAGCTGCAGCACGAGGTGGGAGCGCTGCTGGAGTTCCGGGATCTGGTCATCGAAACGTTTCCCGATCTCAAACACAAAATGGCCTCCATGTCCGCCACACCCTCCACGCCCACCTCCTCCGTGGGTGCCATCGGTGGCAGTCACTCGGTGGGCGGCGGCAGCTCCTCATTAGCCACAAGGTGAGTGTTTGGATTGCAACGCCCTCTCAGGGGGTGCATTTAGAGGGAAATTAGCTTGATTAATAGCTTGCTATCCAAGCGATTATAGGAGATGTTTAGGGCACTCAATTGGATCGCAATTTGTGTCTATTTCTATATGATTTTCTCAGGAATTTGAATAGATTGGATGGGAAAATCAATAATAGAATCAATTAAAAATAAACCATTAGCTAAGACCCACAAGATGTTATACTATTTCAGTCCTAAATTATAACCTTTTCACTGCTCCAAATAGTCAAAAGCTAACACTAATTTAGACCCCAAAGATGTTATACCATCCTAATGAAAAATATTGATCGACAAACGTAAAGTTTTCCAAATTAAGAGGTTTCTGCCTTCAATACTTAACTAATATTTCAGAAATATAAACTAGGAGTTGTAGAATGCCTATGAAACAAGCGAAGTGAACTTCTATTAATCACATTTTCCCGCCCCTTTCCACAGCAGACGCGAATGGGAGCCGGGCATACGCATGAAGCGCAAACTATCGCACAAGGAACCGTCCACATCGTCGTCGGCGACGGCGGCCACCTCGTCCTCCGGGGCGGAGGCCTCCTCCTCGTCGCTGACGCGCAGCCGCAGCAACTCGCACAGCGGCAAGAAAGAGCCAAAGAGCGGAGAGAACAACAACGGCAGCGTTGTCCAAGACTCCGGCTTCTCAACGGAGACCAGTTCCTCCAAGGAGGGCCACAGTGCCTCCTCCACCAACGGTGCTATGACGGTGGGTTTCCACTTGCCCTTAAACCTCTCCCAATAGCATAACTAATGTGTTTTTTTACGCTCCTAACAGGTGGGCATAGCAGCGAACCGCCTCAGTTGTGCGGAATCGGACGACGAGCTGCTGAACCTGCTGGACGTCATCCATCGCAAGTCGAATCGCTTACGCGAAGAGGTGGAGCATCTGCAGAGCTACGAGCGCCAGCAGCAGCATCGGGAGGAGGTAGACGGCGAGAAGGCGGGCGCGGGCGGCAGCAAGGGCTCCAAGGAGGGGGCTGCCATGACGCCGCAGCAGTTCCGCGAGCAGGTGGAGCGACTGAACCGCGAGGACATCAAGCAGCTGCGCAAGGAGCGCGACCGGCTGCTCGACAAGCTGGCCGAGATGGAGGCCGAGACGCTGACGGGCCGCATCAAGGCGGCCAAGATGAGCGACCAGGTGGAGGCGCTGTTTGGCGTGAAAAAGGATCTCGAGGAGCAGCTGAAGCTGGCGCTGGCCCAGAAGCTGGAGCTGAGCTCGCGGGTGCATGAGCTGCAGCAGCAGCAGCCGCAACAAAGCAAGAGCTCTTCCAGGTGGGTTTCCTAGTTTCTTCCTTTGAATTTAATTGCATAAATAACGCTTTGATTGCTCTTGCAGTGGCAGCCAGTCGGAGTACTCCAGTCAACGCAACTTTCTATCCTCAGCCACCACGGTGCTCTCCAACGGCAGTCGCCAGTCCAACACATTCCAGCCGCTCCTTCTCGATCAGCAATCAGCAGCAGCAGCAACAGCAGCAGCAACAGCAGCAACGCAGGAAGCATTCCATCAAAGCTCGGCCAGTGATATTGCAGCCCTGAGGAAGCAGCAACAGCAACAGCAGCCCTTGGGTCGCCTCGATGGCATTGTTAGCACGCCGGGGGCGCGCAACTCCAAGTGCCGGCTGACGGACCCCAAGCGCTTCTCGGCCATTCTGCTGGAGACGAATGTGCTGGAGCTGCAGCGCCACCTGCTCACCCTGACCGTGCAGAACCAGGTGCTCTCCCAGAAGCTGGACTCGTCCAGCAAGTCCAAGTCGCAGCTGGCCAAGCGGCTGGACAAGAGCAGCGAGGAGTCGGAGCACCTGCGCTACCAGCTGGAGGAGAAGACCATCGAGCTGGAGGGCACCAAGGCCCAGTTGCGTTTGGTGGAGTCCCGCCTGCAGGCGAGCAACAGCACCACCAACTCGTATCTGAACTCCTCCTCGCAGCACGATTACGAGACCAACCGCTCCTCCGCCTCGACCACACTGATGCTGAGTCGCCGGGGCGTGTCCGATTCGGTGGATTCCACATCGACGGCCATGCCCGCCCCGCCACACACGCAGATCAGCACGCCCAGCATGAAGGCGATGGTGCCGCTGGCCATGGACGAGCTGCAGCAGCACAGCAGCAGCACAGAGTCCGCCCACGAGCACGAGCAGCAGCAGTTGCAGTTGCAGCACCAGAAGGAGGCACTCCGGACGCCAAACTCGACGCTGAGCAAGACGATGATCAATGCGAGTCCCTGTCCCGTGGGCAGCAGCACGCCCAGCAGCATTGCCGCCCGTGTGATGAGCACCAGTGTGGGCGGAGTGAGTCCGTTTGAGGCGACAGCAGCGACCGGCCGCCCGAGTGCGTTCCGCAAGTTCAACAGCGCCAGCAAGCCCAGCAAGATACCGCTGCCGGGCAGCAAGGCGGCCGCCTATTTTGCGGGCAAACCGCCGACGGGCAGGCCCTCGACCGCGGGTCGATCGCCGCCGTCGGCGAACAACTCGAGCAGCGCCACCTCGTACGGCAGCAAGTCGTCGCTGAGCCGGAGCACCGGCAACCTGCAGAGCATGCGGCGGGCGGAAACCTCCGCCTCGAATCACTCGCTCAGCACGAACACCAGCCGCAGCTCGACCTCGTCCTCGATCCCGCTGGCAACGACACCCTACTCCTCCGGCTCGACTGGCGGCGGCAATCGCAGCCAGCCGGCCGGGGCAACGACTCCGTCCCCGCGAGTGCTGCAGAACTCGCCGCTGCCGAAGCTGAAGAGGGATACGATCGGCTCGCGAGTGCGCCACCTGGACAGCCTGTCGGCGAGCAGGGAGCAGAACGGAGGCAAGGCGGGCCTGGCCATTGCCTCGCAGCTGAGCTCCACGCTGCGCAAGGATCTGCAGTTGAGCGGCACGGGTGGTTCTGTGTACCATCAGCGACGATCGCCGGCGGCGAACCACACATCGGGAGGCGTCTCCAGGCGGTACAGCAGCGCCTCCGCCTCGGCCACGGCTTCGGCGTCGCGAGGCAACTTGGGACGCTCGGATCAGGGCGATGTTTTGGGGCTAGCCACCACGCCCACTTCCAGCTTTGGCGGCGACAGTGATAGTGGCAAGGTACGCACACTCAAATCAACATTCTTGGGTTGGTTTAAGTGAATTATAATCGTAATTAAAGTAATAATACTACTGATAATACCGATGCATACGTTTATATATACATATATGAATATCTACTGATTACCGTTTAATATGCCTTCGATATATATGTATAACGATTACAAAACAAGCAAGAACAGCTACAACAAACATCAACTCAACAAGAACCACAAGATCATCATCTTCGTTACAGTTCAAGAAATCCAGTTCAATCCAACCCAAAAATCAATCGAATCGAATTGAAAAACCGAAGAAACAAGCAAAATTCGATATTAACCTCTATATACGTTATGAGAACATAGATACATGCATATAAAAAACATACATATTTATTTATACATTACATACAATTAACCCTCGGCATATAAACACACAGTATACCCAATACCCACTACATTTACATATCTAACCTAGTTGTATGCGCGCATATTGTCCCAGAAGATCGCGTAAATGTCTCCGTGCCTAGAAAACCAGGAACTGTCCTCGTTGTTTGTCCTTCGTAGTTGATTAGGCTTCTTCAGTCCTCGCAAAAGGTGGATAAAATGTTAACATCTTCAGTTATTAGAAAGTTCGACCAAAGCGAAGAGTTCCCAAGCGATGGATTTATTTCTTACGTTGAAATATTTTCTTATTTTCTGCCGCCACTTCTTGCCATAGCAACCCAAGACTCTCTCTCTTCAAGGTGGATTGTTTCAAGAACTTTATCGACACTGTAGATTGTAGTTTCAAGGCCCTGTTGCCCGGGGCGATGACTCGTCACCTTAAGCACCCAGAGTACCCAGAGTACCCAGAGTTGGGGGAAGTGAAAGGAGGTGCCGCCTTAGAGCATAGAGCTCTCACTGCCCATCGATCGATGCCCCTTAGGTGCTCAGTGATCGGCTTTAATTAATCAGCAATTTCACATGCAACAGCAGCAACAGCAGCAGCAGCAACAGCCACGGCAACAGCAAGTGCAAGCAGCAAAAGCAACACACATTGTTTCCTCTATATAGTTATGTATATAGTAAATATAAATACGAAAAGTAAAAACAAAGTCAATGCATGTACAATATCACTTCACTTTAGTAGGCCCCGTCCAAATACATTATGCAAATCACGTTTCTTGCGGCTGAGAGTACTATATATCATGTGCCTCAAGTATGCATGCCAGAGTTTCTCATTGTGTTCGAAAGCAAGATCTATCATAGTTAATAGTTTGCGTGTGTGTATTTAATTATGATTATTATTACCCCTCTTTCTTTGTAATTATTCGTTAAGCTAATGTATACTTAAACTACCTATCGGGCCTAATTTAAAGGATAATTTATTGATTTTTGTATATGAAGCAGCTCGGCTAATACCTGCGTGTTACGAAAAGTGAAAAAAAAAAACAAAAAACATTAGAATATGGCAGAGACTATGCGATTTATTTGTTAAAACTGCCAGAAATAAATGCCAGAAATAAATTTGTGTATATCAAAGTAAAGAAAAAGACTTGCTCTAAGTTTAAATAATGCTTGTCATTTATCATTTCATCGAAGGAGGTCCATTTCTCATTTCTCATCCATCCCCCCCAAACAAAACCGACTAACCAAGAAATCACACCAGGACATTGCCACCACACCCCCCACACACCACACACCACACACGAAGTGCTTCATTTTGGCTTTGTTTGTGCATTCCCACGAAACACTCGCGAGAACAACTCCAACTAGATGATCGATCGATCACACTTTTAAATAATTCGTATCTAATGCTGTAATTTCTTTTACTTTTACTTTTTCTTTCCGCGCCTTTCTGCCCGCTCACCTTAAATGTCTGCTCCCCCAAAACAAAAAACCTGAATATTTATAAACTGTCTGTTGTCGTAACTCACATATATACTTGTATTTTGTATATCCGATCTGACCGTACCAAAAATGTCCCCGCAAATATACTTAATGTATATAAACAATCAACCGACCAACCAACCAACCAACCAAACCAACCAACAAACAACCCAACCGAATCCCAAAAACAGTCCAAATTGTAACTAAAACCATTGTGAAAACCGAAACAAACCACTCTTCCTAACAAGCAAACATGAAAAACAGCAAATATAACAACTGGAGTTGGTGTGGACTAGCCGATGTACAATATATGTGGACTTAAGGTGGTGTACTGATTGATTGACTGAATGTGAGGCATGCCAGCAAAAACCAAAACCGAAATATGCTAACCCATATAATAACAAACAAATATAAGCGATAAGTGCGACTGGAGTTTTTGGTATGGGACAGCTGCCGCAGATAAAATAGCGATGGCCTCCAAGGAGCAGCGCCCTCGCCCAGATCATCCCTCCCAAGATCAGAATCAGATCAGCTATAAGCAAAAGAAACTCGGCTCAAAGCTCAGAGAAGAGCGTTGTATATCGTTGTAAATCGTTTGTCTGTTTTGTTTACGCCAATATATAAAAGAAAAAAACGAGCAAAGACAATGAAGTAGACACTTTGCCGCCATTCGTTATACGCGTAAGTCTCTTTTGTTGTATCTTAGTAGGTTAAGCTTTACCACTCCACTCCACTCCAAACCCAATCCGAATCACCCTGCAAATCCCCAAAGCTTATCTACCCACCACACCCACCCATCACGCCAGTTGGCCAGCATTGGTTTCCTCGAGTTTCCTATTTTTTGTAGTTTGTACTGTGGATTTAGTCTACCAGACCTATCTAGACTATATACCTAGTCTTAGACCCTCACCCCTTCTAATTGCAAAGCGGGTTGTGCACACCAAACACCAAAAATAAAACCACTCAAATTTCTTGAACCAAGTTTCTCACAATTGCCACAAGTAAGGAAAAACGAAACGAAAGACTTACCAGTTGTACATACTACTTACTGACTTACTGATTGGTTAATTGATCTGTGCTAACACAAAAAAAGAGTTAAAAGAGTTATGAAATGGTGCCCGAGGTTGAGGTTCTAACTGCTATCTCCGCTGCCTAACTTTTGTGTTCTAAAATCCTTTCTATTGTTCCTAATTTCGTTCTCATTTGTTCCCATTGCTCGCTGCACTCGCAAAATCAATAAATTTTGATATTCCAATTCTTTTTTTTATCGCTCTCTCTTCCCCGCTCCTCAATTCCGCTAAACGATGCTTAGAATTTGGTCAACCCGTCCGTTGAAAAGCCAAATTTCCGTCCCCATAACCACAATTGGCAACTTTGGCAAACGCACAAGACACCGCCGGGATACGTGCCCCACGAGCTGGAGGATGTGTCCGAGGAGACGGCCTACGATTCGTTCTATACGCATTACACATCGCCCGACTCCATGGACTCGGCCAGCGACAATCTGCTCGTGACCTTCGACTACGGCTACAGCGATTCCATCGAGGCCAGAGGCGACCTCGATCCTCAGCCCGATCTTGACGCGGCCCAGAAGGATAGGCGGGGCGAGGGCACTGCTGTGGAGCCCGAGGTGGATGCCGAGGGAGCCATCTGGTTTGGCACTCCGCCCAATGAGGCGCAAATGTTTGAGGTGCACCATGTGCAGCACAAGGTGCTGGATGACAGCCTCCACTCGCTGATATCCTACGATGTTGATGATTTTGAGGAGGATGAGGATGATGAGGAGGAGGAGGAGCTGCCCGAGGCAGAGGCAGCCGGCGAGGATGAAGAGTTCTTCTACGACAGCATTGAGTGCGTTTGAGTGTCAAAAATATGTAAAACTAGTCCTTTGAATTTGGCAAATCCTTCTGCACCGACGCATCTAATAATTTTAAACCAATTAATTGAGGGGAAATATGTATGTAGTGTTATGTGACGTATCCATGTATCTATGTTGATTGAATTTCGAACTGAATTGGATTGCAGGATCCTTGTTATATCCCTCATAATCAGGGCCTTAGTCTATATACGCATGATGGTTTCTCCAACTATTTATTTTTATCGTAAACAAGTAAATGTGTATGTTATACTTTGTATGATTTTAGCGTGTATCGAGTGGAATGAGTCTTAAGTTAGTTATGCAGCATTATTGCCTATTTACTCAAAACTAAAATAATTTGAATGATAAGCGCACTAGGGCCGTCTAAGTAGCTTAGTTGTTAATCAATTTAGTTAACGCATTGCATCTAATGTATGTATGGTACACTGTACAGTTTGGTATATATACTACTTATGTATGTACTCGATTTAAGTCAGACGACAGATTGTATTTAGGTCTATGCAAGTATATATCTATCATGTTATCACGAAACCGCGTTTACTACATTTATAAATCTTCAGCAGAGGGGGAAACCAGCAATTATGAATTCATATTAAAGCTATCAAGAATATACCTATATATTTCAAAAGGGCAGCAACTGTAGACATGTATCCATTTAAACAGCAAATGTAATTGATGAACACATAAAAAAAAAACCGATGCAAACAAAATACAAAAAAAAACAACAAATAAAATTAATAAAAAAAAAAATACATCAAATTGTGTTTTGCGTAAAAATGATTTATGTGGAGGATGCTCTGATTGGATATTTGGCCGTTTGTCAATGAAAGCCAAGTGGCAGAAATTGAAGTTAATTGAAATTCAAATTTGGTCTGCGCCGCATTGCAAATGTTTTCGGAGAGGGTACGTGCCTCAAACCCGATTAAAACAACAGAGTCGTCGAGGGAAAGCCCGTTTCTCTCGGGCTCGCCGGCAGTTTGTTTCTCTTAGAGAAAAGCCACTGGGTTGGCACTCGGGCATCGGTTTGGAAGCCAACCAGTCAACCAGTCAACCAGCCAACCAGTTGGCAATGTGCGCTGAGTGCCGCCAGAACATCACAGCCGGAACGGGTTTTGTGCGGCCTGCGTTCAATAAACCTCGGAAAGCGTTGCGCTCGCCGCCCGGACCAATAAACCGATTCGGAAACCCAGTCGCAGTCCATAAATGCCATTAGCCAGCGATATGTGCTTATCAGAACGTTGCTAACGCCCCTCGAGTCAGTGTAATCAGTTAGCAGCAGCATGGATTTCGAGGAGATTCTGGCCAAGTGCGGCCACAGCAATCGCTATCAGTTCCTGCTGTTGTCGCTCTACGGCTACCTCATGGTCGTCATTTCGATGCACTACTTCTCCCAGAACGTCATCAGCTTTGTGCCCGACCACTGGTGCTATCACGATCAGCTGGCGAATCGCAGTTTCGCCGAAATCGAGGCCGTCTATTCGCAGTTCGAGTATCCGTCGTGCACGCGACTGGAGGCCATTGACGACCATGGGGGGAATCACACGATTAGCTCGAAGCGCTGCGATCGCTGGATCTACAAGTACGATTTCGGGTACAGAAGCATGAATACCGAGGTAGGTCTTCGAACTCCTAGTTGATTTGAGTAGGATTGGACATGAAATCATGTTACTACACAAACATTTTGCGCAATTGCCATTTGTTCCGATTTCAAAATATTTAGCTCAAACTTCAACTCATGCACTCTTTCGCTTGGGGTAAAAGGATGGAGAAGCTGACATGAAGATGCCTATCAAATCAGTTCTTAGTTACCATAGACCCCCGCAGATTAGATCAACAGCTACCATGAACCATATGCACTTCCATATATTACTTCTGGTTTTTTGTTTTTTATTTTGTGTCGTATTTAAGAGCGTGCACCAATAAGCCTGATTGCCCTGCGTTAATACCAAATAGTATCAGAATTAAAACCTAAATGCCAGAGTCCCAGTACGTCCTCCATTTAATGTGTTCAAGTTTGCCCAAGTCCATCTTCCATATGCCACCGTTTTTGTTTTTCTCGATGGCCTTGACGAAGCTTTTTGCACATTCCTGGGTGGACTGCGTGGGAGGTCCGAGCAACATCTTGGCCACATTGGGCTCAACGTCCAACCATGAGTTAAACTTCGCTACCAAAGTGGTGCGTGTAATGCCGGGATTGACGGTGTAGGCCGTTACACCGGTGATCTTAGACAGTTTCGCCAGGGAGCTTGTGAAGTTGACCACGGCTGCCTTCGATCCGGAGTACACAGGCACCTGGTAAATGGCATTGAACCCGGTGACAGAGCCAATGTTGCAAAGGCTTCCGCCAGGACCACCCTTTCGTATGTCCCAGAAGTCCATCATGGCGGTGGTGGTGTTCACCAGGCCGGTGTAGTTTATGGCAATCGTTCTTTCAATAGCGTGATCGTCCAGTATACCAGCACCGTTAATCAGGACATCGACTTTCTTCACCTTCTTAAATATCTTCTTTAACAGCGCCCTGGTTTCGTCTATCTTGCAAGTCACGTCGTACTCGTAAAAAGTGATGCATGTCTTGGGATTCTGTTCCCTAAGCTCGCAAATTACATCCGGGTTTGACTTGCGGTCGAAGATCATTAGATTCTTTATGGGTCGCTTTAGCAGCTCCCTAGTGGTGTCCAAACCAATGCATCCCAAGCCGGCCACGAATATTACGTTCTTGCCCTTGAGGAACGATTCAGAGCTGGAGCCCGAGCCCTAAAAAAACAAGTAGAAAAGCTGTAGTCGTGATTTCAACGCTTGCCGTGGCAAGGGGTGGATAAAACTTTAATTGGTCACATCTTCTATCTTCGATTTCTTTGCAAATACGATGGCGGAACGGGGCCTGCGTATACATATAACGGACCAAAAGCAAAAAGAAGTACACTTCTAGCTCTTACTATCTCCGAGAACGACGTGTTCATACATACAGACGGACAGACAGACGGACATGGCCAGATCGACTCGGCTGTTGATGCTGATCAAGAATATATATACTTTATGGGGGCGGAAACGCTACCTTCTCCCTGTTACACACATTGCACAAACGTTATATACCATTTGTACCTGAAGGTACAATATTCACGTTGGAATAGACATTTACGATTCTAATAGGTTATATGTCTGGGTTGAACCTTATTTTTAGTTGCACTCACCTTGCAACTCTTATTTGCAGAGTTAATTGGCTTCATTGGCTTAATCCATGAAAATTTTGTTTCATTATTGGTACTTGTATGCAAATAAGTCCGGACCGTTGGTGTAAGTATAATAAACTACTCAGAAGATGCATCATGGAACTGGTGGCTTATTGGGTTACTAATGTTATTAGATAGCTTACCTTTTGGGCGGATAAGAAGGATGGTAATACCTTAACGTTGAACGACATTTTTTTAAATTTATGAAAATTTTTTTTAAATTTTTCCAAATCTAGAGAAGAGATGTGATGAATAGAAAATTCTGTTGAATACTGAAGTTTTAGGCTAGCAAAGTTTATGACATTTGCAGTTAAAAAAAAAAAAGGCTACTATGTCACACAAAATGTTCCCAAACCTATGCATAGCTTTTGAAGCCAGATTGAATAAATATGCCATTTAGGAATTCGATAATACTATATAGTATACCCTTAAAACAAGTAGGAACGCTGTAGTCGAGATTTCTCGACAACGAGATACCCTCTTTTCTTTATCAAACATTTTTTTGTTTTTTTTTGTTCAAATAATTCAACAAATATTCGTTTGTTGATATCCAAACAATCAGATGGTGCACACATACATGCAGTTCTGTATGTATTGTGCATACACACTACTTTATGAATACACGTGCTAACGAATTGAAGTCACAGAAGAGACGGGTGACGTCACCCCAGCATGTGTGGCATGCCGTTGCCTATGGAAGGGGGGGGTTAAACTTTAATTGGTCATATCTTCAATATTTATTGTCCGATCCGTACATAATTTTAAATGTACGTGTTTGACGATCAGGGGACTTAGCGGACTAAAAATTATGCCCCTAGATCTTATCATTTTGAAGAAATCGATTTTTTTCATATACAAAATGTGAAAGGGGCGTGCCGAAAATCCAAGAATCTGCGTAATTGTTAAACGGACATAATGCAAAAAGAAATAGGTCTTTAGCTCTTATTTTGGGTAAGTTTTGGGCAAATATGTCGAAGAAAATACAGTTTTATGCATATCGCGAAGGCGGAAAGGGGCGTGACAAAAATTTAAAATAAATAAGCTATGCCTCCAATAATAATACACCAAAAACAAACTGAATTATATCTCTGGCTCTTACCATCTCCAAAAACGAGGTGTTTATACATACAGATAGACAGACGGATGGACGGACAGACAGAGGGATGGATGGACAGACGGACATGGCTATATCGACTCGGTTGTTGATGCTGATCAAGAATATATATACTTTATGAGGTCGGAGATGTCTCTTTCTGCCTGTTACATACATTTGCACAAAGTTAATATACTATTTGTACCTTAAGGTACATGGTATAATTAGAAAGTTGCAACAACATGATTACGATAATGATATATGGACAACTACAGCGGTAAAACTGTGGTCGCCTTAGCATAGGTATTACAATTTACAGAGGTGGGTTACAGTTTTGAAAGAAAAACAATCCGAACTGAAGTCACAAGAGCCTATATATAATATAGTATTATTATATATTATTTATTATTACACAAACGAACAGACACATTCGCACTACTGTGTGGTGTCGACTGATACAAAATATTACTCGGTTAATGAATTTATCAAGTCGGACAAATATTAATCGTGAGATCGATCCATTGACGTTTGTGCGACCCGAAAAGAATAAGAGTTAACCTCCAAACAAGGACTTTAAAAAAGCCGGTACAACTAGTTTTTAAAATTTTTTTTATTAATATACCAATTTTTAAATTTTTTTTGCATCGTATTAAGTAGAGCATGCGTCAAATAGCCAAATAGCCTTCGGTCAATACTAAAAATAATACAAACTAAAAGCTAGATGCCAGAGTCCCAGTACGTCCTCCATTTAATGTCCTCAAGTTTACCCAAGTCCATCTTCCATATGCCACCGTTTTTGTTTTTCTCGATGGCCTGGACAAAGCTCCTTGCACATTCCTGGGTGGACTGGGTGGGAGGTCCGAGCAACAACTTGGCCACATTGGGCTCAACGTCCAACCATGAGTTGAACTTCGCGACCAAAGTGGTGCGTGTAATGCCGGGATTGACGGTGTAGGCCGTTACACCGGTGATCTTAGACAGTTTCGCCAGGGAGCTTGTGAAGTTGACCACGGCTGCCTTCGATCCAGAGTACACAGGCACCTGGTAAATGGCATTGAACCCTGTGACAGAGCCAATGTTGCAAAGGATTCCGCCAGGACCACCCTTTCGGATGTCCCAGAAGTCCATGATGGCAGTGGTGGTGTTCACCAGACCGGTGTAGTTTATGGCAATCGTTCTTTCCATAGCGTGATCGTCGAGGATACCAGCCCCGTTGATAAGTATATCGACTTTTCCATACTCGTCGAAGATTTTCTTCAGCAGCTTCCTGCTTTCGTCTATTTTGCAGGTCACATCGTACTTGTGGAATGTGATGCATGTATTGGGAGCTCGTTCCCTAAGCTCGCACTTAACTTCCGGTTTTATTACTCGGTCCAAAATAATCAGGTTCTTTAGGGGGCGCTTCAGCAGCTCCCTGGTGGTGTCCAGACCAATGCATCCAAGAGCGGCCACGAAGATCACGGTTTTGTCCTTGAGGAACGAACCCCCACCCGAGCCCTAAGAAAGAATATTCAAGTGGGTATTAGTCGGTCTGCTGAATGGTACATAGCAACTGCACTAATCAAATTTTAGAGTTTTTGCATATAATAGGTCTTATAGGTTTGGGTGGAACTCACCTTGCAACTATTATTTAAAGCGTTCATGGGCTTCATTGGCTTAATCCATGATAGCCTCGTTGTATTATTGGAACTCTTTTGAAAATAAGGGCGGACCGTTGGAACAAACTGTGTTACCTACACACGCAGAGATGTTGTGTTAAGACTCCCTAATACAGCGGAGCATTGAAATATAAAATAGTTTAAGTTGGCTTACCTTTTGGGTGGCTAAAAGGGGAGCTATAGTCTTAATGTTAAACGACATTTTGTTTTTTTTCGACGAAAATTTTTTTTGTAGTTAGCCAAATTTTAGGTCTGAAAGCAATGAGAGGAAGGTTGAAACTGAGGTTTTAGGCTTTCGTTATTTGTGACATATCAGAGTTGTTGGAGAATAGGTTACTATGTTTTTTTTTTGTGCTCGTCGTGGGGTTTCATGGTTGTGCAAAGTATTTATAGTATGTTATGTTATGACCGGTTGACCTCTCCTTGAAGAGTGTGTCGCGCATAGACCATTGAGGTCCTTAGCGGTACCGGTTGTTGGAGGCGTTGAATTGCAACCGCTAGGAGAATAGACCTCGAGTGCTTTCCGCGAATGCCAGAAGCCTGCTCGGGTCTAGTTTACCTATTTCTTCCAGCGATGCGAAGACCGGTGCATTCATGTATCGCTGTCGTTTCGTGATAAGGGCTGGGCAGCGACAGAGGATATGCTCTAGCGATTCTTTCTCGCCTGGCTCCCTGCATTGCCGACACCCATCGTTCCCTGTTAGGCCTAGTTTTAGAACATGGACTTGCAGAAGGCAGTGGCCTGTAAACAGGCCGACTAGCAATCTGCAGTCTTGCCTGCGTAGTTTCAGTAGGAACGATGCCCTTTTTTGGCATTGTGTCTTGCACATGGTTCTGCATATTTTACAGTTCGTGGTGTGGGCTCACCTACTGTTTGCTTCCATTAGAGCTTTAGCCTCCATTTTGGAGTGTAGGGTGCGTAGTGATATTAGTACGTCCTCCACTCCGCCATTTTGGTCTAGCGCTCCTCGTTTTGCCAGTTCGTCTGCCATTTCCTTGCCCTCATCCTTGGTGGCTGGGAATCCAATAGATCTCCACCTCTTTGCGGGTGCTTAAAGGATCTAGTGCTTCCCTGCTTGCCAGGACCGTTTTGGACCTTATGGCTTTCGATTCTAGTGCCTTGATAGCTGACCTTGGTCGTTGTTCCCATCTCCTGGGCCTCCTCTGCAGCTTTCCTTATGGCGAAGACTTCCGCCTGGAATATGCTGCAGTGGTCTGGTAGTTTCAAAGATAGCGATATGGGTGGGTTATTGCAGTATACTGCCGCCCCTACTCCTTTGTCCATCATTGAACCGTCCGTGTAGATGTTAGTGACCTTTTGCACTGCCGCGGAGCGCCAGTCATCCTTTCCCAGCAGTGCAGACATGTTTGTGAAGTTTGGTTTGGGGGTCATGTAGTCCGTGCCTACATGAATCCCCATGCCAAAAGCACAGTGTCCATAGTTCTGCACCGCTAGTTGGCCCTGTGCACATATGTATGCGTTGAGCCGTTTTTTTTGCCGTTAGATGCGCTTGGATATCTAGTGGATTTATTCCCAGAAGCATTTCCAGTGCCCTTGTTGGTGTCGTACTCATAGCACCGGTAGTGCAGAGTATTGCGCGTGGCTTTGTGGCCTTTCCAGGATCTTCGAGTATGAGGACTTTTCTGTTTCTTTCCAGAGCCCCATATAAAAGGATTGGTCGCACAACCGATACGAAAACCCAATGTGTTAGTCTTGGTGATAGGCCCCATGTGCTCCCCAGCATCTTCTGCGATGCATGTGGCCCTTTTCTTCCACATTTGGTTTCCAACTCAGCTTGCTGTCAATGATCGTTCCAAGGTACTTTATTCGGTCCTTGGGGATCAATGGCGTCCCATTTATTTTAGGCGGAGTTGAGCGAGGTATGAGGTGCGTCTTGTCCGCATTAATGCTCAGACCGGCTTCTTTCGCCCATTGTAGCACTTCTTTGAGTGTGTTGTCCATGACCGAGCTGATTGTCGATGGAGCTGATTCTCGATCCCACGATAATTATGCCTATGTCGTCTGCGTAGGCAGTTATCTTTGGGGCTTTCCGTTTTTGTTTCGTCAGGAGATCATTAACCAGTATGTCCATAACAGGGGCGACAGGACACCTCCTTGCGGTGTTCCCCTTTTCGCTTCCATGGTTATGGTAGTGGTTCCCCATTCCACCTGTATCCGTCTGCAGCTCAGCAGATTTTGGATCCAGGTGTTTACGGATTCTTGGGGTACTGCGGCTCTTAGGCACTGGATTATTTTCTCCATTGACACGTTGTTAAATGCTCCGGATATGTCTAGGAATGCCCCTAGCGCATAATCTTGATTGAGCAGTGCTTTCCCTATGGTTACTAATAGTGAGTGTAGCGCTGTTTCCACAGATTTGCCTTTGGTGTAGACATGTTGGTTTACCTCCATCAGCGTGCGTGTTGTGGTTCTGATGTGGAGTTCCAACAGCTTTTCCAGAGTTTTTGGGGTGAATGATGTCAGGCTTATTGGCCTGTAGTCCTTGGGGAGGACATGAGAGCATTTGCCTGCATTGGGCAGACATACCACTCTAGCTGTTCTCCAAGGCCCTGGCACATGGCTGTACCTCAAGCACCCTATACATATGTTTCTTAACCATGGCGAGATCTTTGTTTTGACCTTCTGCAGCATGGCTGGGAAGATCTCTTCGGGGCCTGGCGACTTGTAGCCGTCGAACGAGTCTAGTGCCCATATTATTTTGTTGAGGGTGATTAGATCTTCTGGTACCACCTGCTGTGCATTGAGCGGCGTGATCTGCATGGATTTGCCTGCCTCAATGCAACCTGGGAAGTGTGCATCCAAAAGTGTTCTGACGGCGTCTTCGCTGTCCTCCGTCCATCGACCTTCTTCCGTCCTTAGTTGGCTTTAAACCATCTGCTTCCCGGCTGATAGCTTTCGGTTCTGATAGCTTTCTGTTTACTATGTCGCCGTATTTTTCCCAGTTGGTGTTTCTGGGGTTTCCTCGAGGTAGTTTGTGGTCACTACGATTGAATTTTACTCGAAATTCAATGTACCGATGGTCCGAGAAGGAGGGTCTGTTCAGGACCCTCGATTCCGTGACCTCGGTATTTCTCTCCGTTGTGAGGGTTAGGTCTAACACATTTGTAGAGGTAGGGCCTACGTATGTCGGCTCCTCCCCCTCATTGCTAATGGTTAGACCCTTGCTCAAAATGAAGTCTAGCAGTGACTCGCCTCTTTCGTTGACGTCCTTACTGCCAGTGTCATGGGCCATGTAACAGGAAACCATAGGTATTGGCTCCTCTCCGCTGCTCTCCAGCGCCACCGCCTTAAGGTCATCAGTACTATAATTAGACAGGAGATAAGCGTAGATACCTTTCCTGATCAGGATGGCTGTTCTGGCTCTACTCGCTGTCGTCATATAGACTGAGACTTTGTTGCCCGACGCAATCCAAGGTTCCTGAACTAAGGCCACGTCGACGGGCCCTGCTTCTAGTGTTAGCATGAGCCCCCCCGACGCTAACTTGCTTTTATGAAGGTTTATCTGAAGTACTCTCAGTTTCATGGCTAATCGAGTCGTCCTTGCGAGATGGAGCGGCCACTGCAGTGACGTCCGCATCGTCCTCCTCTTCCGTGTCACCCGATTCCAAGCTGGAGAGCATTGTTGTTTTCAGTATAGTATAGGAGTCTTAGAGTTTGCAGTCAAAATTTTCAACCTGGATCTCATACGATCATAATGGGAGACTATTTCCACAAGTCCCTAATTCTAGGGATATCAGTTCAGCACAAGTTTATTTTAAGACCTGTCAAGCTGCTCACTGGCCGGAAATGACCAATGGCCTTCTATCAGAAACCCCAGTGCCCACTTAAATGATATTTTTCGCTGTCACCACTATGAATTTTAGGGTATTATCTCCACCGCCCTGTCAGAGGTCTCCCGCTGCATTCATGGCGAATAACAATTGATTTAAAGTCTTTATCGTATTTAGGGATATAGAGCATGTATTAAATAGCCAAGGCGCCATGCGTCAGTAACAATATCGTATTTACGGATATAGAGCATGTATTAAATAGCCAAGGCGCCATGCGTCAGTAATAATATCGTATTTAGGGATATAGAGCATGTATTAAATAGCCAAGGCGCCATGCGTCAGTAATAATTAGAATAGGAAATAAAAGCTAGATGCCAGAGTCCCAGTGAATGTCCCATTTGACGTCCTCAAGCTTGCCCAAGTCCATCTTCCACATGCCACCGTTTTTGTTTTTCTCGATGGCCTGGACAAAGCTCCTTGCACATTCCTGGGTAGACTGCGTGGGAGGTCCGAGCAACATCTTGGCCACATTGGGCTCTACGTCCAACCATGAGTTGAACTTCGCGACCAAAGTGGTGCGTGTAATGCCGGGATTGACGGTGTACGCGTTTACACCGGTGATGTGGGCCAGTTTGGCCAGGGAGCAAGTGAAGTTGACCACGGCTGCCTTCGATCCGGAGTACACAGGCACCTGGTAAATGGCATTGAACCCTGTGACAGAGCCAATGTTGCAGATGACTCCTCCAGGACCACCCTTTCGCTTGTCCCAGAAGTCCATGATGGCGGTGGTGGTGTTCACCAGACCGGTGTAGTTTATGGCAATCGTTTTTTCCATAGCGTGATCGTCGAGGATACCAGCGCCGTTGATAAGGAGATCGACTTTTCCATACTCGTCGAAGATCTTCTTGAGCAGTTTCCTGGTTTTGTCTATTTTGCAGGTCACATCGTACTCGTGGAATGTGATGCACGTTTTGGGATACTTTTCCTCGAGCTCGCACTTAACTTCCGGTTTTATTACTCGGTCCAAAATAATAAGGTTCTTTATGGGGCGCTTCAGCAGCTCCCTGGTGGTATCCAGACCAATGCATCCAAGAGCGGCCACGAAGATCACGGTTTTGTCCTTGAGGAACGAGGCCTTGCTCTGGCAAATGAGAGAGTGTTAGTTTAGTCGGTCTGTACTTAATGGCTTTAAATTATTGAAAAGAAAGCACACTCACCCCTCCGCCGCAACTCTTCAGGACGGAATTTTGGGACATAATGGCGGCTCTGTGCTTGTCGAGCAATGGACTTCGTTTTTCAGACTTTGTCGGCTTCCTCCACGAAAATCTCTTAATGCTGTACTTACTTTTCTTAACGTAAGAGCGCATTAACTGTGGAGATATTGTAACCTACACAGACACTTCATTTGTAAACCTAGATTAGTGAGTTAGCATAACTTACACTTGAGGTTAAAAGGCCAGTTAAAGTCTTTAGTTGAAACGACATTTTTTTTTATTATTTTATGTAAAAGTTCACGAAAATTTTTTTTTTTTAGCCAAATCTAGAGAATTGAATGTGATGAATGGAAGGATCGTTGAATACTGAAAATATAGGGCTTCAAACTTGCTGACATATTGAGGCAGTTGAACACATGGAGTGCTATGTTTTAAAAATTGTTCAAACGGAGAATTGTTCAAACATTGTAGTAGACAAAGAAATAAATGCGTGGGTTCCACTCAACTTAAATGCTGTCTCCAAATCACAATTTATACTCCTATATTAAATTAATTTTAGTTTGCCAAATTTAAGGTCTGAAAGCAATAAGAGGAAAGTTGAAACTGAAGTTTAGGCTTTCATTATTTGTGACATATCAAAGTCGTTGGAGAAAAGGTTACTGTATTTTGTTCTCGTCGTGATTCAATTTGGGCTATGCTTCACTGGGGCTTCATGGTTGTGCAAAGTACTTATAGTATGTTATATTGTCACCCGATTCCAAGCTGGATAGCTTTGTCGTTTTCAGTATAGTAAAGGGGTCTTAGAGATTTCAGTCTAAATTTTTAACCTGGATCTCATACGTTCATAATGGGAGACCATTTCCACAAGTCCCTAATTCTAGGGATATCAGTTCAGCACAAGTTTATTTTAAGACCTGTCAAGCTGCTGACTGGCCAGCAATGACCAATGGCCTTCTATCAGAAACCCCAGTACCCACTTAAATGATATTTTTCGCTGGCACCACTTTATGAATTTTAGGATATCATCTCTACCGCCCTCTCAGAGGTCCCCCGCTGCATTCATGGCGAATAACAAATGATTTAAAGTCTTTATCGTATTTAGGGATATAGAGCATGTATTAAATAGCTAAGGCTCCATGCGTCAGTAATAATATCGTATTTAGGGATATAGAGCATGTATTAAATAGCCAAGGCGCCATGCGTCAGTAATAATTAGAATAGGAAATAAAGGCTAGATGCCAGAGTCCCAGTGAATGTCCCATTTGACGTCCTCAAGCTTGCCCAAGTCCATCTTCCACATGCCACCGTTTTTGTTTTTCTCGATGGCCTGGACAAAGCTCCTTGCACATTCCTGGGTAGACTGCGTGGGAGGTCCGAGCAACATCTTGGCCACATTGGGCTCTACGTCCAACCATGAGTTGAACTTCGCGACCAAAGTGGTGCGTGTAATGCCGGGATTGACGGTGTACGCGTTTACACCGGTGATGTGGGCCAGTTTGGCCAGGGAGCAAGTGAAGTTGACCACGGCTGCCTTCGATCCGGAGTACACAGGCACCTGGTAAATGGCATTGAACCCTGTGACAGAGCCAATGTTGCAGATGACTCCTCCAGGACCACCCTTTCGCTTGTCCCAGAAGTCCATGATGGCGGTGGTGGTGTTCACCAGACCGGTGTAGTTTATGGCAATCGTTTTTTCCATAGCGTGATCGTCGAGGATACCAGCGCCGTTGATAAGGAGATCGACTTTTCCATACTCGTCGAAGATCTTCTTGAGCAGCTTCCTGGTTTTGTCTATTTTGCAGGTCACATCGTACTCGTGGAATGTGATGCACGTTTTGGGATACTTTTCCTCGAGCTCGCACTTAACTTCCGGTTTTATTACTCGGTCCAAAATAATAAGGTTCTTTATGGGGCGCTTCAGCAGCTCCCTGGTGGTATCCAGACCAATGCATCCAAGAGCGGCCACGAAGATCACGGTTTTGTCCTTGAGGAACGAGGCCTTGCTCTGGCAAATGAGAGAGTGTTAGTTTAGTCGGTCTGTACTTAATGGCTTTAAATTATTGAAAAGAAAGCACACTCACCCCTCCGCCGCAACTCTTCAGGACGGAATTTTGGGACATAATGGCGGCTTTGTGCTTGTCAAGTAATGGATTTCGTTTTTCAGACTTTGTCGGCTTCCTCCACGAAAATCTCTTAATGCTGTACTTACTTTTCTTAAAGTAAGTGCGCATTAACTGTGGAGATATTGTAACCTACACAGACACGTCATTTGTAAACCTAGATTAGTGAGTTAGGATAACTTACACTTGAGGTTAAAAGGCCAGTTAAAGTCTTTAGTTGAAACATTTTTTTTATTATTTTATGTAAAAGTTCACGAAAATTTTTTTTTTTTTGCCAAATCTAGAGAATTAAATGTGATGAATGGAAGGATCGTTGAATACTGAAAATATAGGGCTTCAAACTTGCTGACATATTGAGGCAGTTGAACACATGGAGTGCTATGTTTTAAAAATTGTTCAAACGGAGAATTGTTCCAACATTGTAATAGACAAAGAAATATTTGCGTGGGTTCCACTCAACTTAAATGCTGTCTCCAAATCACAATTTATACTCCTACATTAAATTAAATTTGGTGCTTCTTGTCCCTTTAATTTTTATATTTTTAGCTCAATTGGGTTTGCGATGAGGCCTACAAAGCTCGTGTGGGTCAATCGCTTTTCTTTGTGGGTTCCGTGTGTGGAACTTTGGTTTTCGGCCTGCTCGGCGATCGAATTGGACGCATTAAGGCCTTAATTTTGGCCAACTGGTGTGGCTTCCTGGGCGACTTCTCCACAATATTCACCCAGAGTCTGGTCTCGTTTTCGATCTGTCGCTTTGTGTCGGGACTGGCGGCGGATGCCAACTCCTATCTCATGTATATATTGAGTGAGTACACGGCTGGCTCTTCTTGATCATCTCCTGATTTGGCATCCAAACAGTTCTCGAATATGTGTCCCCCTCGCTGAGGAACGTGGGCCTGAACACGGTCTTGGGAAGCTTCTATTGCCTTGGCCTGATTGGTGCCTGTTGGCTGGCCGTTTGGGTTGGCAGCTGGCGCATTTTCCTGGCGTGCTCGTCACTGCCCCTGCTGCTGGTCACCCTCTTCTACTTCCTCGTCCAGGAGAGCGCCCAGTGGCTGGTCACGAGAGGCGACATCGAGGGAGCCATCCGGCGGCTGCAGCGCGTGGCCAAGATCAATCGCCGTAAGGTGGCCGACGATGACTTCAAGGCGTTCCGCAGCTACTGTGAGCAGCACTACCACAAGAAGGAGTTCGGGTCGAAACAGGGCCAGGAGGAGGAGAGGCAGGCCAAGCTCCTGGACATGATGAAAACGCCGCGCATGCGCAGCACCGCCCTCAAGCTGCTGCTCATTTTGTAAGTAGATGGTTGGCCTTGATTGTTGGTCGAATTAAAGGGGTAAGGTAGTCGCTAATAGTGGGGGCTTAGAAAAAGTAAACAATAAACATATTTTATATCCTATTATCCCATTCGTGTTATATGGTATATCCACTTGAATGAAATACTAAATGTCTTAGGTTTTGCAAATTTTAAAAGTGGATTAAAAGGCAAAAGGCAGTGACTCATTGCATTGAGACATTTAGAAATATATCGCTCCTGGTATTTTTTTCGTAATACTCTTTTATTTATAAATGTATATCAAACATTCGCGTTGGAGATACTTTTGATGATGTGAAATACAAAATGTCTAAATTTCATAACGGCTATCGATTGTTAATGTTTATTATTAGAACTTCGTGAAGGAGGCATTATCACATTTGGCAATAAGCACAATCCCTAAGCTAAATAATATAAAAAGAAGTCTTGACTTTAATCAATTTTGAAGCAATAAAATTTGCTTTACTAATTCAATGATTTTTCTTAATTTTTTGATAGCATCATCATCGTTCCCTGCTACAACACAATCGCCCGGAACGTGGAGGGCTTGGGCATTTCGCCCTTTGTCATGTTTTCCCTGAATGCATTGACTCTGCCACCGTCGGGATACTTGCAGGGACTGCTCCAGGACAGGATCGGTCGCAAGGCTACAGCGGTTAGTTGGATGACCTTTACAGGACTCTTTGCCGCAGCCGCAGGACTCGTGATATCGCAGGGACAGGGCAACCGGAACGTGGTGCTTTTGGTGGGCCTGACTTTGGCCGCCCGTTTTGGAGTATCCATTGCCGATGGAGCCAGTTCGCAGTTTTCCACCGAATTGATACCAACCTGTGTCCGGGGCAGGGGCGTGGCTGTGGTGCATGTTGCAGGATTTGCCGCCTCCTTCCTGTCTCCCTACATCCTGCACTTGGGGACGTACTTCAAGCCCGCGCCCTCGATCATCCTGGGACTTCTCTTCCTGTCCGGCGCCTATGTTTGCCTCCTGTTGCCCGAAACGAGGAATAAAAAGCTGCCCATGTCCTTGGCCGAGGGCGAGGAGTTTGGACGCGGGGAGGGGATGTTTGATTTTCTAGTTCAACTGCGGAAAAGCGACAGCTCGGAGGCCGAAGTGGAGATGAGTACGAAGCCCGTGGAGGAGGACACTCTGATGACGAAGCCAGCGGCGCAATAAAGTGGAAATTTACTTTCAGTTCGTACTCCCTTATCTGTTTATCGAAAAGCTTTGATTAAACCACAAATGCAAGTTAATCGATGATAATTTTTCGTGATTTATGCGGTTAATAAACCGAAAGAGTACTAAAAGTTAATAAAGCTCAGGGAAAACAATAAATAATTAGGGTTTAAAACTGATTTTTATGTTGTTCAAGCCATCATACCAATGGGTAAAGGCTAACTATCTAATTTAGCTTTATTTACAGCGCTCCTCCTGTAACCAATATGTGCTTTGAAATTTCGCAGTAACTCTACTTATATTTGAGACGCCTCTTAAGACTAGCAAACACTGGGTCTTCAATGTGTTTGTTTACGGTGATTCGAGAGCTAGACTCGTATAACCCACATACTCGTACACCATACTCGTACACCCGGTCTTCGAGTGACATTCTGTGTAAATTAGCAGTAACCGAGTTGTATATTTTGAATAGTAAGCCCGATTGCAGATTACAGGGACGTGATTGGGCGGAAGGGCTGAGGCAGGGGCGGCTTATCAGCTCCGCAACAATTATGTTAAATCAATACGTATAAGTTATGATCGATGCGAGTTAAGAGCTTGCGTGCTCGCAGGCGGGCACTTATCAGCCCCACGAAGAGACCCCAAGAGGCTACGCGACTATTCAACTATTCAACTCCAATATCAGGCGCTGTGTTCAGCTTTCACAGTGCCACACGCTCCACGCTCTTGGCCGTTCGATGTTTTTGTTTGACGAGCTGCTGGAGGAAGAGAAGAATGTGGTGGCTTTTCAGTACGTGCGTGGCAGCGGAAGAGAACGGACGCTCACCTACTGCTGGCCACAAAGTGTTGAGCAGCTAAAAAGTTTCGCGGTCTCGGAAGCCTTGGGTGGGCGGTCTAGGGTCTTTCGGGCGTCTCTGGTGCTGCAACATGACGGCCATGGACTTTGAGAAGATACTGGGAAAGTGCGGCGACTGCCATCGCTACCAGTACATGCTGATGGGGCTCTACGGCTGCCTGATGTTCATCGTCTCGCGGCACTACTTCGCCCAGAGCGTCATCAGCTTTGTGCCGGAGCACTGGTGCTATCACGAGCAGCTGGAGAACCTCAGCCACTCGGACATCGCCGCTATCTACTCCCGGTTCGAGAATCCGTCGTGCACGCGACTCGAATCGATCACCCCGGCCCCGGACGGCCTCGGATGGAATGCCACTGCCAGTCCGGAGGCCTGCACCCGATGGATCTACAACTACGATCACGGATTCAAGAGCATGAATGCAGATGTAAGATTGCGAACAAAAGATCGTCCTTAGGGTTCCGTTGAATAGCAATCTGTTAAAGTTAGCATATGGATCGTTGACTCAACCAATATATAGTAAATCAAGCCTTAAGCCATATGAACAATTTACTACCCAAACTAGCAGCCATAAAAATCACTAAACACTATCATTTGAATTTAAAGAAGGCATCCACCTGAAGATTAGATTAATTTGGATTCATCGTGATACTTTTTATTAACAACTTTCGATCTAAAAACCTAATAGTGTTGTATCTTCTAACTCTGAAATATGACATCCTACTCGTACACTACCCAAATGCATAGTACCCCAGTGTGGCAGATAAAATATTCAAAAGATAAAGTTTATCGTTTGACTATGTTAATGTCCCAAAACTTTTATCACAAACAGCCAACATACTAGAGTTGTATACGTATAAACATTAAAGCTCCCTAGCAGAAACAACTTTAGAACTCCAAGTGATATTTAATATTCCCCAGAGAATAACAACTGGTTTATTGTTCTACGATTTCCAGCTAAATTGGGTCTGCGATGACGCCTACAAGGCACGCGTGGGTCAGTCCCTCTTCTTCCTGGGCTCCATGTGCGGAACCCTGCTCTTTGGATTGCTCGGAGACAGAATTGGTCGCATTCGGGCCATGGTTTTGGCCAACTGGTGCGGCTTTTTGGGCGACTCTGCCACTATTTTTGCCCATAGCCTGCTGACGTTCTCGGCCAGCCGGTTTGCCTCAGGATTGGCGGCGGAGGCGAATGCCTATTTGATGTATATACTGGGTGAGTCCTCTGAAAACCATTATCTAGAAATTATTATCTATATGGTATCCCTTTGCAGTTTTGGAGTACGTTTCGCCTTCGATGCGAAATGTGGGTCTAAACCTAATGATGGCCATCTTCTACTGTTTGGGCATGATCAGCGCCTCCTGGCACGCCGTTTTCCTGGGCAGCTGGCGCTCATTTATGGCCTGGTCCGCCCTGCCCCAGATAATGGTCACCTTCTTCTACTTCCTCGTCCAGGAGAGTGCCCAGTGGCTGGTGACCCGGCATGACCTCGAGGGCGCTGTTCTGCGACTGCGGCGCGTGGCAAAGTTCAACCGTCGGGAGGTGAGCGAGGCGGACTTTGAGCTCTTCCGGCGCCACTGCAAGGTCAAGGAGTCGGAGGCCAGCAGCCAGGTGTCCATGCAGAAGCAGGCCCGCCTGCTGGACGCCCTCAAAACTCCGCGCCTGCGCCGCAGACTCATCTTGGTGCTGCTTGTCTTGTGAGTATTACTGAAATAAACGGGAAAAACTGCAAAATATTAGATTGAGTAATAGGTATCCAACTATAACAGAACTCCTGTTACAG
>JAJJHQ010012396.1:439001-453648 GCA_021223825.1 Drosophila ironensis
ATAGGCAAATTAACTTAATTGTGTTGCTAAAAGTTCAACCTTTAAAATAGGTAAATTAAATTTGCCGTAGTTAACTCAATTTGCCGTAGTTTTCTATTTAAAGTTTATTGTTGTACAGCTTAGAGAAATTAGCACTCCAAGTTAAAAAAATCTTTAGCCATTCGGCAAACATTCATTAAATTTGGGACGTGTTTTTACAAAGGAAAGTACAACAATAAGACGTACATATATATAGAAAATAGAAAAATGGCCAGCATCTGCTTTGAGCCAGCTGTTGTTCCCAAACAAGCTAGCAATTTGGTTAAATCGCGGCGTTTGAACAGGAATTAGTAATCTGGAATCGTCACCTCGTTCACTGATTGTTCATTGAACAAAAACCAAACAAATCGCGGCTTTGGGCTGGCTTTTCAGAGTCGATTGATTGGAATTTGAAGAGTTTGTAAACTAGTTTGCTCGCCTTATACCCACTGTGCTTTGTTTTGATTGGATTGTTTTGTGTTTGTTTATTTGCATGCAGCACGATCATCACGCTGTGCTACAACACCATGTCCCGGAATGTCGAGGGTCTCGGAATGTCGCCCTTCGTGCTGTTCACGCTCTTCGCCCTGACCCTGCCGCCGTCGGGAATCGTCCAGGTCCAGGCCCAGCGGCACGTGGGTCGCAAGTTCACCTCGGTGATGAGCATGTCGGTCACGGGACTGCTGACCGCTGCCAGTGGGATTATGCTCCGGATGTGCAAGCAGCCGAGTGTCGGGATGACGGTGGGCCTGATGCTGGCCTCGCGCTTCGGCATCTCGGTGACCTCGGGGGCCACCATGCAAATGTCCGCCGAGCTGGTGCCCACCTGTGTGCGGTCCAGCGTCCTGGCGGTTATCCATGTGATGGGTGCCGCCTTGTCCTTCGCCTCGCCGTTTATCCTGCACCTGGACAGGTACTTTCGAGGGGCCTCCTCGCTAATCCTGTGCCTGCTGCTGCTGCTCAGCGCCTGGTTTTGCCTGCTCCTGCCCGAGACGCGCAACAAGAAGCTGCCCATGTCCTTGGCCGAGGGTGAGGAGTTTGGCAGGGGCGAGGGCATGTTCGCGTTCCTGCGACGGGGAAAGCCACAGGATCTGGAGGACACGTCGAGCGAGGATAACAAGGAGAAGCTGATGACAGAGAAAGCCGTGACTTGTTGATGTTCGAAATACCTAGGACTACGGGAATTCCTTCAGCAGTACTTATTACAAATTACTGATAATCTTAAGCTTAGTTACTATAGGTTAGACACTACATTTTTATCGATTTATCGTTGATTAAAGTTCGCCTCTTCTTGAGGGCCTCACCAGCCTAGTCAATGAAAAGCATATGCTGACAGATTATAAGCTGACAATACAAAATGCTATCGAAACTGTGGCCATAACTATAATTTAGGGATTATGATGAGAAAATAAAAGTCTGGGCAAACAGAGACGATTTAAAGTTCCGTCAATAAATGGCTTTTCATACTTTTGCTGGAATTATGTTGTAGAACATGACTACAAAGTGAAAGGATCATGTTTATTAAAACTTTGTATGTTTATGTTGGAAGTGAAACCCCCCTCTTAATGTCTGATAAGAAAATAGAAGGCTAAGTAATTACAGCAACCCCAATAAATGGCTTTACATGTGCTGAAAATATGTCATAGAATACGACTACAAATTAAAAGTGTTTTGTTTATACTTTGTATGTTTATGATGTAAGCGAACCCATCTTAATGATCGAATTCCCTTCAACAACAATGTTGATCCCACAAGTGTGTTCTCATGTTCGTTCTGTTCAGTTCAGTTTTCCAGGCCATTCATGACTTTTTATCTGAGCGTACACTTGACCTTATTGCTGGCTCTTTGAGAGTCCATTCATCCCGAGCCCGACTGATGTGTTGATTGCATATAGTACATATTTGATTCACATTTCACATCTCAGAGGTCACAATTAGATTTTATCTATGTCGGCTATGGAGACCAGATGGCAAAGAGATCAGAAGACGCCAGTCCCGGCGGTTTGTTTGTTATACCCGGCTTTTGTAGGAAAGAAAGTATTATGGGTTTGTTTCAGTTTAGTAAGGCCCTGTACAATTTTTTTTTTTTTCACCAGTTTCAATAACCGAGCTTTGTCTGTCTGTCCGTCATGCGGATATACATCTCATAGATACATAAGAAATCTGTAATTTGCAACTACGAATTGGGAATCTTTATATTCGAAACACTTGACTTTAGTCATTCGTACTTATAAGTAATTGGAGAGCAAATGGCATAGAGATCAAAAGACGTTCCGTCGGGTTGTTTGTTATACCCGGTTTTTGGAGAGAACTAAAAGCATCTTTGATTTGTTACAATTGTTGTCTCAGGGTTAAAGATGCCCTGTGAAATGTATACATTATTGTCCGGCTACGTCCGTCTGTCCGTTTATTGTCCGTTAGCATCATGAACGGCTGCATCTTAGAGATACTTATGACATTCGTAATTTGTAACTACAAAACGGGTATCTTCATCTTCGAGACACTTGACTTTAGTCGTTCCTACTTATTAGTGGTTGGAGATCAAATGAGAGATGCGAAGACGCCAGGCTGTTTGTTTAGATTCGAGCGGAATGAGCGAACTCACTTAAATAATAATAAAAGCGGGCCGCACATGCACGCAGCGATGATAAGCCGCCCCCAAAACAATCTTATCGGAGCCGAGACACATCGCGCGAACTTTCCACTCACTTGCACTCTTTCGCGATTTTGTGGGTCTAGGTTTTAGTCTTAATAGAATCTCAGAAGCGGGTGGACGGCGGCATGGATTTCGACAAGATCTTGGAGAAGTGCGGCAATGCGGGCCGCTATCAGTACCTGATGATACTGCTGCTCGGCTACATTGCCTTCACCACCACCGTGCACTATTACTCGCAGAACATCATTGGCTTTGTGCCGCAGCACTGGTGCCATCACGATTCCCTGGCCAATCGGAGTTTCGAGGAGATCGCCAGGATCTATGAGCCCTTTGGAAAAGATGCCTCCTGCATTCGCCTGGACTCTATCGAGGGGGACAAGGTCACCGTGAGCAATGAGACCTGCAAGCGCTGGATATACAACTACGATTACGGCTTCAGGAGCATGAATGCGGAAGTGAGTTCTGGATAAGATTACCAAGAGTTTACCCTCACTAGACGATTGTATCTGTTTAGTTGAACTGGGTTTGCGACGATGCCTACAAGGCTCGGATCGGGCAGTCCCTGTTTTTCTTGGGCTCCCTGATGGGCACCTTCACCTTCGGGATGCTGGGCGACAAAATCGGGCGTGTGCGAGCTGTGATCCTGGCCAATCAGTGCGGCTTTGTGGGCGACTTTCTGACCACCTATGCCACCAATCTGGTGCAGTTTGCAATTTTTCGCTGCATTTCTGGTCTCGCGGCGACGGCGAATTATTATCTGATGTTTATTCTGGGTAAGCTCTGTGATAACTCTAAAAGATATAGGCCGTACAGTCACCAGGGAACGCCATTAAGACTCCCAAGTTACGCATCTGTTCGGGAGTAACCAATAGTTGGATTACCATTTAAAAAATATAAAATTGTGAAGTTGTTGATTTGTTTTTAATTGTCGAGATAAGAAAGTTATCTATAAACCCTTGCATTTCTTATACAAAAATACTCGGAATAAGTATTCCCTAAAACCATTACAAGTAAGTGCTTATCTTTTAATCCACTGCAGTGTTTTCTATCCTATTTTGCAGTACTGGAATATTTGGCTCCAAAACTGAGGAACTTGGCCATCAGCGGAACTCTGGGAGTTTGCTTTTGTCTTGGGGCTCTGGTGGCTCCCTGGCTTTCGGTTTTGGCCGGAAATTGGCGCATCTACTTGACCTGTTCCGCCCTCCTGCAGTTGGTGGTGGCCCTCTTCTATTTTGTGGTGCAGGAGAGCGCCCAGTGGCTGATCACAAGGACGAATGTGGAGGGCGCCATTGCCAGGCTCAAGCATATTGCCCACTTCAATGGCAAGGAGGTGACAGCCGCCGACTTCGAGGCCTTCCGAAGGAACTGCATTTCGAAGAGGAAGATGTCCAATCAGCCGGAAGCCACTGCAGGATTCATAGACTTGTTAAGGACTCCGAATCTGCGCAGGACCTCGCTGCTGGTGGTAATCACTTTGTGAGTGTTCCTCTGAAATTCAAAATTAATTCTTCTCCTTGGAATTGGCTGAAATGCTTTCGCTTTTGTCTGCATTTGCATTGTTCTTGCTCCAAAATGAAACTCCAAGGAGGAGCAAATTTTAATTTTGAATTTCTAAACAACTGAGATGTCCTTGTCTGATTTTTCCACACCCCCGCAGCATGCTTACGTCGCTGAGCTTTAATACGATTTCCCGGAATGTTGAGGGACTGGGCATGTCGCCCTTTGTCGTCTTCTCCTTGTTTGCCGTGGCCGTGCCCCCGTCCGGAGTCATCCAGGGCCTGTTGCAGAGCCGGGTGGGTCGCAAGGCCACGGCCTTCTTGGCCATGCTCTGCACAGGACTGCTCTCCTGTGGCCTTGGCGTGGCCCTGTCCGCGGAGGGAGCCCAACACAATGTGACCCTGCTGCTGGCCTTCGCCCTGCCGATGCGCCTGGGCATCTCCATGTGCTACACGGTCACCTCGCAGTTCTCCTCGGAGCTGCTTCCCACATGTGTGCGCTCGCGTGGCATTGCCGCGGTTCACTTGGCGGCGGCGGGCGCCTCCTTCATATCCCCGTACCTCATCCACCTGGGCACCAAAATGGCAGCGGCTCCTTCGCTCATCCTGGCCCTGCTCCTGCTCACGGCCTCCGGGTGCGTGCTGATGCTGCCGGAGACGAACAATAGGTGAGTGGGCGAGTCCTTGCCCTTGCCAACAAAGGATTGCCGTCCATTGTTGGGGCCTGAGCAAGCAAAATACAACGTACAACCGTTGACAACCACACGCTTCGTGTGAAAGCGTACTTGTCTTGGAAATTTTGCCGCCAATTTAAAGTTTTATTGCACTGCTATTTGCACAAGAGTTTGCGATTTATAAAATTACTGCGTTTGTGGGTGTATCCAAAGAACTTTAGTTCCAAATATCATTATTTCTTGTGCGAATGTTGCATAATATTCGTTAAGGAATCTATCTGAAGTATAATCTGTTAAGAATATGCATTGTCTTGATGCTAAAGAATGAGTAAATTAGGTACTTTTTACGATTTTCTAATGGAATCAAATCAAAGTTTTAATTTTCTAGAGACTTTTCGAAGATTCAATTAAACATATAATTAAACACAAAAACCTAAATTCTGTAAATATGTTCCAAAAAGATGTAATTAAATCTCAACTTTTGTAAAAGTTTTAACTTGAACTCAAAGGATCCTTCTATAAATCTCGGGAATATTTAAAGAACTGAGATTCTCTCTGAAATAGTTAAAGAAATAGCGGTTCAACATAGTTTCCTCAAGGCATCTACGATTTACATACTTACAATTTTACTAATTTTAGTGCTATGAATTAATTCCTTATACCTTTTTAACCATTTCCATAAACCTTCGCAGACAACTGCCCATCACCTTGGCCGATGGCGAGGCCTTCGGGAAGGGAGAGCCCATGCTGGCCTTTGATTGCTGGCGCCGACACGATGACGATGTGTCCAAGCAGCCGGGCGAGGAGCTGAAGCTGCACCGGATGAACGGCAGCGGGCAGCCGGAAACAGAGCCCAAACCGGAAGCGTAAAGACAGCACTGGACCCAAAAGTATTCCCGCCAAAGACTCTACAAGACGATCGATATCGATATCGAATCGAAGAAGAAAACACACTCAAGACACCGGAGAGTTGCGAAAGTTGTCAATAGATGTGAAGTTTGCTTTATTTGATTGATTCACTGCTGTTCACAATTCATAACACAAAACTGTAACTTGGCAAACCTGCATTGAGCCAATTGAATAGTGTGATTTGCGTTCATTGAACTGGTTGTATAGTAATCGTGTGTGTTTCATCGGTATTGTTTGCTGTTGTATTAAGTACTTACTTGTAAGTAAAAGGTTTTGTAAGTATCTTGTATCTTGTAAATGGTTATGTAAACTCTTGTAATTATGTAACGCTTAATTGCCATAAACATAACGGCTACAATTTCAATTCTTCTGCTCACAAATCGGCATAGAAAGTCTTACAAATTCTAGCGCAAAATTCATATATCATATACTCGTATTTGTGTGTAAGTATAATCTTGAAATCTCAACTAAATTTTCGCATGCTCTTGCTTTATTCTGATAACTGATGGCCAAAGGTCCATCCATCCAGCCAGCTCCCTCAAAACCTTAAATCTAAGTGTGTAAAGTCTAGCGAAGTGATTTACGATCACCATTGCCGGCTGCCGGCTGCCAGATTACAAATTTTATGCTGTTCAAACAATCGATTGGAAAGGACACTAACTTAAGTATTTAACATTTACTGAGCATCGAGTAGTGTGGAAATTGTAAATGAATAAAAGATTGTTCTCAGGGCAGTTGTTTTAGTTGTGAAACAAATAATCGTAGACTAACGTTTTTGTAGGAAGGCAACCGTAGCGTTCTACTCATCGTGACTAAAACTATTCTGCATACTTTTGTTCTGCTGTGTATCTGCTAAAGGGGTTTGTCTCTACATTAACGCAACATTTTGTGGTTTTTCTGGGTATCTATGCGTAAGCGAACATAGTGTTTTATCCAAGCTAATTCACATCTTGTTTTTCTATGAGCAATTCCGGCGAATGCTAACAAATACGATGGGTACACATAATTATTTCCAATATCTTCTGTGTTTCTGTATAATCTGCAACTCGGGGGTGTGTGGTGGTTCGGTTACCAAAGAAACAACCTATTCGCTAGTTTTTGGTTTCTGGTTTCGCCGATTTCACCGGAAATCAGCCAACAAATTACTTACGACTATGGAATGCGAGCGGAGTGATCGCATTGCTTTTTGTATCGTAATTGTAAAGGTGTTACAATTAACGTATCTCAGTAAATGGTTGTATATTAATGTATAAAGTACTTTGGTAGGTAGGTAGGTGAGAAGTCTGCACAAAGATGCACATTCGGGTGGTATGCTATGTATAATCAACACTAGTTCCACAATAGTTCAGTTGAATCCAAAATGCACGTACACAGTAAATAGGTAAAAAGGTATGCCTCGTCGCCGCGAGACTGAGTATTCGAATGGGTATTCGAACGGGTATTCGAGTATCCTATATACGAGTATAGCACCATCTCAGTGAGTATGTGAGAGTAAGTAAAGACTGATCGGCAATTGTTAAAACACAACTACCGCTCCCCAACCATCCAATCTGATCTGATCCGATTCGATTCGATTCGATCCTAAGGTAAGTGATATACTTGATTTAGGTGGTAAGTTACAGTACAAGTAATAGTAGTAGAAAAATATATAGCACGTATTTACTAAACAATGAAAATTTTGGAGACTTTAAGAGGGAGAAAATTATGTCTAGATGGGTTCGGTGTGGTGTGGTGTGGTGTGTTGTGGGGGTGTGATTGGGCTCTCAACAAATTATTTTTACGGTTAGATAAGAGAGCCAATCAACAGCAAACGCTTCAACCTTAGATTACGAACTAATTTTGTTACCGGGTAGATTAGTATCTTGGGTTTTTTGTTCTTACTTGCACTACTAAATACCAATTATTTGCAATATTTGCGTCTTATTGTTTGACATATATCATATGCTGATTTAGAGAAAGTATTCTATGTCCACGCCTACAAACGTAATGCCCTAATCAAGTACGATTCCGTATTCAAATTCCAATTCAAATTCAACAATATCCATCGCCTGAGCCCAGCTTGCTTGTGAAATGTGTGCTCTTCTTCGACGTCCAATGATCTTCATCACCAAATTTCAGGCATGGGTGCATTATTTTGTGGGTTTCGAAAACATCGAGTATAAAAGATAAGCGATATTTAGGCAACGAGTGATTCAGCAATTTTCTTTTTTTTAAAAACATCTTCTATAAATTGTTGTCATTCAACGTTAAATATTACTTTGTATTATGCGCGTTATATTCACGGTCATGGTAAATATCCACATACACCAAAAGCATTCATAAGACTCGTTTTTCTTGTGTATTCTTAAAAGTGATTCCTCTGAAACAATTCATCTTATAGAGCTGCCCTACGCGACGACCTAAGGGACCCGCAACGTCGCATGTAAATTCCACAATACTCAGATTTAGATCTGGCGGGAGGTGATACATAGTAGGTGTGTAAATATAATATCATTGGCTGCTATGGGAATTGATTGATTCATTGATTGCTGTTTCGGTAAGGTAAGGTAAGGTAAGGATCTACACTTATGTTTAGTATGTTTTTAGGTAGTTAGTTAGTTAGTCAGGCATGAAGCTTAGCTGGATTTGCACAAGATTTGCGATATGTATGATGTCAGGATAGAAGTATGCATATTTAGTTCGCTTAACAACTAACAAACGAAAGAGTCTCGAAAATCAAAACCAAAAACATTGCATTTACAAAAGTGTTATTTGTATTTTCTTCGAATATTACGGATAGTTATACATAGTAGGCTTATGTCTCGATTTAACTAGGTGTCTTTCTCTTCATTACTTTTTATGCTGTTTATATAACGTTTAGTTTTGTAGTTCTATCGTAGTTTAGTGCATACAGTATGCAAATTGCGATTGCCTCTCATAGAGGAGAGGTGGAAAAAAACACACATACAAACTGGCTTAAGTTCTAGTTCTATCATCATCATCATTATCATCGTTTTGCTTTACATTTTACACTTTTTGTTTGGGTTTTTATCGTTTTTATCTGCATCGAAGAGCTGAGAGTAGCGCTCACAAATAGTGTCATAAACTTGATAAAGTTTTTTGCTTGATTTCCGCTGTTTGCCTTGTTTGTTTGCATTTCGCTTATGCTTTCATTTGTTTTTTGTTTTTTGGGGTTCTTGCAGCGTCATCGCCATATATTCGAGTATTCAGAAATCATCGTTCCACACACTTAACACTAACTTGTGAATGTGCCATGTACAATCGAACAAATAAACAAACAAACAATCCTTTCACTGCGGACCACCCGCTCTCCTAAATCGCTAATATTGCGTCTCTAAATCGTCTTGTTCGTTAATTGATAATTATCTTCGTAAATAATACAATACAATACAATATGCAGTCAGTGCTGTGCACTGCAACTTTTGCGGGTTACTAATCCAAAACGTTGTCCTCCTATGGCAATGTGGCTCGTATGCCATCCAAACTGGAGCGGAGAACCAAGCTGCCCTCCACCCAAAAGTTGGGACGATCCAGCATGTTTTGCCACAGCGACAGCTCCTTGCCAGTGGCATCCATCCACTCCACCTGCCGCCCATAGCTGCGACCTATTCGGCAATGCAACACATCATTAATTACTCTGTTTGACTTGTGCGTAGAGGGGTTTAGCTTACCAGTTCCTAGGGAGAAGCGAATGCCGCCCACAAACTCGTTGCTGGCCAAGCGATCGTGATCCCAGACTGTGAGCTCCAGGGCCCGTTCGGACAGATCCTCCAGGGAGACATCCTCATAGACAAACGTGTAGTTCCAGCTGGGATGCAGGGTCCTCTTAACCACCGGGGTCTTTTGCTTGGAGCTTCGCGTGCGATCCGGCAGCAAGTAGCTAAACGAAAACAAGTATTTGCATTAGGGAATAGTCTCTTATTTAATGAAATAATATAGCTACCTCTTGCAGAAGGCATCGCAGGTTCCATTGGCCTTGATGGGACTCAGGTGCTTGGCCTCCTTGACCAGGACGTGCAGTTGGCCGCCCTTTGAGCTGCGATCCGATTTGGAGGCCACCGATTTGATGCTGCCTCCGAATTTGCGCAGATTCGAAGAGCTTCCGGTTAGCGAGGAGCCGCGGGAAAAGATCGAAGACTTCAGGTTCTCGGGAGGAATGTATTTCAGGCCCACCACAATGTCACCTCTGTAGGTGGCCACCTCGTCGAAGGGTTCGCTCTGGAGGATTAAGCATAAGGGAATTATGATATAAGTTGCACTTTAATCGTATTGGCTGTAACACTTACCCTTTCTTGGAGCAGATACCACTGCGATTGGGGATTGTCAAAGACACGGCCCTGCAAATTGACACTGACTTCGCCGAGGAAATCGTTGCGGCCAAACATGTCCGAGTGCCAAACGGTGAGCCACAAGGTTCGCGACTCCAGGCTGGAAATGGGAGTGTGGAAGCGCATGGTCTCATCGAAGATGGGATTCAGGGTGTGCTTCTTGACTTTGGTTTTGCGCTTGCCGGCCTTTGACTTGTCGGGCAACAAATAAACCTATAAATTCATAGAGAATCCAAGTTAGTTTAGCTATTAAATTAGAGGTGCAAAAGCTAAGACAACTCACTTTAACGTAGGGATCGCTGCGATTGCGTTTGGCGTCCACGGCTGCGAGATCCTTGCAGCGAACGACGTGGATTTCCAGGGCGCCCAGCTTGTAGTTGTACTGCATGCCGAACTCCACTTGACCTTTGACCACCACAGTGCCATAGCGTCCCTCGCCGGCACCCGAATACACGCTTGCCATGGACTCGGAACGGACCTGATTTCGCAGAACATAATTGAACAATAAATTAAATAAAGAAGTCGCTTAAATTGATGAGAAATTCTTCGAAATTCATTCGAGTTCATTGGGTAATTTATGCTTTACATATAGCTTTCTTGGGTGTGCTTTACTTACCCCCAGGGAGCTGAGGCTGCTGCGATTTTGATGCATGGCCACCAGGCGATCGATGTCCTCGTCCGACTGCGCCGGCCACGTTTCGCTGGAGGCACGCGACTGGATGGGACTGCTGGTGGCGTCCGGCTGACGTTGTCCAATCACCGGCGAACGATTGAGCTCCTCGGCGGCGGCTTTGGCCTCCTCTGCACAAGAGAAAATTCATCAATTAGCACTCGAGTTTCCACAATTTCCACGGCTAATGATCCGCGGGAGACGAGCGATGATAAACGATCGCAGGCAATCATTGGAAAATGTTATACTTAATGCCTGTCAGACATGATTCAAGTGCCTCAGGTATCCCCTTAAAGTTAGGTGCTTTGTTATGATTACAACTGCCCAAATACTTATTAAAAATGCATTAACTTTTACTGGTTTGAAATGTGGCGTTCTTGCAATCTAANACGTTGTCCAATCACCGGCGAACGATTGAGCTCCTCGGCGGCGGCTTTGGCCTCCTCTGCACAAGAGAAAATTCATCAATTAGCATTCTGAGTTTCCACAATTTCCACGGCTAATGATCCGCGGGAGACGAGCGATGATAAACGATCGCAGGCAATCATTGGAAAATGTTATACTTAATGCCTATCAGACATGATTCAAGTGCCTGAGGTATCCCCTTAAAGTTAGGTGCTTCATTGTGATTACAACTGCCCAAATACTTATTAAAAATGCATTAACTTTTACTGGTTTGAAATGTGGCGTTCTTGCAATCTAAACTCCCCAAAAGTTCATGTTTTCATAATCACATTCATTATATTCCCGAAATGTACGCCAATATTTTATTCATTTTCTGGTCGAAAATTGAGATGCCTGAACGACATTGGTTGATTAGCATGCAACTCGGCTTTCCTAGCAGTCTTGAGATGTGCCTAACATAATTGCTGTCCAGTGCATGTGGAGAACTGTGAGGCAGGGCAGCGGGTGGCAAGGAGCATGCATTGGCAGGCAAACGAAGCCGGGGAAGCAGTTGCCGCCTACCTTGCACCGCTGCCTGCTCCTCTCCAGGGTCCTCCACAAAGGTCACATGCAAGGGGGTGCGTCGGTGCAGGATTAGCGACATCCGGCTGCTCCCAGAAGCAGCAGCGACCTCCGGCAGATCCTCTTCGAGGGTCTCCAGGAAGCGATCCGAGTTGGAGCGCAGACTATCGTCCCAGGTCCACACTCTGCGCTTCACCTGCAAGGGAGACCGCAGCTGCGGCTCCTGCAACTGCTGCTCTGGGACAACCTGGACAGGATTGGGGGCATGCTCGACCATCATATCCTCACTTTGCCGGGTAGCCACCGCCTCGCGCTGCTTCATCTCCAGCACATAGGCCGCCACCTTGGCATCTATGTCGTCGTCCTCCTCATCGGAGTTGTATTCATAGGGATTCCTTATCTTTCTGCAGCAGGAAAAGAGACCGCTTCTCGGCTTTTTGGCCGGATTGCTCCAGTAATCCTGGTAGTTCCTGGGGCGGCGCCGCCGCTTCCAACAGAATTTGGGGCACAGAAACCGCCACCTGGACTTGCGGCGCTTCTGGCCATCATCTTCGGATCTGTTCTTTCGCATGCGATTGAGGGCGGCGTACTGGATTTTACCCGACGAACTGGAGGGCACTGAGGAGGAACCACCGCCGCCAGGGCAGGTTTTCACTCTGCCGTAGTGATGGACACGAGCCAGTGGGGGAGCCCCGCCTGTGTGGGCTCCGGCTGGCGAAGGTTTTCTGGACGACAAAGATGCAATCGCGTTGTAGCTGGCGGCTTCTTTTGCCGCCGATTTTGCGGCACGCCGCGGGCCAATTAATCGAGTCACTTGCTTCATTTTCTCGATTTCTCATTTCACAATTGCGCGTTCCGGGGGAGACGTGGATTTGGACTTGGGTTTGGATTAATTGGTGCCATCCGCAGTCGACTGCAAATGTTGAAAATTGCTTTCGGTTGGGGGAGCCCACCATCTGACAGTTGTCATCCGATGGATTTCCCAATTGCTCACCCAGCGCAACACTTTGGTGTGTCAATTAGAAAGGCCTGGTTTTTTTGGGGAACTTCAATTGGTCTCTGAGTGCGTCATTTTCGATATGGAAGAG
Organism: Drosophila ironensis; assembly: GCA_021223825.1. Classification (NCBI taxonomy): domain Eukaryota; kingdom Metazoa; phylum Arthropoda; class Insecta; order Diptera; family Drosophilidae; genus Drosophila; species Drosophila ironensis. The sequence continues at coordinate 451,806 of JAJJHQ010012396.1, forward strand.
TCATAAAATGGGCTGATAACTTGTCGCGAATTTTAGGGCAATTATCCAATTAAGTTAGACAATGAGCCAAAACTTTTGCAATGTTTAATCACCCCCTACCTGCTGATTTTTTGCACAAAGCATTGTGCCATAGATTGGCGAAGGGAGGGCTAGATAAGATGCCTGGCGACATGCAATCTTTGGCATTTGAACACGTAATTGGATCACTTGAGAGCCGCTTATCTACGATATAGCTGCCACCTAAGCACCTGGCCATAAAACCATTTGCATGACCACTCCAAAGCGGTCAATTTAATTAAACCGAAAAAGCAAAGCGCCCCTGAACTTGCCACGGGGCCCGCAACCACCGCCTTCGGGCCATGCCATGCGATGCCATGGCTGAAGGTGTGAAATCGAAGGGTCGCAGGCTTGGCCGCGCAGACCTGCGGCAAATAAACACATAAAAGTGGGTCAGATTACACCCATTGGCCAGCCAATTTAAATACAAAAGCGTGCAATTAAACTCGTGAAAAATACGCATCAAAAAGGTTTTAACTTTAGAGATTTAGAGCCGGAGAGCCTTCGACGCGTTTGGCGTTTTGGCGTTTTGTGCTGGAAATGTAAATTTCTTTTATTCGGTCACGATTTGTTGACAAATCTCTCGGAGTTCATTTCGTTTTCATGGCACTTCTATAATTTCCGCTAAGGCAGCACAACGCCCGCCCGATAAATGAACGTGAGCGCGAAGGCCAAACCCTAAAGCCGAAAATAACAGCCAAACAGCCAGACAGCCAGTCCCAAAGCCCAACAAAAGCGAAAGACTTTACTTTCACTGCGGGTCGAGGTTGGAATTTGTGGGTTCCCGATATAGAAATAGATATCACTATGCTCTTTGGAGCCACTCGCTGGGGTTCCAGCCCCGAAACGCGTTCACCGACAACTGATCCGCAAGCTCCGAGAACATGGTCACGGAGACATCGAGCAAATCTAAGTTATATTCAATTATTTAAATATTGAACTCAGGGGTCACGAGCTGGGGCGCCAAGGCAATGAGAATGCAATTAACCGGGGCCCACCACAAGGGGGTTGCTCGTAGAGATCTATGAAATGATACTCTACAAATAGAATGCATCTGAATCCAAAATTTTATTGAAATTTTAATAATTGCTTTACCTAATTTAGGATCTAAGCTTCATATCCGCATTAAATTTAGTTAATTAGGCAAAAGCTTGATTAACTAAAGGAAGTTGAGTCATCTAAATGCGTTTATTTAGCTTTGGCAAAAGAGAAATGTATAATTTACAAGTACGATCCAAAGAAAATATTCCCTAGAGCTACCCTCGCTGGAGATTTTGACAGAACTAATGGATCGAGATGTTCGGTGGCGGCTCTCTCGGGCAGAAAGGTTAATTTAATTAGCAATCCCCCGAGATCCGATCGAGATGCTGCAAAAACAGTGTGTTGCAAACAGGGTGCCTCGGCGAAACGGAATCTTTGGCACTTCCTCCAAGGCGGGCTAATTGTAACGCAATTTGATTTGCATAATTGTGGAAATTGTTGCACTGCAATCATATTGCATGCATCGACCCCCGCCGGCTGCTTTGTGTTTTTAAGGCAAAACACTTAAACGGCTGCCGGATGGGAATGGAAGTAGCGTGGAAATGTATGGATGGACATGGACATGGACTCGGAACATGGACCGCTTCCGGCCAACTGCAGCGGCGCTGCACGAAAACAGCTGCATGAAAACCGAATAGCTTTCATCATTGTCACCTTTTTTCACCAAAACATTAATTGATACATGTTAAACAAATAAGTGAAATAAATACAGGAAATAAAGCCACCAAAGCTCTTTATCAACGTC
>JAJJHQ010012396.1:453695-642961 GCA_021223825.1 Drosophila ironensis
ATGGACATGGACATGGACTCGGAACATGGACCGCTTCCGGCCAACTGCACGAAAACAGCTGCATGAAAACCGAATAGCTTTCATCATTGTCACCTTTTTTCACCAAAACATTAATTGATACATGTTAAACAAATAAGTGAAATAAATACAGGAAATAAAGCCACCAAAGCTCTTTATCAACGTCAAGAGCTTAACAATCTGCTCCGGCGTGTATGGGTGGGAGTTCAATGGAGTAGTTTGGGGCCTTTTAATTGTGTTTTGCCAAAGTGGCCGCAAAGGCAAACGAGTTGGTTGAACCGAAACTGAGTAAACACCAAGTTGCTGGCCTTAGGGATGGCAGCGTGAACAATACGTTTTCCCATTTAATTTTCATATTTTTGTAAAGCCATTGACTAGCCTTAATTGTGATAAATTGTGTGTTCTTCTTAAATCTTCATTATGGCCAGAATTTAAGGCTTTGGCCATGAAGGTTTAATACACTTTTAATGGTTTATCTGGGTGGTTTAACGTGCCGGAACGTAAACGTAAATTATCGTTGGAAAACATAAAAGAGAAATGGATTTTTCGTGCGATTTCTCTTTTAATGATTAATTTGATTTCATTGATGGAAAAATTCGATAGCTCGCAGTTATCAAATTGCAAGATTTCTCTGGAACTATCTGCAAGTCTAGGGCTTGCATTAAAGGTGTGCCCTCTGTTTTTTTCCAGTTTCCGCATAGACTTACCATTAATCCACCGGGAAATAGCCGATAATAATAATTTCCCCCATCGCCAAATGACACAGCAAAGTTCAAAGCCCAGAGGCTGCACCCAGAGTGCGGCTTTTTCAGTTTCGAGTTCGAGTTCCAATGACCAGTATATAGTATATAGTATACGTCTATGTTCGTGTGTATACAATTGTTGTCCGCAAAAGCGAAAACAGCTTTTTGGCCAAATAATAAATAGAGAACAGCTCCGGCAGCAAACGCCCCCGTCAAGCGGAACAACTTCTATGGACTGCTATGCCCCATAGACACTTCTCCAGCGTCCATCGTACAGACGTCCACATGGAAGCATTAACATTGACTACGCAACTGTGCGAAAATCGGCTCACCGACGTTAACTGGAAACTGAGCCACAGTTGTTGGCGGCTATGAGTGGTGCGCTTAATATGGATACAGTTAATTGACCTTGATTGAGTGTATTTCGGGCCAAAGCAGCTGCGGAACCAAATGTTTCCATTTGTGGGTCTACGAGTGTGACTGTGTCAGCGGCTTCTTGGCAATGGTTAGTTGTTGATCGTTATGAAACAGGGTTCTGCCGGGAAAAACCTGATCCTAAGATCCAAGTTGCTAGGCAATCTGTGCAAATTTTAAGGTGTTTTACCCCTATTATGAGATCTTCTTTTAAAGGCTTCTTTAGCCCCCAAAAATTACATCAATCAGAGAATTTATAGCTCCCAATAAATAAATTCCATAGTAACCCGATGTATAATAATGATTTCGCATACATCAGATTAATAATAGTTATGACAACATTGGCGGAGTTTCCAGGTCGTTAATTTAACAACAATTCTATTTAATTGACTGCATAAACAGTTGTTTAAAACTGTTGTTTAACCTAGAGTTTTCATAAGATTTCATTACGCCTTAAGGCTTAATTTTCGTGGAAACTCCCCTTGGACCTTTAGTTTTATTTCAGTGGCAACCTCCCCTTAAGGTCACCAAAGATCGGGTTCCCGGTGACTACTTCGGGGGAAACTAAACTCCCACGAAGTGAGGAATTTTTCATTAGGAAGGAAGCAATTTGCCGGCCAGCTATTCAACTGTGCGTGTCCCCTCAAAGAGGGCGGGAAAATCCACCCACTTGGACAGCCCAGAGAGAAGGTGCGGCACCACCACCACCACCACCACCATTATGTTTCGTGGAATGTAAATAAGGCTTTTGTCAACTCACCCACTGACATGTTGAGACGTTTGCGCGCATCGCGTTTGGAGTAGAGGAACTGGAAGCCCGCGCCCAGTTTTTTGCCCGAGGAAGCGCCGCCACCGGAGACGCCACCACTGGAGACGCCGCCAGCAGTGCCACCCGTGACAGCTGCCGCCCGGGCGGCCAGTCCCGGGGAACGGTAGCGCGCACTCTTGGCACTGCCACTTGTGGCAATATTACCACTGCCCGTGGGCGTGCTGTAGTTGAGGGCACTCTGCGACTTGGTCTTGGGGGTGCTCGTCATTGGCACACCACCCGATCCCGCGGTGGTTGGCAGGCGGGGCAGCGAGTTGGTGCTGGCCACCACCTGGTTGGGGTTCAAGCTCCTGGGCAGGGTGCTGCGGGCGCCGCCAAACTGATTGGAGGCGGCCTCGTCGCTGGAATCCGTTTCGTAGATGGCATCCGGGACGCTGGAGCGACGCACGTCCTTGGTGGAGTCGCCGCCGCCGATGGAGCCCGAGGAGCCGGCCGAGGAGGAGAGCCACGGCTTGGCGGGCGAGGCCTCCAACTGGTGGTGGTGGGCGTCGCCGCCGCCGATGCTGCCGCAGGAGCGCACGCGGTCGAGTTGCTCGCGACTGAGGCTCGCCTGGTGCTGGCTGAAGAGGAGGTCGCCTGCCGATCGGCGCTTTGCCACAGCCAAAGCGGACGCAGACGACGAGTTGTCCCTGTCCAGTTGGCTCAGCTGGCTGAGCCTCGTTCTGCTGTCGCCATTAGCCAGTAATGCCGACTCAAAACTGCCGCGCCACGAGAACCTCTCGTAGTCGCTGGCCACGCCGCACTCCTCGCCGGCATTGTCCGAGTGTCCGCCCGGAGCTGCCGCCGCTCCTCCCGCCCCGGCTCCCATGCCCATACCCATACCCATGCCCATGTTCGGCAGGTGCACGTTAACCGGATGCTGCAAATGATGGCCGGTTGGATTGGCCCCATCGAGCAGTAAATCATGCGATCTGCTGCGCAGCTTCAGCTGCTTAATTGGCATCGCCTTCAGCTGCTCCTCCACCTCGTCCTCCTCGTCCTCCGTCGTCGTGGCCGAGATCTTGGCCTGCAATCGGCGATGGTGCCGCTGGTTCTGCGGCGAGGGCGTGGGGGTCTCGTTGCCGCTGCTCACCTCGTGCATGAGAGCCACCAGCCGGGTGCCGATGTGCTGCATCACCTTGGCAAAGAGCTGCGGCGAACGCTCGGTCGCTGCCTTCTCCTTGTCCTCCGCATCCTTGGGGGCTTCTGTCTGCGGCTCCTGCTGAGCCGCCGCCCCGCCCAAGGCCACCTTGCTGAAGGAGGCCACCAGCTTCTGGTAGACCAGAGCCTCCATGGGCGGCGTTTGGCCATCGTCCAGCAGTCCGCCGTCTCCGCGATCGCCCTCCTCGTCCACCTCGAACTTGTTGATGATCTGCTGGCAGCTGGCCGAGATCTGGGCCTTCAGTTGGCCCTTCCGCTCACCTCCCTCCAGGTCGGAGCTGGTGTAGTCCGAGGAGTCGTACGAATCCGACCACGTGTCCTCGCTGCTCAGATACTCCACGATCTCGCGCACCTGCTCGTCCTTGATGCCCGGCACCGTCTTCATCAGCCGCGTCAGCTCGTTCTCGAAGTAGGCGAGTTGGGCTGGCCGGGACTTGGACTTGGCATTCTTCTCGGCTGGCTGCGAGGAGGTGCTTATGCTGCTGCCCGTTGCCTGGTTCGGGGTTGTGGGCTTGCTCTGCTGCTGGGCATTGGCCGTGGCCACAATCAGCGTCTTGAAGAACTGCCGCATCTTGCTCATCATCAGGTTGGTCTCCTCGTCGGAGCTCCAGTTGTTGAAGCTGTCCTTGCGCACCAGGTTCGGCAGCGTGAGGTTCCTTCGCTGGCTGCCCGTTGGCAGGAGTGTGGATCCACCTGCAGCCGCTGCCGCCGAGGTGCTGGGCATGTCCATCTTGGCCAGACTGATTTGCGACGGCTCCCGATCCTCGCTGATCTGCTCCAGGGCCGGCGTGGGACTCTTGGGGGGCTCACAGTCCGGCGCCGCCTTCAGCAGGTCGTCGTTGCTGCCCACAAAGCCGCTGTCCCGGCTGTGGTGGTGCTGCTGTTGCTGCTTCTTGGCCTGCGACTGCATCTGGACTTGGCCACTGGAACCTGGCGTGGGGGTCCGGCACTCGCCGGCCGCATCCAAGTCGTGCAGCTTCTTCTCGTCCAACGAGTCGTGACGCTTGCGCAGCTGCTTCTTCCGCTTAATCGTGTCCGAGGAGGAACCGTCGGAGGTGCCGGCGGTGGCCATGTGGATCACAGTGTCGTCGCAGCCCGTTTCCGACTCCGAGGTGTCCTCGACCGTGGCGGCGGTAGTAAGGGCTACCTCCTGGTTGTCCACCTCGGGCAGCAGGAGATTGTCCAGTGAAGAGTTGTGGCTGCGCGGAGTTCCCCGGGCACGCACCAGTCGCTTCCGGCGCTGGCTGGGACTGGGATGGCCTTCGCTGTCGCTGCCCACGCTGCCGCCACTCTCGTCGCTGTCGGCCTGCTTGTCGCCGCCATTGAAGCCCATGAATCCGGAGAGGAAGTACTTCTCCAGACGCGACGAGGCCAGGTCCGCGGCTCCTCCCGTGCCCTCCATCAGCTGATCCTCGTGCGGCAGCGAGTCCATGCTCTCGGAGCACTCCGAACTCACCTCGGAGGCGGTGTCGTCGCCGCGCGTATCGATGGAGCTCATCACCCGACCGTCGCCCAGGCCAAAGAAGAAGTACTTCTCCAGCTCGGAGGCGCTCAGGCGATGGTGGTGCTGCAGGGAGCGCTGTCGCCTCCTCTCCGCCACATCCTCCTCCTCCAGCTCGGCGTCCTCGTTGTCCGCCCGCACGGAGGCCACCTCGCTCTCCTCGCAGCTCTCCTCCACGATCGTGTGCAGGGTGAAGTCGATGGCCGAGCGGTTGTAGCCGCGCAGCTCCTCCTCGCGATCCAAGTACCTGCGGTTGCCGCCCTGCTCTCCCTCGCCCTCGGAGTCCGTGGCCGTGGGCGTGGTGGTGGCATTGCTCAGGTTCTCGTCCTCGTCCTCGATATCGTCCTCCTCGCCGCGCTGGCTCAGCTCCTCCACCCAGGAATCGTCGTCGGCCAGGCCGTCGTCTAGGCCGGTGAGCTTTGGCAGCGGTTCATTTAGCGAGTCCACGCTGTACGAGTCGCGCGACGATTCGCGATCGCTGCTCACGAGTTCCGTTGGCTCCGTGGCGCGAAATGAGTCACCGCCCGCAAAGTTCTGGCCCAGAGTGCCGCCGCCGTTGCCTTTGTTGTTGCCAAAGCTGCTGCTCGCCGCGGCCATGTCGTAATCCAAGCCACTACCAGTCTTTGTTGCACTGCCACTTTCGTTGTCTTTCGTGATCATGACCAGGCTGCGATACTTGGCCGAAAGTGAGTTTTTGGGCGAGCCCAGATCGCCAGCCGATGTTGCAGCTGCTGCCATGGCTGCCGTTGCACTTGCCGTTCCAGCCGTTCCAGCTGATTGGGTACTTGGTGGAGCGGTTTGGTGGGTGCCGAATATTTTGTCGTAGTCGCACTCGTATGCGTTTTCACCAACTCCAAACACACGCGGCGCAGCACTCACATTCGCACTCGCACTCACATTCACATTCAGATTCACATTCACTACGTCACTGCCGCGGCTGTTTGGCTTTTGTGCTGCGAAAGCGTCATTATGGCCAAGTTCGTTGTCGTTGTTGCCGTTCGGGTTTTCGTTATTGCCACTATCGTGGTTGTTGCTGGCTTTGCTATTGTTATTGCCGCCGTACAGCTGGGAGCGTGGAGCGACCGCAACGTTTAACATCTCATTTTCGACTGACTCCGATTTCTTGTGTTCGCGTTTCGGTTCGAACTCGTTCCCGGCCCGGGTCTCCGCGTTCGAAGAGCTCTCCGCTGCGGCCAGGTAAGCTGGCTCTTCAGGTAGCTGCTGCTGCTCCCGCTCTACCTGCTCTACCTGCTCGAGCGGCTCAGGTGCGAGACTCGGCGCCGAGAGTGAGTCCAGCGAGTAGAGCGGGCCGATTTCGTTTATTTTGCACGCTTGGCTGCCGCTGCCGCTGCAGGTTTGGCTCGCCGTTTGCACAGCTGTTCGCCGCTCATCATCATCGTTTGCGTTTGCGTTTTCGTTTGCTTTTGCCTCGACTTGTTTATCGCTGTTTGCTTTTACCTGTCCCGTCTGCCAGGTAGAATTTTCCATCATGCTTGAGGGGCTTTTCCGAGAACCGTCGCCTTCGCCGCCCTTGCCACCTTCGCCACCTCCACTGCAGCTGCCGCTGCTGCCGGGGCTGCACTCCTCGGGCTTCCCGGAGGGCTTCCCAAGCTGGTGGGCGGCAGCCACACGAGTGTCATTGCTCAGCAGATCCTCATTGATTTCGGCCACCCCCTGGCGGAGGCGCTGCAGCTTGATCTCCAGCTGGGAGTTCTGCTTGTGCAGCTCCAGCAGCCGATTCACATCGTTCGATATGCTGTGCAGCTCGTCCACCAGCCCGCCGTCGGGCAGGGATCGCATGCGATGCAGCACCACCCCGTCCTCGTCCGTCTGCCCGCCCACCACCACAATGCAGTTGGCAAGCTCATCGCTCGAGTTGGCAATGCGGCGTTCACTTTCATCATCCTCATCATCGTCGTCGTCGTCGTCGTCGTCGCTCGATTGGCAATCATCACGTGCGGGCAGCAGCTGCTCCTCCTCCGCCTCCTCGAGACTCTTCACGTAGTTCAAGACAATGCCGCAGTCGGTGCGTTCGGTGTCGGTGTCGTTGTCGGAGGAGTCCTCTAGGTTGGCCTCCGACGAGCTGAGTGAGTCACCCTCGGTGGAGGAGCTGCGGCGCGCCCTTCCGCCGGGCTGACGATTCACCACGAACACCTTGTTGAAGCGCCTCCGCTTGGGCCGGCGATCGGCCACGGTGCCCGTGTCGTCGGAGTCGCAGGACTCGGAGCTGGAACTGGAATCGGAGCTGCTGCTGGAGGCACTGGTGGTGCTGTGGTGCCGCATCGCCGGCTGAGGGTCGGCTGGCTCTGGTGCATTCTCCTCCTCCATCACCCCGGAGACATTGTAGCTGCGATTCANGAACTGGAACTGGAGTCGGAGCTACTGCTGGAGGCACTGGTGGTGCTGTGGTGCCGCATCGCCGGCTCCGGCGCGGCTGGCTCTGGTGCATTCTCCTCCTCCATTACCCCGGAGACATTGTAGCTGCGATTCACCGACTTGCGACGCTGCTGGAGCGCTTCCTGCGCCTCCTCCTCCTGGCTGCTCTGGTTGCTCGCCTCGTCGGCACTGCTGCCGGCATAGTTCTCGCTCTGCAGATGGGACACTGCCTCGCGATCGGCGCCCGACTCGGACATTCTGTGCTCTATAAGTCGATTGGAGGACAAATTCTTGGCAGTCTCTAGCGCTTGTCCCTTGGGCTTCGCTTGGGCTTTCGGCTGCTGTGGCTTTTCAGCATTTCCAACCACATTTTCGAGTGCAAAACGAGTTATTACCGCAGGAGCTCTGGATGTTTGTGTTGCTGTTGCTGGTACTTGATTTTTATGTATATTCGTTTCGTCTGCTGCTGCCTCCACTTCTTCGTCGGCGTTGTTGCTGCTGCTGCTGCGGCTGCTGCTGCGGCTGCTGTGGCTTTTCAGCATTTCCAACCACATTTTCGAGTGCAAAACGAGTTATTACCGCAGGAGCTCTGGATGTTTGTGTTGCTGTTGCTGTTGCTGGTACTTGATTTTTATGTATATTCGTTTCGTCTGCTGCTGCCTCCACTTCTTCGTCGGCGTTGTTGCTGCTGCTGCTGCTGCCGCTGCTGCGGCTGCTGTTGCTGTTGCTATTACTGGCCAGGTAGGTTTGTGTTGTTGGGTAGGTTTCGCATAGATTTCGGCTCTGAATCTGAATCTGAGGTTGAGTCGGGGACTGATTTGCTTGGTATTTGCTTGCGGCGGCGGCTCTCAGAGAGCTGCTGCTCGACAATGTTGCTGCATGCTTATCACTGGCAACATGCGACTGCTGCTGCTGCTGCTGCTGCTCGCTGGCTGGCAAGGTGCCGGTTTTATCATAGACATTACACAATCTGCTTGTTGTTGTGGGCGTTGCGATATTGTCGTCGCTCTCGCTGTTGCCTCTGCCATTCCCATTCGAATTGTTTACGCGACGCGCATTGCCCGTTTCTGGTTGCTCACTCAACGGCGACCGCGACGCTACTAAACTTGTTGGCCTGTTTGGCTTGAAAGCACCACCAGCAATTTGTTGCTGCTGCTGTTGCTGTTGCTGCTGCTGCTGCTGCGGCGGCTGCATCGAGTTGGCAGCCCTCTTAGGACTGGCTAAGGTTTCCAGGCTGCGTCCCGCGGTCCCATAGCCCGAGGTGCTCGACGAGGACGACGACGAGACCGTCGAGCAGAGGGACTGCGTCATCAGGGAGCCCAGCGAGGCGCTCAACTCCGGGGCCGAGGTCTTGAACCCGGCCAGGCCCAGGCCGAGGCCGAGGCCCAATCCCCGCAAGCGCGGCGGCACCATCGGCGGCGGGGTGGTGGGCAGCTGCTGGTAGCTCTTGCTGGTCACCGGCGGCGTGGCGTCGAACATGTTGCTGCTGGCCGCCGCGAATTGCTGCGAGTAGGCGGCCACCATGGCGGCGAACTGCTGCTGCTGCCCGGCTGCCTGCCACAGCTGCTGCAGCGAGGCGGCCAGCTGCTCGTCCTGCTCCAGCAGGGGATTCCCGCCCAGCTCCGGCCAGTTGGGATAGGCGGCCATGGGCACGGGTATGGGCACAGGCACAGGTATCGGCACGTATTGCGGTTGCTGCGGCGCTTGCTGTTGCGGCTGCTGCTGCCCGGGACTGCAGCTGCAGCGGTTGTGGTTGTGGTGATGGTGGTTCTTCAGGAACCTCGTCTTGATCCGCGTTTTCATGCTCAGCGGATGCGGCGGAGGCGGCACCGGTGGCGGGGTGGGATCCGAGCTCGTCTGCGAGCTGCTCTCCGTGTTCAGGACGAACTCCTCGTCCGTTCCGGTGTCACTTTCCCGGATCCGGGGGCAGTAGAGGCTCCTGATCTGCTGGGCCCGCCTCTTCAGCAGGGGCGAATCACTGTCACTCGATTGTCGCAGCGGGGGAGTGGGCGTGGCCCGGGTCGCGGAGCTGCCGGCATAGGCAATCATTGTGGTTGTGGTCGTGGTGGTTGTGGCAATCATCGAGGGCTCAAAGTAGTCCCAATCGCAGTCCTCCACATTGCTCACAATGCTGTGGCAGTGATGGGTGGAGCAGGAGGAGTCCGTGTCATCCCCCTCGGCCTCCGCTTGCGGCGCGGCTGCTTCTTCGTCGTCGTCGTCGTCCTCCTCCTCCTCGCCGTGACAGGAAGACGATGAGTCCGAGTTGAGGAAGACCAGCTTAAACTCGTCGGCTTCGACGCTGTACTGCGACTGGGAGTGCAACTGCAGGGCCGGCTTGGCGCACCTGAAGTCCAGCTCCGATGACGACGATGTTTCCATGGCATCGGTGTAACCGGAAACAGCTGCAGCTGCCAAGAACGGTCAATGTTTTTAATGCGGCGACAACCACTGCTTAGTTGACCGACACCACAAGCGTACAAGTACACAAAAATACACACAGGTGAGTGGAACAGATACCGGTTACCGGAGAGGGTGAGTTTTCCGCCACCACCACGCCAAAGCTGTTAGTTGCACATGGCTCAGGCCCCGACACCAGGGTGGTTAGACTACAACTTACTGGCTAGCATGGGTTAAGCTTGAATGGTTATGGTTACGGCAAGAAAGAAGTACAAAGAGTGTGATGGGAGTTAGTCGACGATTTAGCAACCCCAATGCACAGATTGTTAATCTAGGCAATGAGTATGAACACCAAAATGAGAGTTACAACCACGGCACGTGGCTCAATAAACAAAGCAACAGAGTTATACGGTACCCAAGCTTAATTTAGCACACCTGAAAAGAAGCTTCTCAGTTGCGAAAAAACCACTACCAGGTATTCGAATGTAAATATAAACATTTTGGGAGCTCTCTCTGGAAATTCAATTAGAACCAGTTGAAAACTTTGTTCAAATTTGTTGCCACATGCAAAAGTATGTTCATACTTTTTCTCGGACAGAGAAGCCTAATTGGCCGAAACTTAGTTTGCAAACATGTTGTTTAAAGCATCGGGAGTAAGTTTTTTATGCTTTAATTTCTTAATTCCCCAAAATAACCAAAATAACCGCTCGCCTGTCGTTCATCGTGCCATTAGAAGAACTTCGGAGGCTGTTGATTGATTATGATTGCCGCCCATAAGCATCCCCCATTTTGTGGCATGACATGCAATGGCAAAAATTTGCCAAAAAGCTTTTAAACTTGCCAGCAACGTCATGTCCTTCGAGCACCCCTCGCCAAAAAAACACACCAAGCATTCACAACCCCTTCGCTTCTTGAATGTCAGCGCAAACAAAAGCTGCACAAGCCGGCAGTCGATGCATGCAGGAAGCTTCAATCCATGGCAGCCACAAAGTAAACATTTGAACAGGACCTCCTTTGCAACAGGAAACTCCCTTGCCTTCCACTCTCTTTCTGTGGATCTTGGTGCACACAGAAAAAGATAGTAATGTCCTTTTCAAAGCCGTATCACTTTCCCCTTCACTTTCTCATCATTGATTATAATCGCAATGGCTATTTTCCCTTTGATATTACCAAAAGGTATGTATAGTTAATGTGTGCTGAAGTACACAAATTTAAAAGTGAATCTTTTGGGCTGCCTATCGTTTGAAACTATATTATTTAAGGGATTTACCCAGACCTAAACTCTGGGTCTAGTTAACGATTACTCAAGGCAATAGGGCTTGTTAAAAAGCTTTTAGGTGGGGAAATGTTTGCTCAACACACCTATTAAACTCTATAAAACATAGCTATCCAAGAGAAAGATACCTACTCTTGAGTGAGCAATTGGTGCTCAAAACAAATCTAAAACAATCTTGCCAAAAAAATATTATCACAAATAGAATGAATATTATTATTCATGAATATTATATTCCATGAAAAGTTACAAAAACTCTCAACTAGAGCAATTGCCGCGCAAAACCTTTTGAGAGTAGAAAAGTGAAAATTCTTGGGAAAGTAAGCGTGTCTCACCATTTCCCGCTGTGCACTCGAGCATGGCTTGGGCTTGGGAGCCCGTTGGGCAAACTCGGAGCACTTTTAGGCATTCGGTGGGCAGAGGCGCCCACGTAGCAGTACAAAAAGGTGCGCGAGATAAGATTAACGCTACACTTTTGGCGGCGTTTGGGCCACGCCACCGCAGCGCAGCATTCCAGTGGGCGGCGAAAAAGGCGGCCTTTTCGGCTTGTCCGTGGGCGATGACAGGCCCGAGGACAAAGGACCGGGCCGGGCCGGGCCGGGGCAGGCATCGAGAATCCGGGATGTGGAATCCTTGGGCCTCCGGCTCGAACGAAACTGAAGTCACCCACATGGTGGGTTGACGGGGGCGATGCGGTGACGGTCACAAAACCAGACACCCACAAATCGCCAAATTGAAACATAACAAAAGCCGGCAAAGGCGTGCATGCTCCTCTATCCTGCATCCTATCCCCCAATCTGTCGGGAAAATCCTCAGAAAAACTCTTGACACTACTTGCGCCTGGCAAAGTGCGTGTGTGTGTGTGTGTGTGGGAGGGAAATCGATTTATGAGAGTTCGCAACATCCCGAAAAGCGCTTGCCAAAAAATTATCCCGCCCGCAAACGCGCGAGCCTGGTTTTTTTGTCCCATGCCCCGGGCAAAGAAAAAAGGAGGGAAAATAATAAAAAATCTTTTGAACCGCTCCAAGTTTGCTATTAAATTTGTTTGCCGTTTGTGGCTTTTGGACAAATTTAATTCTCTTCGCAGAGAGAATGGCTGCGAACAAGGCGAAAATTGATTGCATACTTGTAGGAATTCAATGGCGGGCAAAAAGTGTTGCATTTTTTGGGATACCAGCAACCAGAAGTCTGCTGCCATAAAAGACTGACAAAGGCGGAAAATTGGGAAAAATGACCCTTGGGTCGGGTCTAAAAGATTGATCCTGTTAAAATATATAAAGAATTGCATGTACTTTGTTGTTTAGGAAGAAAGGGTTTGTTAATGACATAAAAACCAAGAGGAATAGTGCAAGGTGCCTTTGGGAAACTGAAAGACGCGGTCTGGCAGTGACAGCCCAGCCCTGTTCAGAGTCCTTAAGAGGAGCTTAATTAATTGAGCGAAATCAGACGGAAGCCCTTCACAAAGAGTTTGTTAGTCACACAGGCCACCGTCAGCATCAGCATCAGCATCAGCATCAGCACCAGGCCATCAGCATCAGCATCAGGACAGGCATTAGCATTAGCATCGCCAAGTTAATTAGGCTCCCAGGCACAGGACAAAAATAGTTCTCACTGAGACTAACGTCCCCACACGTTCCAAGCATGAAGTTAATTGAAATAGTTAATGATTATAAGGGAAGTGAATGCAAGATGAATGATTCATGTGTGGGTTTTGAATACTCATTAGTAATTTGTTAGACAACTTGTAAGTTTTATCTGTTAGTTACGTTTCCCTAGATCCATCATTATAAAATAAGTTTAAGCATTGCTTGCTGTGTACTATTGGCACTAACCTTCTTCGGCGGCCTTCTCCTTTTCCTTCTCCTTGCGACGCTGCAGCACCACCTTCTTGAAGACGACGGCCGCGGCCTCCACTGCATTCTGCAGCTCCTGCTCGCCCAAGGTGCTCGTGTGGGTGCCAGTGGCCTGAAAGGGGGATGGAGGTTCCTTTAATCCTGCTCGGCTTCTTGGCCCTTTGATGTTCTGCTACTCACCGTGGCCGCTGCTGCTGTTGCGGTGTTTGGGTCGCCTGATTCCTTCGAGGACTCGAGGGATTTGCCGCCGTTGACCGGCTGCTCGGGGGACTCACCCGAAGCGGGCTTCTCGTCCTGGCTGCTGGCGGCTACAGAAACAGGAATTTCTGTTTTTTTCAAGCGCATGGCTAAATCAGAGTTTCTATGCATAAGCTGTTGATGGAAGGAGTAAATGTGCTGGGTGGTGCTACCTGTGGGGGCGGTCAACGGGAGGGGTGCAAAGCGTTCATCAATTGGGTGCCGGAACAAGCGCAGCTACTTAAGGTTCACTCTGCCAGGGACCGCAAGAATTAATTGCACTATACGTATGTATATAGTTGGAGCTACTCGATGCCCATTATAATCGGTGGGAAAGGGAGGATTGGATAAGGTAAGCGGACCACTACTTTGAGGCCAATGGTTAAAATTTTCACTCTACATTTGAATAAATGCCAAGCACTATTTGATATTGATTTTTGATGCCAATGAGTTTTGATGCAGTGATGCAGATGAGTTGTATAAATATTTTCAATATATGTATAGTATTTTAGTTATAATCTTTTGCATAGATTTTATATAATCTTCGTGCTTTAGTCTTTAAAATATATACATGTGTGGCTAGATGTAATAAAATCGAAGCATGTAATGAAGTATTTTGGGTGCTTGGTTTCTAAATTGCAAATTGTAAATTGTAAATGCAAGTTAATTTGATACAAGTTAACTATGTTATGGTAATTATAATTGCGGTCCCTGGGGCTCTACTGATGCGTGGAAGCGAAAAGCAACCATAGCTACTCGTAGTCTATTTCTCGTGGAATTCAACACTTAAGTTGAAGCTGCCACGCCACTCACCCTCCTCGGCCTCGCCGATGCCCGTGCGGCTGTTGCGGCGCCTCGCCTGCGGAATTTTGGAGGTGCCACGCGTTTTGTCCAAAATATCTGCCAGTGGCCGGGGGCTGGGAATCTTTGAGGTCTCCGGTTTCTTCGGGGGCTGCGGGATACAGACGAATTAGATGACTTTATACAAGGTGGTATGCCAAAAGGGAAATCAAGGGTATCTACTGTCCAAACACTCCTTATGATTAACTTGTTATTGCAACTTCCAGTTGGAAATTGAGTTGACTACCTGTGTGTCCTTTTCGGGGTGCGAGAAGGAGCGCCTGGTGACCGGCTTGGGTGTGGTTTTGGCACCCGAATCCTCCGAGACAGAGCGCATCTGCTCCGGCTTGCGTCGCTCCGAGACATGGGCCTCTGATCCGTCACCGGCGGCTCCCAAACCGGAGCCAGCTCCCTCGCCCTCCACGCCCGATGCGATGGCAGCATTCGTGGTCTGCGAGAGCTGGGCCAGCTCCTCCTGCTGCATCTGCAGCTCCCGGGACTGGCGACGTCGCATGCGGTTGTGCATCAGCGGAGTGCGCGGCAGGGCAGCGCCTCCGTAGTACCCTTGGCCGGAGCTCATGTCGGAATAGTAAGCGGCCACGCCCCCGGAAACACCCATGCCGGCGTATCCCGAATCGGCGAGGACGTTCTCCGCACTGTAGATGGGCCGTTGGGCGGAGTTTGGGTAGCTGCCGTCGTCGGACCCGTTGTTGTAGATTATGCGCGGCTCGCTGCTGAACCCGGCGTTGTAGTTGCGCTCGTACTGCACCTCGTCCGACTCCAGGAAACTGGAGGAGCTGTCGCCGAAGTAATCGACGTACTCGGGCCTGTTCTCCAGCTCCTCGCTGACGTCCGGGAACTGGTGGAACTGCTGCTTGGCCTCGCCGAACGTGCGCTCCTCCTTGAGGCAATCCTGGCGCACCAATCGGCTGGGCGACCTGCTGGTCGACCTTTGCACCCCCGCCGCCGTGGGAATCTCCGGCAGCAGGCGCCGGCTCTCCGTGTGCCCCTTGGTGTTGGAGTACTCCTCGTTGCTGTGGCTCCGCACTTTGATCATCTTCGAGTGCGGGTCCCGCGAGTGGTGGATGTTCACGCTCTGGCTGCTCGAGTAGTGCTCTCCAGTGGCCCCCACGCCGGCCACTCCGCCACTGCCACTGCCGCTGGCCACACTTCCGCCGCTGCCCAGGTCCGTGGTGGTGGGCGCCACATGCTGCTGGGAGAGGAACTGCCGGGGGTTCTGGACGCTCGGGAAGAGGAAGTTCTGCTTGGCCCGCGGCGAGATGGGCATGAACTTGCCGGGCGGGGCGGCGCTGTGCACGGTGAGGGTGTTGCCGCTGCTGAAGGCCTCCGGATTGGGCAGCGTCTGCTGCCGCATGAACTCCGGGGATCGTCGGAACTGCGGGGAAGTCTGTCGCTTTGGTGGCGATGTTGGCAGCAGCTTGACATGCTGGTCCGGATTCGGGAGCGTGGCCTGCCGGGTCATCCGCGGCTTGGGCATCGGCATCGAGCCGGAGTCCTGCTCGTCGCTGGCCATGCTGGAGGCCTGGGACTCGTAGTTGAGTGGGGGATTTCCCGTGGCCACCGTTCCGGCGGCACTTCCGCCACTGCCGCTCGGGGGCAGCAACTTAGTCCGGTGATAGGTGTTCGGGGGCTCCGGGAACGAGGTCTGGCGGATGAACGGCGGATAGCGCTGCTGCTCGCCCGGCGATCTCTCCGGGGACCTGCTGTAGATGCGATTCGGGGAGGTGGACATGTAGATGGCCGGTGTGGGCTGTGCAGGAAGCGTCGACTGCCGGCGCACCTGCAATCGATGGTGCGTGGGCGTCACCTCCACCTGGGGAGGCTGCTGCTGTGTCGGATTCTGTTGCAGCTGCTGCTGCTGCTGCTGTTGCTGCTGCTGCGTGTAGTTGTCGCAATCGCCCACACCTATGCCGGGCAATGTGCCCGTGTTCATGTGGATGACGTCGTCGCTGTTGTACGCACTCGGATAGAGCGGCACCTTCTGCAGCTGATGCGGCGATGTGGGCGCCGTCAGATTCACGGAATTGTAATTCGCCAAGTTTGCTCCGCTGCCGCTGAGGTTCGGGTCGTTGTTGAGGCTGCTTGGCAACGTGGATTGACGCAGGACGCGCCGTCCCAGCTGCCACTTGCTGCTGGTGGTGGGCGTGGCCGTGCCACTGACGCTGCCGCCGCCCACGTACCCGATGCCGTGGCCCGCTGCACGAGGCTGGGGCGGCAGGTGGTGCTGCTGGTGGTGCTGGTGCAGGGTCGGATAACTTCCCGCCGACTGGGCCTCAATCAGATGCTGCTGCTGCGGATAAAGGTTGTCGGCCACCGGTTGCTGGGAGTTCGGGTTGTTCGGATCGTCCTCGGGATCTGCAAGGGTCGTAGTTGATTAAGAATTGGAGGTACACAAAATCCTACNTAGAAACTTAATTTTAAGTCTGTTCGGTCTGCTGATCGGCTTACACGTGCATGCAAAATTACGCTCAGATCGGACAATAAATATAGAAGATATGGCCAATTAACGTTTTACGCACCCCTTCCCACGGCAACGGCAAGAGAGATACATGGTATCTCGTTGTCGAGGAATCTCGACTACAGCGTTTCTACTTGTTTTTATGATAATTTAATCGCCTTTCTTTGGCATACATTGGTTTAAAGGTTTCTCAAAATAATTATATTGAAATTTTGTTTATATTTGAACACAACATTTGTAAAACATGCATGCAAACATTGAGCTCAATCAAATCAAGTAAAATCAAGAACTAGGACTGGCAATACTCACTCGATATGGTCCAGGAACGACGAATGCTCTTCCTCAAGACGTCACTCGTGGTCAAATGGTCCACGGCGCTGCAGGATCCCAAGGTGTAGGCGTCCTTCAGCCACTCGCCACTGGCCGACTGTATCTCCCTGCAAGAGCAACAACATTGCCACTTTAGGAACCAGAAAACCTCGCCAAACATTTCACTCCAGAGTTGACAAGATGTCAACAAGCTAATCAGCGGATTTGGATTCAGGCGTCCGCCCGAGTTGGCAATACGCGGCAGACTGACTGCCTGGCTGGCTGCCTGAAAGCCGCACCGGATTGTCTGTGGCAACATTGACTGCGGCAGCAGCAGCAGCAGCAGCAACAACGCCAGACACCAACTCATCTCGGGGCTAAGGTGTGAGCCATTGGAAGCGTTAGCGCACACGCTGCCAAAAGGGGTTAACACAGGGTACTTTGTTGTTGTATTCAAAACTTTGCCACCAAAAACCTCAACAGAAAAGTTTCGGGGCTCTCGGCCAAAAGAAATAATTAAATATTTAATGAATAAGGGCAAACTTTAGCCGGAAGTGCGGTTTATTTACGTTCAACTTGAAGGGACAACATTTACGTTCAAAAAGAGATTTAATTGATGTTCAGCTTATCTTCTACAATTAGAGTTATTTTTAGCCAAAATAATCCATGGAAAATTGACAAAATGCAGTGTGCGCAAACTGTCAGCCAGGCCATGGAATAAATTTCCACTGCTTGCAAGGCAACTGCTAAATGGTAAATGGTAATTGGTAATGGTAATGGTCGATGGTAAATTCTGGCCCGAAGGCAGGCAACAATTGACGCCTCCTATCGTCGAGCAAGTGACTCGGCGGGGCCGGGCTCATCGTTGTCATAATTATCCGGCAGCTGCACCAGACGCGGCCAAATTTGGTTGTGCGTCATCGGAGTGTTGACAGGCAACCAAGACGACGGCTTCGGAGGCGTCGCAGAGCTGGCGGCACCTGTAGGCGACCTGCTGGATTCTTGGCCGGGAATTTACATGTAAGCCAGCAAAGAAAAAATTAAAGCACGCCTGCCCTGCAGCTGCCGTCGAGTTGGCCAAGATTTAATTACTCAAATATCAGGCGTCTGGCCTTGCGCACTCAATACGGGCATTTCTCAAATGCTGAGGTGTTTTGCTGGTGTTTGCTGGTTTTTTTGGAACTTGGGCCTCACCCATTGACACTGAGCACTGAACACTGAGCTGAACTCTCCTACGAGCTGTGTGGGTAACATCATCAACATCAGCCATTGCCCGCTTGCCAAATGTTGGCACAAGTTCGGCAACAGGGCGTATGCGTAATGTGCGGTGGCTCATTGCGTTCATGTTGCCAAAATGGGGACAGAACCGAATCGGGACACAGAGAGCTGCAGCGATTTAATGAGAACTTGTGGGCAGTTTCATGTTGCTCCTAATGAAAACGTTCGATTTGGGGATACTATAGCATTTGAGAGATGAGACCCAAGCTTCCGGCGTCCTCCGGTTTCCTTAATTACAAAATGCTGCATACTGTTTTGACGGGGGACACAGCATCTTTCATTGCAAATTGAATTCTAAATGGCCCCGGCATTTACATGCACACATGGCAGATAAGTGCAAAGCCGTTTTGCATGCCAGATGGGCCAACAAAAAATATCAAAACAAATACACAACGGAAAACAGAGCGTTTCAAATATTCAAAGCTGTCAGGTAACCGAAAAACGAACCAAAAATCTGCCGCATCAGTTATGCGGAGGAGCATCAGTTGACAGTCTGTGACACCTGAAGCCCACGGGCAGCGATAGGCCAAAATGGAAAATAAACAGACACAGAAACACTGAAACACTGAAACGGAAAACAGCAACGCTCTAACCCTTTATGTTCAAAGGCAAAATGCTCGCCTTTCAGAGCTAGGAAAACGAACGGTTCCTGGAATTTATTTTATGACATCTGAGGCAGAGATCCAAAACACGATTCCACACATTGTTTCTGCATTAGTTGCAGCATTTCGCAACGCTAAACTTAGCTTTGGGCTTTGTGTGACAAAGAAGCCAAAAAGCCGGGCCAAATTAGATTGCAACAATGAAAGTTGCAGCGTTTGCGCTACAAAGTTAAGCTGGGCGAAAAAAAAATGGGGAAAAGTGAAAACAGAAACACAGCCACAGAACAGAAATGTGCGGGAGGATGGCAATATGCGAATTACAAGTGCCCTGGGAAACAACTAAATTGGATGCCCTGGAGTCATTCAGAATAATAAATAACTAAAAAAAGAGTTTTAAACATAAATATATTTAATTCCAAACACCAAGATTATTGTTCCATTCAATATAGAGAGCTTAATAGGTATAGGGATAAGTAAGTTTGATGGGAACCCAAACAAAATGCAATGATCAAACATTAAAATGTTAAGTTCACCATAGACATACGAGTATACTATTATATTAACGTGTAAAGGACACCAAAGGACACACACTGAGTTGCACATACAATGAGATAAATCCACATAGAGTATTACCAGGTTTACTGTGTTACCAGATATCTGAAACGCGAACAGAAGGACACAATGTTGTGTAGTTTTGGGCATTTGGGTTTCGTGTTTGTGTGTTATTTGGCTCGGTTAGTTAGACTTTGAAGGATGTCTTGTTTTTTTCATGGCGAGAACATTGAGTGTGGCATCGTGGCATCGGGTGAGTGAGACAGCGAGACAGTGAGACAGAGAGAGAGTGGGGAGGCACTTACATTTGCTTGTGGCACACCACGCACACCCAGTCCGTGGTGCGCGAGGTGAACTCGCGACAGGCTTTGCACACGCGCAGCTTGCAGACGCGACAGGGGGCGCCCCGGTTGGTGATGCGGCCCAGTTCGGTGGTGCAGCGAGCGCAGTGGCGACTCGGGTCGCCTGTTGTTGTCGTGTGTGCGTTGTGGTTGTTGTGTTGTTCGAGCTGTTGTTGTTGTTGATTGGGCTGCATTGTGCTAGTCTGTTGTTGTTGTTGTTGTTGTTGTGTGGCATCGAGTTGCTGCACTCCACCAACGACCTTAGCCGCACCCTTACGCCTCAGCGCATACAATTCAGCGCGCAAGAGCCTGTTTGTATTTTGTCGTTGTTGAGTTTTGTTGTTGAAAATGTTGTAGATACATTGTTGTTGTCAATATTGTGGTTGCACATTCGTGTTCATCAGTGGAATTGTTGGGGAAATTGTTGAAAGTGTGTGGTAAATGTGGTCATCCGCGGAATTGTTGTTGAAATTGTTGAAAGTGTGGTGTAATTGTTGCAGACAAGTGTGGTATCCATTGCAATTGACGTGTTGGAAGCAGGGATGTAGTTGAAATTGGTGTGGGTGGTTTTCGGGGTGTTTTGGTTTACATTTTCGGGGGGGTTTCAGAGTTTTCGGTTGGGCAACATAATTACGTGACAGACGCATAGACATTTTGGTTAGATTGTTGGTCAAGAAACGAAAACACGTTACAAAAGTTAACATGACAGTTAGCGAGTCGGAGCAAGAGGGAAGGCGATAGGAGCGACAGAGAAAGAGGTAGCAAAAAAAAGTGACAAGCGTGTGTGTTGGTGTAGGCGCGAGAGGGTGTGTGTGTGTGTGTGTGTATGTGGAGGGTATGCGTGTGCGTGATGTTTGTGTAATTGTATGTGAATGGAAAGAGACAAAGAATAAAAAGAACACACAAAAGTTGTCATTAGTTGATTTAGTAGCAGTTTAATCGATTTTCGAATTAAATTCGGTTAATTTGTTTAGTAAATTTTGGTTAGTTTTTGTCGTGACAAAAAATACAGTTTCACGGGTGCAACTTATCATCGAGTAAATGTATTAAAGTGAGTTAAGCCAATGAGAGAAGAGTGAATTTAAAAACTTTTGCAGCAGGATGTGCATGAAAGTTGAGCTCATACGAAATAATAAAACTGTTAACAATGCAGATTGTTTGGCAGGTGAATTGTAAGCTTAGGCTAACTTAAAGCAAAACTACTAAATTCTGTACGGACAATGGCTGTAGTTTGGAAATTCAATTGTGTTTGACAAACGGCACGCATCGCCTCTATTAATTCAATGAAATTTGCATTGAACAAAGCCTTTCTAATTAAGTGTCACTTCCATGGACCTCAAACTGCGAGTGAATTATGCAAACGACGTACGTGTTAGGTGAAACTGGGCGCTCTAATTAAATCGGCAATCAAACGTAAGTCGATGCCCGGTTAGCAAATTAAGTTAGAGGGGCAGGCTCTCGGGATTTGGGGCTTTCGAGCTTTTCGGATCGCCGGACCGGACCCCTTGGCGCTCGCATCGTCCTTGGGACCAGGATGGCTGGGTTGGCTGGATGGCTGCTTAATATTAACGCGCAGCTGGCAGGCGAGGACCATAAAACACGACCGAGCTGCTGACACATAAAACAAACACGGAGCGTACATATGTAAATGCCGGCGGGATGATGTGTCAGTGGGGGAGTCACGCAGAGCGCATAAAAATCCAAACAGGACTTTGGTTTCTGTCAAAATGATGTTGCCGGCACCGAGACCACCAGCCATTTTTAATTATAATTTTATCTTCAGTCGAGCATCGGGATTGGAGTGCGTGTATGGTTTATTGGTGCCACAAAATCAACAAACGACAAACGGCTGGCTGGCCATGGGCCGAGGGCGCAGGAAGCGGAAACCGAGACCGAAACCGAGGCCATGCCCAAACTGTTGCATACTCACGGGAGCACAGGCAGCCGCACCACCGACCACGGACCACAGCCACACGGCCGGGGACATGTTTTATTGGCCTGGTTAACGCACAAAGCCCGCACCCATCGGCCAACAAAACCGGCGGCAACCGGCAGCTCGCCCGCCCACTCGCCGAAAATCCCACACACACAGCCCACACTGAAAGAAACGCGGCACTCCCTCACCTGCTCGCGTATAAAGTGTATTTCGGGGTTAGCCGGGCAATTTACACTTCATTTTAAAGGCCATTCGTTGGATGCGATGCGGGTAAGGTGTCGCATTAAAATGGGAAGCCAATTCATTTTGCTTTATTAATGGAAATGGAGTGATCAAAGGGTCTTAAACAGAGGTTATTGATGGCCAGTGTTATGAGATTTATCAGAGGTTTTTCTATTGAAAAGCTCCTATGTTTTGGAGGCTTTATAATAGGTGTTATATTCACACCTTGGTTACTTTAAAGTCAAGTTGTCAAAGACAACAAATCGCTTGTTTATTGAGCAACAAATACAGTCTTTTGCCGGTGTAGCCGCGCTCATGTTTAATGTTCCATCGTGGTGGCATGCCAGGATCACATTTTCACCCAATGCGGATGTGAGTCACAGGCTGTGGTCGAACAAGTGTTCGCCTTCGCTGTTGCTGTTGCTGTTTCCGTGCAGCTGTCGTGTGTGCTCAAGTGCTGTTGTAGGTAGTTATAGTTGTTATTCTGCTTGTTGCTACACGAGCAGCTCCACTGCGTTATGAATTAATAATCATAATAAGCCATTAGGGCAGTGCCACAGGAGCGGCAGGAGAAGCAGCAGGAGGAGCAGCAGCCAACAATGGGCTGCCAAAAAGTGCTAAACCTAATGGCCATAAATTCACAGTGACCATGAGAAAGCGGTGCAAAGACCTGGGATTAGGCGACAGCAGAGCCTTTATTGTGTGGCGGAACAGTTTTTGGTTAGGATATGATTAAAAACCCTACTAACACGGCCTAAACAAATAGCGTTACGCATGTTTCTGATTTTNGAATTAATAATCATAATAAGCCATTAGGGCAGTGCCACAGCAGGAGGAGCAGCCGGAGGAGCAGCAGCCAACAATGGGCTGCCAAAAAGTGCTAAACCTAATGGCCATAAATTCACAGTGACCATGAGAAAGCGGTGCAAAGACCTGGGATTAGGCGACAGCAGAGCCTTTATTGTGTGGCGGAACAGTTTTTGGTTAGGATATGATTAAAAACCCTACTAACACGGCCTAAACAAATAGCGTTACGCATGTTTCTGATTTTCCAGCGCCCCTGCACAACGGGCTTATGCAAATAAGCAACTAATTAAACTGATGTAAATCAGCTGCGACCCGGATCCCGGGGCTGGGTTGCGTGGGGTCTCCTGACCTCCGATAAAGGTTCCCTTTTCGGACGGGTGACCTTTCGGCCCAATGATGGGACACCTGCTCCATCATTTGCCAAAAAAAAACAGAACGACCCATCCCACGATGGCTTATTAAATGCCAAAGAGGAGATAACACTGCCTCGCTTGGCGCCGCTTTGATGTTGCCAAAAAGCAGACAACAGGCAAATAATTCGCTTCTTTCAGGACTTACAGAAGCTAATGCAATTGGTGGCCCAGTTCAAATGCCAGGGATCCTTTTGGGGCCACCCGAAGGTTAGGCATTTCCCAAAGCCCAGATACGAATCTAAGCATTTTGCGGTTTCTCTTTAAATTAAATTCGGAAAACCCCAGATGGAAAGCATTTAAACAAATCAGGAATGCGAACACAGGTTGCTAATGCAGCTATGCAAGTACAAAGGATTGTAATTTGTTAGAAAGGCAAAATGGTTTTGTGTTTGTTGATATGAGCTCCCCTCGGTTTCGGCTCTTCTGAAAATATTGCAGGGAAAATTCCCCTTCAAACGAGCTGTGCAGCTGACAGAGCCTCCACTACAGGCATTATATATTCCCGCCAAAACGCGACCCATTCCCGCGCAAAAATATGCCATAATTCAAATCATTTTCTGACCACAGACAACGCGTCCAGCCGCCGACAGCGCCGGCTTCTCCATTAGATTTACGATTTTAATGACACCAAACGCCGGCTGGCTGTCGCTGATGTGCCAGAGAACGCGAATATAAATAATTACCGCGCTAAATATGATTTGTCAGCGGGCGAGGAGCCGGAGGATGCTGGAAAATCTGGCTGCTGTGCAAGGACAATGACCAGCAGCCGCGGCGTTGGCGAAATTTGCCTCGGGTCTCGCGTTTCCGTTTCAAATTATAACTTTTTGACAGCGCTGCGCGGGCACAACTTCAGCTTGAGCATGAGCTTCTGGTGTCGTTTGGGTTTTTCTTTTTTCGCAGGCCATTTTGGCATTGGAAAATGTTTCGCGGCAGCTTTAAATTAAGGCACGACTTATGGCCCGGTGAGCACCGGAAATGGCCGTCCATTTGTGCGCCTTTTAATTATGCAATGCACGACAAAATGGCGGCGTGCATGTCCGCGAGTGTGGCAGTAAGTGCCTGAAAATGTTATTAGTTTTAATTAATTTTAAATGTGGCCACTCGCAGGAGCGGCAGCAGGAGCAGCAGCGGGAGCAGCAGCGTGAGAAGGAACAGGACGTACTCGACCGGAACACGCAAGCGGGCAAACGAAACCCTCCCCGCGCTTCGTTTTGCACTTATGCAGTTTTATTTTTATTTGGCTCCGAAGCCAGAAAGGCAAACTCAAACAGAAGTACAAACTTGCAAACACAAATGCGAGCCACAGTCGTGAGCAAATCAAATTAAATGCGGATTTTGGCGGAATTTAAAGCACTCGTCGCACACGTGTCGTATGCTTAATGGCCCAGGACCATAAACCTAAATAAACGCTGCTGATGCCGCCGCTTGCCTTTTTTGTTGCTGTTTTGGCCAAGAGTTCTCGAGTTGAGGGCCAGCCGGCGGATACATAAACTTTATTAAATGGTTCGTAACAGTGGAAGAAGGGTTGCCGAAAGGAAATGTACGATTTTACAATGTGGTAAAACACAATGAGAGTTTTACGTCGATTGCAGCATTTGTTTTAAGTCTTCAACTTAAGAAGCGCTGCATAATTTCTGATCGGAAACAGGAAATCTTCAACCCTGAGCAAACTTCGTTTGCTATAAGTTTGTGAAAAGTAATTCCCCACCAACAAAAAAGGGACCCATTTGGCAGGGTATTTGTCCCGGGCTGGCGCTTCCCTTTCCAGCTGTTAAACTTCGATTTGACACCGATAACCGGGCAAGGGACAGGAGACAAGGGTTGGGACTGGAGACCAGAGACTGGAGACCCGGGGCCCTCAGCTGGGATCGGGCATTTGCATAATTACATATCGGGGAGCTGGTGGCAGCTCCGGTGGCAGGGCGTTCGTTGACACCGTAGCGACATCGCCCAGACAATGGGCCATATGCAGAAGTTTATAGTATCTGTGCCGTGGCCCTGGCCGTGGCTGCGGCCTTGGCTGGGAAATTAATGGTGCTCTCCGCCACCTTTTTGTCGCCCGTGCCCAAGGGCTTACATTAGCTTATGGCCCATAAGGCGTCGTCCTTCGCTTCGTCCTGGCTTAAGTGGCCATCCTGCCGGATGAATGATGGCAGCCCTTTGCTCATAATTAAGCTAATAAGGAAATAATAATAGTTCGTCTAGTGTAAATTGGTGATAAGTTTGTCGGGGCAACACGTGTTGTATGGGCAATATTCATGAGCTGCATTACGCATACGCCAGGTGTGCAGCCCAAAAAAAACACATATACCCAACGAAATTTATGTGCACATGCATAATGCAGCTGCCGCAGGATTATTCCACCTACAGAATTTCTGCATAATTTAGTAAATACAAC
Source organism: Drosophila ironensis (assembly GCA_021223825.1). Lineage (NCBI taxonomy): Eukaryota > Metazoa > Arthropoda > Insecta > Diptera > Drosophilidae > Drosophila > Drosophila ironensis. The sequence continues at coordinate 478,654 of JAJJHQ010012396.1, forward strand.
GCTTAAGGCCGAGCAACGGCAGGTTGGGCATAAATTTCGCAGCATACGAAATTTTGATTGCCACAAAAAGACAATAAAAGTGCCGCACAAAAAGCTGCTCCATGCCACCGCGAAAAATAGCTCACGGCCACTGGTGGTACACAAATAGACCGTGTTGAGCCGAGCTGGCGGGGTCGGGGCCAGCTTCAGTTTGCTTTTCTTGCCCGCTGGGTCAGGCTGACATTGCTACAAGGTTGTTACATTTGTCACATCTCTCTGACGGCTACCAAAAACCAAAAAAAGGCAGGCAGTCAAGATAAAGCTGTTGCAAAATGACAAACTAGAAAACTGTGCCAGACGCGAGGGGGAGGCGGGAGCACCTGCTCGTGGCCCGGCGAGATTTATTGCCAAATATTCGCTGGGCCAAAATCGACGAAATCTCGGGAAATCCACTTTTGTAATGGCACTGAAATTGCCAAACATTTATTACTTAATAAACGGAGTAGGAACAGAACAAAACGTAACTGTGGCCGGCCAAATGAAATTGAAAAAGCCCCAGACGGAAGAGAATGAAAAACTTTTGCGTTAAGGGCTTAGAGGGGCTTGGGGCCCCCAAAATGATGTTCGAGTTGTTTTCAGAGCAGTTGGCTTGGCTTTGTTGCTGCTGCTGCTGCTGCTGCTGCCTCTTTTTACAGCGCTTAACTGAGCCATTCGTGCGTTAAATTATAGCCAAAAGTCTTTTGGGGCCTTTGCGCTCTGTTCGCTGTTGGCTTCGGGCTGTCCGTGTGTCCGCTTGTCCGTTGTGTCCGCTCTCAAATGTTGACTGCCAGTTGCCTGTTGCCCGTTGCCTGTTGCCTGTTGTCTGAGATTTGCTTTGGCGCCAAATCAAACAAATCGTCAATTTGTACTTTCATTTACTTTCCTGCCCGCTCAACGATGAGGAAAAGTGGCTGAGTGCGCTGCTGGTGAGGGGGAGAGGCGAAGGGGTAGCCGGAAATCGCACGGCTGCCATTTTAAGCACCGGCTAAATAACAGTTAATCGACGCATCGCCTGTCAGCGTTGTCATCGTCGCCGCGATTGTTATTCTTGGTGCTCCACTCCCGGCTGACCATTGTCTGCCTTTCCGTTTTAACTTGTTTGCCAGACCGCCCGCCCGCCTTCCCGATTGCCTGCCTGTTTGTTTATTTGCTTTAACTTTCCACCGAGCGCGCCCTTTTCGCAAAAAAAAAAGAGCAGGGGAAAACGTTTTTTTAATTGACATTTCGGAGGCCTAATTGGCGGGACCATCGTCAGTGCCAGAATAGGCGGGGGAAAATGCATAATTTAACTCTATATTATGTTGTAGATGCGAATCTCAGAAGCCAGTCTTAAATACAGTTTAAATTTATCACTTTTCTTTTAAAGCAGACCCTTAGTATCTGCTTTTGTGTGGGAAAAAGGTTTATCCTTTTGGAAACCCAATACCTTGGATGTCTCAATCAAAGGTGACCCCTTGGCCCGGCTGGTAACTGATATTTTACCAATCCGCCGGCCATTGGCGCCGCTCATTATCCTAATGAAATGCGTTCATCAATCATGGGCAGAAAAGCCTGCCATATGTGACTTCCGCGGCGCTATTGTTTTGTTTTCAATAAGCAATCAAGGGAGCCACGGATTAAATACAAAATGTACGCGCGTGTGTCCTATTTCCATTGCGACTCTGCTCTGCCGTAGGCTTTTCCCCTGGAAACAGGCTACATGCTACGAGTGTGCATGTCGCATGTCCTGAATGCCAGATAATGCTCTATGACAGCCGACGCGTGTACAACGAATTTCAATATTTTCATTTATGGCCTCCGCTCCTGCCTGCGCTCTGCTCCTCGGGGTGTTGACTTGAATTGAGTTTTTGGCGCATGTGCCAAAACAACAACCATGCCAGAGCCAGTGGCCACAAACCAGAGGAGCAGGAGCAGGAGGGAAAAAAATGGAAGCCTGCATTGTTGGCCATATTTCGTGATTAATATTTGATAAGTCCCACATGTAAACTAAACAAAATCAATACCAGGTAACTGACGACTGGCTCGCATCCCTGGGCGCGCACGGGAGGACCTAGGTCACGCCGGGACTAGGAATGTATCCTTGGTCAGATATTCCCTTTTTTTTTTGGTGGCCTGGAAATATTTCATTGAACGCAGGCAGCCAGCAGGCAGCAGGCAGTGTGTGTTAATATTCAAATCGGAACCACTGAAAGGATGTCGAAAAGCCATTGACATGGGAGTCACGTAACTTGACTTAAGTTTCCAGTTTGTTTCCGAGAATTCGACTTATTGACAGGCGCGCCAAAAGTTATGAAAACATTAAAAAGAAACGCCCGGCCGGGTTGGGCCCGGGAAGAAAAAGCCAAATACTCGTAGGACGAAAAGGGTCCCCGATTTTTCTCGTTTTTCCCAAAAATAAATAAATTACGGCACACAAAAGCGAGGCAACAGAGAACCAACCGAACGGACGTAGCGAATGCAAAATGCGAAAACGAAACAAAATTGCTAAACACTTAGTCAAATGAAGCTGCGACCGGCGACCCGGGCGCATTTTCCGGACGAGAGCTTCGGAAAATTTGCTGCCGCTCGTGTAAAATTATAAATTTATGGCTGGCGTCTGCACAAAAATAAATATAAATAAAATGAAGTAATGAGGCAGTGCAGGATTTGGCAACCAGAAATACCTGAAGTTGGCCAACTGGAAACGAAGGCAAAAGTCACCGAAAATAGTTTCCCCAGAGCAAAGCTTTTAAAGTTTCTTCTTTATGAATGCCCTTTGTCTGCTCATAATACCCAAAAATTGTGTGCTCTCGAAATTTACAAAATTTACTGGCAACAGAATCTTGGCAATTTACACTTCCAACAAGTAAAAACGATTATAGTCGAGTGTCTCGACTATAAATACCTGGTTCTACCTGGTTCCCAGATTTTTACAACATGGTTAAATATTGACAGACAGACGGACGAAGAGACCGACGGACAAACGGACGGGCAGATCGACTTGGCTGTTGATGCTGATCAAGTATGTACATAAATTCTTTATGAGGTCGGAAAAGCTTTCTTCTCCCTGTTGAATTCGTACGAATTCAATACACCCTTGTTCTTTTTAAGAACCGGGTATAAAAAGCTAGTTATTCCACTTTGGCAGTGTTTATTTTGGAAGCAAACTTCTCTGTGCTGATATTGTTTACCCGAAGCGGTTCTCAGCTTGTAATAGGAGCAATCTGCAAACTGTTATAATAGACGCAGGTAATTTGCGATGTGAACTGTCTGAAGTGGTCTATCTTTTGCAGGCCAAGTCGGTCACGCTGTCTGACCTTTTGGCAGCCTAGAAGCGACTCCAATTCGGAGGGTACCCAAGAACCACCCACCCCCACCAGGCTGCCATCCATCCAAAGTTGGCATTCAAACGGATAACCGTAAATAAAGTTGGCTCGCCGACGCCATCGACCATCTACCATCTACCATCCAGCACCATCGACTGGGACGTGGAGTGCTACGTGCCGCCGACGACAAATTTGTACGTGCGTAAATTGGCTGACTGCCAAAAAGGTTGTTGACTTATGGCCGAGAGCTGCGAGTTGGCCGGTGCACAAATTTGGCCAAAAAGCAAGTGCCGTTGCCTGGCACTTGGGCAGCCAGCCGCCTTCCGTTTGGTGGGCGTTCCGTTCCGTTCCGGAGCGTGACAATGTTCAATTCATAGCCGTCCGGCCGGACCATTCAGAATTTTAAGTAATTGAAGGCACAACGCACACGCTAACTAGCCACCAAGCATTCCGTTTAATTATGTAATGCCCAGACGATTTATGGGGCCCCGTCCGAATGGATTTGCATTTTCACGCTTTTCATCAAATTAGTTGGACTCTAAAGGAAAAGTTCGGCCCCTGATGGGGGCAAAATAATTCATCTGTGTAATGTTTTCGCCGATTATCGAGGCCAGGCAGACAGCATTGCCCTGGCTCGTATTAGCATAAATATTAGCATCAATTTCAAATTGAAACTCATCCAAGTTAAATGCAAACCAACATGAATATTCATTGGACCGAAACGACTTAATTATAGCAGGCAATTAGGGCTCTCAATGGTGAGTTTACCAAACTGCAAGCTAATTCCATTATCTACTTAAAATCCCTGCAATAATAATTTGTGATTCAGCCATTGACAGAGCACTTGTTTAACTCCCACAACAAGGTATTTCTAAAGAGTCGAACAAAGAGGGAAATAAATTTCAATTTGGGTCGTTAGTTACAAATCCAAAACCCAAACTGAAACTGAAACCGAAACCGAAACCACAACCCAAGACCTCTGGCACTTTTTTAATCTCCACAAAACTCTAAATCCGGCAGACTCCACAGCGTCTGCGGTGTTTCGGTCGTACCTTGGGTGGGCGGTAATATATTGTACAAGTATGTTATAGTACCCAATTTATACATCGGCACATGCTGCACATGTGGCGGCAAAAAACGAGCCGCTTACCGCTGTCGATGGTGCTGCTGGCCCCCTTCGATGGCGGTTGGCTATAAAATTTATGACAAGCGACTTAATTCAATTTCAGCCATGTGTCAATCAACAGCTGCATTTAAGTGGAAAGTTATGTGCAGGAAAGCGCATTGTGCCACAGGCCAACCGATCCGATCCGACCACTCTGCCAGTCCCTGTCTGTATGCTAGTATGTCATGCCATTCATTTTTGACACAACCCATGGTATGCCACTCTGGCTGTGGCTCTGGCTCTGTCTCTGTCGGCCGAAATTGATTTTTCATATTTAATTAGAAAACTAATTTCCAGACCAACTGGTCGTTTCGGTTTCGTTGGTCGGAAATTATTGAGATATTATTTTTGCATAAGCTGCCTGCCAGGGTCGTAAACATTCTCGGTGCACCAAAGCTGACCTTCTCCCATGAATTCCCCGCAGGACTTTCAATCGAAACTGATGGGGGGGCACTTCATTAGAGGGAACCACCGCCTGTCGTCTGTCATGCGAGAGATACGAGCGCAGCAGCGAATTATCTGCTGCTTGTCGGCCATAATTGAGCCCGGAATTGCACCTGTTGAGGGCAATCTCCAATCTGGCAACTGTTTGGCTGACAGGCGTCCGCTTAAAAGCCCGACCCGACTTGCTTGTGTCAAAGGCAGTTCCGAATGCCACAGCACACACATGATTCCTTGTCCCGGCTGGAGGGCAAAGGCTATACAATCGAAATCTGAGCGGGAGTCGTAGCAGGAGACGATGGCGGTGGCAGTGGCTGTGCAACAGGCCAATACCCGTGTGGCAGTGGCTGCGGAACGTGCTCGGGTTTGTGATCTGCGTGGGTGACAGCTGAATGCTGAGCGGCGAGCATTAAAAATTGATTGTGATGGAAATGACAAACGCAACATTCGAGCCAGTCAGCTGGCAATCAGACGGCCACAAGCACACGGCGAAAAATGTCACACGATTAGACTAAAAACCATGAAATTCTTCCTAATTTGGTAAGATAGGAGTGACTCAAATTAAACTATGGAGAGGTGCCAGCAAGCTCTATAATTTCCAAAAGCAATCTCCTGCCATTCGTGGCCAAACATGGTGCGCACACTTTCCTTTTTTGCCAGCCCGAAATTTGGCAAATTGAATGCCCTGAACCAGTTTGAATTTTAATGCCACACCACCGCTGGTGTTTTTGTTCCCGTGCACTAATATCCACAATCCACACGCGCGGCCACAATGAAAGTGTATCAATTTTATTTGCCATTCGGAAATGCCAAAATGTTGCTGCTGCTCAACTCGATGCGTTGGAGCGGCTGCCGGCTGACGGCAACAAAGAAAGCGAGCAGCAATTTGGCCAAAAGCCACAAGGAAACAAAAACCCTGACATTGCCCCCATCAATTTGCATTTTCCGGAATCCGGCAGGGGGGGACCTGTGAACTGTGAACTGTGAACCGTGAACGGGGAGATGTGAGATGACGAATGTGCGTGCGATTGGCATCACATTTGGCTGATTCCCCGCCGCCATTACCCATGCGTTGTGTGGCATCCACAGGAAAAACAAAAAGAGGCGGGCGGACGGTCGGGCAGGGCAACCGGTAATTGGAAAATCATCCATTACAAGCCGGCTAATGGAAACTCGGTAAAATTGTCGCTAAATTCGATTAAGTGTGTAAGCGTTGGAGGCTTTCCCGCCTGCTGCCTGGCTGCCTGGTTGCCTGCTGCCTGCCGCTTTGAGGGTCCTGTTTGCATCGTTGTTTTCGGGTTTGACTGATTGCCCTGCTTTGTGTGCCCGGCTCTGGTTTATGGCCATTTCCGCACAGCCAGACCACCACGCATAATTATGTAACTCAATTCGATGTCGGTGGGAGGGCAGAAGGGCAGGCCGCACCGAAAGGCCATTATTTATAAGCGCAATTTAATTAAAATTCATTCTGTGTCTTGAACCAGAAACAGGGCACAGGAGCATAACGTTAGCATACAAATACATTCATTAAACCAAATTTCAGTATCCTGCAGATACATTTGCTTCTTTTTCGGCTTAAGGTGCCAGAGGGCGGATCCTTTGCACTATTCAAATCTTTTCCGTTTGTAATTGCAGCTATAAATACCTATGCTTTTCATTTGCATTCAGGCCCCAGAGGTATCGTTGACTTTGTCGAAACTTGTAATCCAATGCTTGTCACAAACAGGTATTAGATAAAACTTGTTAAATGTTATAGCTTCTGGCGTAAATTGATATTTTCCTCCTTCTCCCGCAGGCTCTGGCAGAACCTACGCTGTGTTTGTGTGGAAATTATATGAAAATTGCACTTGAAACTTTTGCCACTTGCAGTTGAAAGTTGAAAGTTTTTCCATATTTCCAGCCAGCCGTCTGGCCAGCATTTTAGAGAAAACATTGATTGGCCCGCGTGCAAAGTTGCCGTCAAGTTTGCGTCCTAAATCGATTCAAAGCCGGGGATGAAAATGCATAAGAAAAACCTCCAACAGATGCTCGGCTCGAGTTGCATTTGTGTGGTTGCCCGGTGGAATCGGAGATTTCTATTGTGTGCCTAGGTATTCCATTCTCGTTGGCCATTCCGGGTCAACAAATCGGCCCAGGCAGTGCCTTTGAAAAGATTCAACGCATTTGCATGGAAGACATTCAACACCCTGGGTATTGAGTATCATGGGCCAGGGAACACCCAGCTAGTTCGTTGAACCTTTAGGAGTTTCTCCGGGGCTTTATTAATTGACGATGACCCAGCTAAAGGCGCTAATACCAAACTTCCGTGCCACCGGCCAGATATACTTATTATATCAATTAAGGTGGCCAAACAAAGCCGCGAGACGATTTCTGCTGTCTCACAGGGACGGTGCCCCCGCAGCAGCTTCCAATACCAAATGCGGGCAGTAATGAGCATCATGTAATGCCAGACGGGTCCGATTCGAAACACAAAAAAACAGTAGGTACAACATTAGCGGCCACCACAAATCAACAGAAAAAACACACAAAATACTTTACAGCCAGCTGCATGCGTTGACACTTTTGGGGAAAATTGCGTGCCATTTGAAATGCAGGCACGAAGCTTTACGGGCAATTACGCGGCACTGAGGAAAAAGGGGGGTTTCACTCGGAGTAAAACAAACCGCTGGCAAATCGCATTCGCTGTGCAGTTGACAGTTGTAAAAATGGAAAGGTTATATCCACAGAAAATGCAAGGAGGCGGAGAAAAGTGGCTGCAGTTGCTGCTGCTGCTGCTGCTGCAAAAACGCTTCTTTCTGTCTTGGACAGTGACTGATGGTCTGGATGGTCACCAGCCACTGGCCACCAGCCACTGGCCACTGAGAGAGCTCGGGAAATGCTGCTTTTTTCCGCCACCGATGATGATTACGATGCTCCGGCGATGACGACGATGACAGGGCAGCATTTAAGCAGCGTTCAGCGGTTAGTTATCTAACACAATATAAATTATGGCAGCCCCAGGTCCGCAAGAACACATCGACACATCGTTCTGGTTTATCTGATAATTGTTTGCTCGCAGGCAGTGCAAAAAAGAGCAATTACTACTAGTTTTTCAGCGTTTTAATTGACTGTTTCGACAACAATTTTCCCTGCGAGAAACCAGCTTTGTATTTCTAACAACATTCGCTGGCTATGAAATTAATTAAAATTGTATTTCCTCTCATCTATTCATATTTGTATCAATTAAATAGGTCGTTGTGCGTGTGACATTCACAGGCTTTTCAGTTTAAATTCCACTTTTATTGAGCCCCAAAGTGCTTTAATGTTTTATCGTTTAGCTTTGCTTGGGTCGAGATTCGACAGACATACAAATTTAAATGTAAATTCAATGTATGGCACATGCGGGCATGGTATAGCCAATAGTCGAGGTTCGACGTCGGTCTCCGCCCGAGGGAAGGCACTTGAGAGCTACTTTGATGCACATATCCCCATTAAGTTGGCCCCCCCGTCGGGGGCTGTGTGGCCATGGCTCGCTATGGCACACTATTATGGCCCAGAACCCACTCAAATATGCTAATCCACTGGAAGTCCACAAAAACCTCTGGCGGCCCACATTCGGAGTGCATGTCTCTGGGCTCAGATGGTTTGCTGCTTGTTTGGCTTTGGCCTTTTCTGCCCAAGGAGTCCACTGCATTGACTTTCTACAAATTATTCCGAATCGGAATCCTCAAAACTGCAGCCAGGAGCTAATTGCCAGCAGGATATTCCGGCTATTTGACACACAGGCGAAAATCTTGATGGCAGATCTTTCAAATCGACCAAAAACATTTTTTCATATTCGCAAACTTTCTTATAACTTTGTGCAACTACGTTTTATCTTCATGTGTAGAACACCTTGTGGCCTGAAATGTGGCTTCCCTTTGCTTGTGCCACTGCCACCGCATACGCTGCACAGAAATTCACTTTCTTGCCCATTCTTTGGGCTGCAGCGGGCTTTGCATCAGGTCAGGTTTTGTGCCACAGCAACCGGTTTTCCTCGCTGCAGCTGGAAATTTGTTTACAATAAATATGAAGGAGATGGAGCATGGAGCATGGAGGATGGATGGAGCGTAAGTGCACTTTTACTTTCGATTTGTGGCACTCATTAGCCAACGTCAGCGGTTGCCTGGCCTCACTTTCATAATACGCATGGACAAGACTTTCCTGGCAGGCCCGGCCCGAGAATTTTCGACTAACTTTTTGTTTTCTTGCGAGAATTTTCGGGGTGGTGGTCTCCGGGCCACTCATTCAACACACATAACATAACACACTCTTGACGAGCTGCCGAAACTTTCTCCGCTTCTCGGCGAATAACTTTTCGGCCCAAAGATCCAGCTCCGGTAGATTTACAGGCTCGCCAACCAGCCCAACAACCGCAACTCAGTTGCTGTTTCAACTTAAAGCCGCCTTTGGTGTGAGGTTGTTTTGTCTTATTTTCAGGAGGCTGCGAGGTTGGGAGGCTGGGAGGCCGGCAAAGTTTTTATGCCAAAACTTTTCGGGGCCAGATCTTCGCCGAAGCTGTTGTATGTCTTCACCTTTTCCACCTGGAAGAGCGTTGCTTGCCCCAATAACACTGCTCGAGTGGACGAGTGGACGGAGTGGTCGAGTGGCCGAGTGTGGCCGCAAATGCGTTTGCATTGCAATGAAATTGGAAACGAGATTTGCTAAAGTTGAGTAATTGAGCTGATTCTGCTTCGTTGGCCAAGTCGGGGAACCTTTTTCCGCTGCCAGATGCATGCCTCGCTAATCTGTTCCAAGTCGACTAGAAAAATGGGCCACGGCTGAAGAAAACTCTGCATTGAAAGCGAATAAAATAAATTGGCAACGAGATCATACGGTGTTTAATTGATCATGCGATAGACCAGCGATAGAATACTGAGAAAACCAGGTTGCAAGTTGGTTGAAATGCATTTGGAGCCAGTGATTTTCTCAGTGTGGGCCAAAAAAGGGAACAGTGAAAGACAGGCTCGCAGATACATAGATACACTGAATGCAGGGGGGGGCGGGGCCCAGCGAGCGAGAACAAAGCAATAACAGGCTGCACGAGAAGTGGGTTGTTGTTAGCTATTTGCTTGGCTGCCATGCTGGGAACGGAAAATGGAAATGCTAAGGGAAAACGAAGGAAATGCAACGTCGTTAACATGGCTCGCAGAGAGCATTGCGGGTCGCCAGTTGGGGATACATATAAAGGTACTTTTATACCCAGCCAGATACGCATATGCTTGACACGGAAAATGCAATGGCAGCGCATACTAATGGCGGGGCCGAAAGACAAAAGAAGGAAATAGATGCTCATAAAATTACTTTGGCCGGGCTTTAAAATGCCATTCATCCGCCGGCAGTCAAACTCAATCCATAAACAGAGCCACCGCTTGAAAACGCTCTCGAACTGAAAAACTGAAAACAACGGCCCACGCAAAATGCAGCCCACGGATACGCGACGTATCTGTGAGGTAGCTGGCGTTGGAGATTCTCGTGTGGGCGCCGGGTGAAAATTGCGTGCAATTATCCAAAGATGATATCAGCAGTGGCACTGCCACACACTACAATGCATACTACCAGACTATATATGGAGCTCCATTAGGGCCCTTGGGCCACGAATCGCTCGGATCGACCGCAGCTTTCGGTTTGCTTTGCATTCGAACTGGTTTCGAGCCAATCGCCTGCTATAAATAAACAATTATTTGTAGTGCAATGCGACCGAAGGCGACTGCCGCAGACACTGTCGCCGTAAACAAGAATAAAATGATTACAATTATGCAGCAATAAAGAGGATTCCCCAAGCGGTTTTCGATTACGCCATAAAGAACAATCAAAGATAAATATATTAAGCAGAATAAGCAGAACAAGGCCGTAAAGTTACAACTTGCGTAATTTGTTTGTGCATTCAATATTAATCTTTTCAGTGAGTTTCGCAGCTTGGAATTAAAAACTTTAATAGCCACAGATTATCAGTTTGCTGCTTAGGTACATTATACGCTATTTGTTATACCTTGTACCTTAACCCAAGGTAATAATGGCATATTAAGTTTGTGCACATGTACGTAACAGGGAGAAGGAGACGTATCCGACTGATCCGTGTCCGTCTGTATATATTATCACGTTGTTCTCCGAGTTGGTAAGAGCTAGAGACATAATTATTTTTGCTTTGGTCCCTTATATGTGTATGCAGATCGAGTTTCTTTAAATTTTGTGGCACTCCCTTTACCGCCTTCATAAAACTATATATACTATATATAGAAACATAATTATTTTGGCTTGAGATAGGTTTAGCTTAGACGCAGTATAATTAAGTAATTAGCCACGCTTCCTTCCGCCTAAGCAATTTTCATAATACTGTACTTTCTTCTACGTATTTATCTATATCTCCGAAATGGCTTAGGAGTTTCTATAAATCTTTTAGCTTGCAGTTAATAATGTAAAAATCTAGCCATGTGGCAAGTTTTATAAAAATCGGTCACTAAAGAATGAAGATAAGGCCTTTACAAAGTCAATGTCGGACAACGTAATATTAACCATTTGTATGTGCTGCTTTTATCCATGTGTACATGTCATTTGGGTTTAAAATATGAATAGCACATGGTATCTCGTTGTCGAGAAATCTCGCCAACAGCATTTCTACTGTTTAATATTTCGCTTTTTTGCTTAAGCGAATGTATCCACTATCCACGCTGGCTGAGTCAGGGAATCAATAATTAAATGGTTAAGTGCAGCTTTGGCTTATTCATCTGAGGCGAACAGCTGCCCCCGGACAGATCTACTCACGTACGTACAGATAGAGACAATTCAATTTTAGTCAGCTTATGGCCATTGTTGTGGCCATTATTATTGCTGGCTTACATTTGGGGCTGGCCAGCGGTTGACCGTTGGCGTTTCGAGCCGCACAATGCGAACAAAATGATGAAAATAAGCCCCCACCCGCTCGGTTTGCTCCATTCAATAAAAGAATTTCAATCGCTTTGGCGACACATTGCAGCCACTTGGAGGCAGCAACCGCAATAACAATTTTAGCAACAAATGCGGCGAAAAACAATAACAACTCAAACTCTAGGCCCCCAAAAAACTGTTACAGTTTCAGAAAAACATCAAGAAAATAAGTCGCAGCTGCAAACACACTCTTTGAGATACAGATACAATATATTTGTAGAGTATACTCGAAGAGGTATTCGGTTGCATTTCCGTTGACCGCCTTCTGATTCATCGATGTAGTTACCTTTGCCAACGTGTTACGGTGGATTAAATCAGCCCCATTCTGCCATTCTGCCGTTTTGCCGCTTGTTTACAGATTTTTTCCGTCACATTCACAAAAATGTTTCACAGCCATTTTGGCCATTGAATTTGTCAGGCAACAAAACACGCGAAAACAAACAAAGTCGCCGGCATTCATTGACAAACTTGTTTTTCNGCTTTGGCGACACATTGCAGCCACTTGGAGGCAGCAACCGCAATAACAATTTTAGCAACAAATGCGGCGAAAAACAATAACAACTCAAACTCTAGGCCCCCAAAAAACTGTTACAGTTTCAGAAAAACATCAAGAAAATAAGTCGCAGCTGCAAACACACTCTTTGAGATACAGATACAATATATTTGTAGAGTATACTCCAAGAGGTATTCGGTTGCATTTCCGTTGACCGCCTTCTGATTCATCGATGTAGTTACCTTTGCCAACGTGTTACGGTGGATTAAATCAGCCCCATTCTGCCATTCTGCCGTTTTGCCGCTTGTTTACAGATTTTTTCCGTCACATTCACAAAAATGTTTCACAGCCATTTTGGCCATTGAATTTGTCAGGCAACAAAACACGCGAAAACAAACAAAGTCGCCGGCATTCATTGACAAACTTGTTTTTCCTTCGGCCAGATCGATGTTGATGTTTTTTGTTTTTGGCGGTCGGCTGGCTCAATTGCGCCGATTAATGTGATTTGACCAATTTGGGCTTCTGCCACCAAAGGCAGAGCGTTAATTTGCGTATAATTATTCTGGCATGTCTACTGGATAATTGCACCTCCATCGGATCTGGCGAATTAAGTCGAATATAGTAGATTGTGGCTTTGCGATTAAAACACTTGGAAACAAAGAAAAAAAATTGAAAGTAACTAGCCGCAGGAATTTCATTAGCGGCTCGAAAACTTTCATCAGTTGGCTGAAACTCAACTTTTGATGGCACTCGTTAAAAACTACTGTTAACCCGATTTGCATTTGGCCTGAGTGCGGGCTATATTTGCCGTCAGCTTTGACGTTCTGACGTGGGTTTTGTCACTCTACTGACCAGGCCAAAAGCCCAACCCAAGCTGAAGCCAAAGCCAAAGCCAAAGGCAAGCAGCAGCTCTCGAGGCGAGGCAGCTGTTTTCATGAAATTGTTTTCGTTTTGATAAAAATGCAAATACACAGGCCGGTGTGAAATGAAAGCAAAAATATCGTTATTAAACTCAATAACTGTCACCATTTTGTGCATTAATTATAATAAATTTCTATGCATATTCGGGTCGGAACCGGGCGAAACTTCTGAGAGATATTTCATGTTTGCAGCGGAAATAGAAAAAGGCCGCCGTCGGAAAGCAAACAAGATGGAAAATTAAGGAAGCTGGCGAAATGTGATAATGATAAATGTTCGGGCGATGGCAAAAAAAGGGGGCGTGGCCGGCCGTGCGCCAACGGAATGAATATTTATGAATGATTAATGAATGGAAAGAGACGTGGCCCCCGAAGCCGGGGTGGCGCCCCCCAAAAAGTCAAAGTCGCAGAGGAAAATCTCAAATTACCTTCGTGCATCTCCGGGCAGAGTTCACAATGGTCAATGCACCCGGCACGCAACTTATCTCTGGAGCTGTCAAAGCTCCTAAAAACCGAATCCCCTGGCAAACAGTATGACATAATGACCAAATATTTGGATCTTGTCCACACGAAAATAAGTTCAGCAAGTGTGCTTCGCTTTTATGACCCATCCGATAAGCAACTTGGCTCATTTCAACCTTATCGCCAAAACACAAAACCTCGGGGGCTCTGGCTCTGGCTCTGTTCTTGCGATGTTTTTCCGAAACTAACATAAATAAAAAGGCCATTTCACATTTCCATTATTTCACAAAATCAGTGTCAAGTCGAAAGTCTGGTCGGGGGGGATATTTTTAAATTTATAGCGGCCATGCAGCAAAGTGCTAATTAAACGAAAAAGATACGAGAGAGCTCACTTGAAGCGAGTATGTGGGGGTCGGGTCAGGCTACAAAGTTTTTGGTTCAAGTTTGATTCGGGGTAAAGTTCGCTCTGCAAGCGAAAAGCTCCAACAAGTTTATTGACAACATTGGGGCGGCATTGTTCCAGGAAATCTTCCTACAGTCTTCACACCTTTGGGGCGCAATATTTTCTCGTATCCAAACAGATATCTGGTCTATTTGTCATTGTTATGGCGGGGAATTAGTCATGCCAAGCCCATGTTTCAAACTCGCTGCGAGTTGAGAGTTATCTGCGTATCTTGAACTTGGTAATGGCCACGGAATCTTCGGCGATGTCACGGCTGCCGCAATGCAAACATCAAAAAGTCTGAGACATGCATAAGAATTGAGCTGGGCGCAAGTTCAGCAAGAAAAGGTAAACACGGCCAGAAGGAACCCGAACCGAAAAACGAAAACAAAAACATCACGCAGGCATGTGAATCGACCGAAAGTATCTGCCAGATACAGGCGCACGAGGGGGGAGTGGGTGTGGGTGCATCCACACACGCGTGAGCTGGGTGTGTAATATACAATATACTGGTGGCACAGTGTGTATGTATACACTCTCGGCGAGTCAACTTAACAGATACATATACAGATACGTAACCACTGGCAGAGACACTTAAGTATCTTTTACCTTTGCGGTGAAGTTGTTCCTTTGTTCTTTGACTCCTTTCACCACTCCCCACTCCCTCCCCCCCTCGCCAGAGCCCTTGTCTTAATTAAATTTAAACACCGTTAAAATAATCAGAACCCGGCTGCGAATTCCTACTGTGCAAGCATCTTGCGGATGCACAGAAACAATTACCAAACGGTTATGGCAAGCAGCAGCCAAACAGGGCGAAGTGGCAGCGAGTGGTAGCGATGTGTTCTTTACCTTTCGAGCTCCGAGATACTTTCGCATCCAGCGGTTGAGGGACTTCTTCTTCGCCGTTCGTTCGTTGAAATGGCCCGAGACAAAGTTGGCCAATCTGCCAAATTCTCGGGCGTTTGCCAAATAAATTATCCAATTCGTTTTCGGGTTCGTTGATTCGTTGCCGCGGATCTGCTGCTTTGCATACGATGCGGCGGTATCTGGGTATCTTCCAGATACCCGTATTTGTGTGTATAATTCTGATATCAGACCGAATACAATAAAAAAAGAGTGCTCTTGTGGCACAGGTAGAAGAAACACACAAATCTCGAAACCGGCAATCTCATCGCTTTTACACACACTCACACACGCTCACCCGCTCAGGTGGCACTAAGATACACACAGCCGAGTGAGTATCTTTCAGATGCGCGGCGCGACGTTCGCTCGGCTCGAGACGCGTTCGTTGACTGAAGTCTGGAAGCGGCGGCTCTGGAAGCGAGTCGATCGCCGAGATTTGACCGCGGCGGTTGAAACGATCGCGCGCGAGCGGTTGAAAGCGATCGAAAGCCGGTTGAACGCCGCACTCTCGGTCTCGGTCTCTCACCTGGCGGCGGCTCGCTCAGATACTCAGACTGCGAGATAAACAGATACTTTGGCTGCTACCTGAGGAGGCGCCCTTCTCGCATTATCATTAGCCCGGGCGGCCGAGCTGCTATCAGCTAATTAGCTATGGGAATGCCGCTCGGAAAAGCGCATTGTTCTTGTTCTCACTGTTCTCCAGTTTTCGACTTGGTTCGCGTGAATTGCGAATATTTCCCAAACTGAATGCCACCGAGTGCACATTAATGCCCTGCAAAGGGTATACCTCTTGAGGCGTTTATCTGGGAACAGTGTGAAAGTGAAGGAAACTAAGCCGCATTTCCTTATAGATAAGTTGTTCAGCTTATCGGCCAATTGAGGTGTCATTGTCTGTCAGCAATATACAGACCTATATGTCGTCACATGAATCAAGTGGCTTGAATTTTGATAAGAATATCAATATCAAGAGACTTTATAAATAATGAAACCCAAAAGGGCATGATTTTTTATACCCCTATTTAATTATTGAAGCCCTAATCAAATTGCGTTGATAAAAATACGAAACCCTGCTCTGCACCCAACAACTCTTCAACACCTGCCTGAATTTCCTCAATTTCCATGGCTTTTATGTTTATTTACCAACTCCTCCTGCCAGCCCTGAATTTGCAAATATTTGCCTGCATTCAGATAGCAAATGGAAATGTTTTGATAAGGTCTATCGCAGCAACAGGGAAACTAGTATTTGCATTCCATTTGTTATTAAATTAACTTATTCTGTCAAACTTATCAGCCTGAAAGGAAGTCAGAGCCCACAGAGCGATTTGCATAGCATGTGTTATTAAATTGAATTACTCTGTGTCGAGAAAATCGTTTGACTTGTAGCCCCAAAAAGCCCTTGGAATTCCACGATAAATGAATTAAATTTGTAATCTGCCAGGCAAATAAATGCTCCCAATCGAAGCTGTTTAAATCGTTTTTTGCCAAACACGCTTCCGGCCGCAGAGTGTTCAATATCCACCGACACATTGTTTTCACTTTTTCCCTGGCCACACTTACGTGTGAATTCGTGCGAAAAAACACTTTTCCAACTTTTTTCCGGCTATGGGGAGATTCGAGTGCAGTTACATTAATGAACGACAATAGAACAGGGAATGCTGGAACCGCCCCGGGTTGACATGCGGCGGCACTGACAAATATCAAATAATGGTTGAATAATATTTTTAAATTGTATTTAATTATTGCCAGCGATGCGATGTGTGTGCCCGTGGTCGGGGAGGGCGCTCTGGGAATATTTACCCGCCCGCAGCCATTGTTTTGTCAGTGTTTTGTTCATTAACATTTCCCATTTCCCGGTAGCCGCCAAATGGCAGAGCATTTTCCATGCGTGGCGTTAATTAGAACTCGCCTCTTCGCTTAATTTGCATGTAAATTGCAAGTGTCCCCAGATCCGTAGGCCACAAGGATATCAAATGTACTGAAATCAAAGACAGAACCTTGGGCCGCCGGTCGACGGTCGAGGGTCGAGGGCTGGGACAAGGCATCCGCCTAATGAGCCGATCCCAGCCAGGTGAGTGGGCGTTAAGCGGCCAATTAAGGCGGCTGATGACAAAATACATAAAGGCGGGCGCAATAAAAGTGCGGATGGCCGGAGGAGCGCCATGGCAACCACGGAGTGTGTTCAGCTTTTCAGCTGACTGCGCAAAAGTTTTCAGTTCATTTTGGACGGCCATCAAACGGGCAGAAGTGGCAGAAGCGGCAGAAGCGTCAGAAGTTGCGGCAGAAGTATAAAGTACCCAAAGTTTGCCCGGACAGATGAGCAGCGATTCGCGTAGCCTAGCAGCAAAATTATAATTAAAAGTAATCAACGACATTATCAAGGCGAATGCTTAAACCAGAACAGCAGAGTCGTCCCAAAGCCAAGGCTGGAAAAGCAAAGAACTGCTGCGACGCAACAAGTCAAAGTATAGTAGTTTGCCTCGCGGCTTTCGCGATGTCTCTGCTGTGCAGTAAGAGAAATTTCCCGTGATTTACTACAATCCCTAAAAAAAAAGTTTCATAGCAAACCAGTGCAGAATACCCTAACATTTCAGTATTTCAGAGGCACTTCAGTAACAATTCTCTTGACGAAAATCGATGCCCGAAAATTCGCAGCCGTGTACGCATCCTGTCCGGGTATCGAGGACGCTGAACGCGGCAAGCATTTGTTGGGAAAACATTTAATTAAGTTCCCTCTGCCGGCGAATGATGAACGAGCGCTCCATTAGATTTAATTTACTCAACAAGTATTACCAACATTATCAATGTTATTAGCTAGATGAATGTGTAGCCCGCTTCCTTGTCCTCCAGCTCCTGCTGCTCCTGCCAGGTCCTGCCCGAGCTTTCTCGGAAATGAAGTAAGTGCGATGAAGCTTTCAGTTGGGGCCAATGGTTGACCATAATTTAAATTTACGTGAATGCGAACGTTAACTTTAAAGGAAGCCCAACTTTCTGCAGTTGGAAATTGTTTGCCAGGAAGCCAAACTGCTGCTCCCCCCTTAAAATTTCCTCTAACAAACAACGCTTCAGCAATGCCACAAGTCCCAGAGGTGGGAGATTATGAGCTCATACATATATTCAGATAATTATAAATTTTCATTCCAATGCCTAGAGGAGGATTCCGCAAAGGCAAAAGAATTTCCTCCCCAATGCGAATTAACGCTGCCAAGAACTCATTAAGTGCGACAGTCAAAGGGAAGTGCCATACTTGAATGTTTTTACCTATCAAGCGGGAACTTCTAATGCAACTTGTTGCAAAGTTGGCAGAGACGGCCAAGAAGCATGCAACTGAGCTTTGACGGGCAGTGATTATACACAGTTTCCTGATTTAATTAATTTCAAACACGACAAAGCATACATTATCCGTTTTACGCCACACAGAGGACCTTAATATTATTCAAATAACTTTGCATAATATCCGCATTAGCCGGCTCTAGGAGCTGCGCAAACTTTGCATTCCCATTCATGGCACTACATTGTGGCCTTAGTTGACTTAATGGCGATGAAAGCATCAATTGTTGCCCGGGATCGATGCCAAGCCAGGCGTGAGGGAATGTATCGAAAGGACATGGCAGGACCTGCCACATGTGACCGCCGCCCGACAGGCATTTCCTCTGCCATTGCCAATCTCCAATGGCGTTTTTCAATTTAGCTATTTCCGCCACAACAGCGGCCGACATGATTAAGCAATCAAAGCCGGAGGACTGAAAGGACCGAAATGCCAAAATGGCCAAATGGCCAAATGAGTCGAGTTAACGAAAGGAATCCAGGGCACGAAAGGAGCTGGCCAACTTTGTTGCCGGCGGAAGGGATTTATGGGTTCAGAGTCGACAAGGCCACTGGAATCGTTTGTATGTTTATATACAAGTACGAGTATGTTGGCCGCAAAATAGCGCCATTAAAGCGTACTAACTTGGCTACAAGAACATGCACCGGCACTCGTTTTGCAATATAAACTCTATACGATATATGTGCCAAAACGGGACTGCTTAATGGTCCTCATAAATTTTAAGTGCCTCTGCTTTGATTGCATTGCGAAATACGTCATAAAGTTAATTAATTATGCACTAGCAAAAATGCCATTTCATAGCATTTCATAGCAGTTTTTGAAATCAATTTCTTATTTTGTTCCCTCAGCGGCAGGCATTTTAATTGGTTGTGGAAAACTCGCTTGATTTACTTTGGCCTGGGCTTTAAGACGCATAAAATCGAGGCAGTTATCGATTCCGATTCCGATTCCGCTCCCCGTAGGCTTTAAAAATAATTGTCTAAAAGGGAAAACGTGTACGAGCGAGCACTGTCACCGAATGTGGCAGGCAGCAGCACTCGCCCCTGAGAAAATATAGAGCACGAGCAAGGCGAAGTGCGAAGAGGACAATAAAATTGCTTTCCATTTTGTGGCAGCGACGGCGTGACAATGAAAACACTTTCCAGTTATTTGAATGCCAATGCAGCATAAAACTCGCTTCTCGCATCTCGCATCTCGCAACTCGGATCTCTGGCCACCTTTTGTCCCCCCTAACAACCCAAAGCAAACTTTTTGCCTCCACGGCTAACGAAGCATTAAAAGCGCTTGCCAGGGCAGGGGCAGGGCCCTTGGAACTAGAACAACAAACAATGCTGCCGCGACGAGGGTCACACGAAATTCTGGGAGTGTGTGCCCGAAGAAATTGAAAAGGAACCGTCGCCAAAAAGGATGCCTTTCGGTACAGTAAAAGCCCTCGACGTAATAAACTTTTTTTCTTAAATGTTTATTGCGTTTTTATTTGGGCAAGCAGGCATGATGCATGGCGGGGACAATCTCTTTGTTAGCAAATACAATTTGGCAGCAGCAGCTACTACATTTACTTCTTTATTTACCAAAAACCAGCTGGCTACGACAATTTCAATAATGGGTCTAGACTGCTCCAGTTATAAGCCCCTGAAAAGCCACTCTTATCTGCACAACTATTATCTTTTAGTTTACCTTTATATTATTCAAATTGAATCAGATTTTAGGTTGGGTTCATTTTGTGAATTGCGCCTGTAAGTCGTCCCAAAATGAGAACGTCTAAGCAGACGCGGTTTGTGGTGGCAATCCAAGCGGGACTGGATGAGACTGCCACTGCCAGTGGCAGACGCGCGTGATTTGTCGCCCAAGTGCCGCCAGGTGAGCCCTAGCACATGTCCCCCCCAAGTCTTTATCCACCTCCAGATATCCAGCCCGAATCCCACATCGCAAAGCTGATCCAGAGGACTTCAAAGCACAAATGGGGGGCCATAAATTGCGGTCGCCAAATGTGCGATACGTGCACTCTGGCTCGGGCAGGCAAAAGTTTGTGCAGTCAATAAAAAGCTTGTTGCAAGTGCATTAGCATCTGCCATTCGGGTGCAAGTGCATTGTCTGCCAAAAATAAGCCAAGAATAAGCCAAGACAAAAAGCGATTTCTCCCCGATGCATTTAATTAAGAAAACAGGTAGGGGAAGCACGAAAATCAGATTCAAAGATGTGGAAAATACCTGAACTTAGTTTGTTGCAAAAGTGCAATGAAGTAGCTCGGCCCTGGGACGAGTTTCGTTTAAAGTTACAAAGGCAGAGGATAAAATCAAATAGAAAAGAGTCCTTTGGCAGTTGGAAATGCGAGCTATGTGTTCTCAGCAAAGGAGAATGGCTGGTAACAAAGGAATTTCTAGGGTTTACTTAGTTGCAAGTATTTAATCAATTCAGGTTCCCAAGAATTACCTCAAATTAGCTAAAACCACATAGCCCGGCCTTCCTCTACCAAGCCAAACAGAGACTCTGGCAATTAGAGATATAAGTGAGTAGTAAATGCGGCACTTACATCATCCTGGTGGCATCCCTTTGGCGCACCGACTCGTCCCGGTTGAGCACCTCGATGATCATCTTGCGCTCGTTCTCGGAGAGATTCTCCAGTACTTGCGTGGTGTGCACCGCCAGCTCGGGGCCCAGGGCATCGATTGTGTCCATGGGAATACGCTCCACGGTGGTCTCACTGCTGCTGCCCATGTTGTAGGCCCCGCCGGGCATGCCACTGCCCAGGCCGATGTTCATGGCCATGCCCATGCCCATGCCGCCGCCCATGCTGCCGCCGATATTCATGCCGCCAATGCCACCGATGCCTCCGCCGTAGTCTGCCACCCCGCCCATGCCCAGGCCCAGGCCCATGCCCATTCCGATGCCGATGCCGGAGGTGGCAGCTCCCGTGGCCGTGGTCGGGACTCCCACGTTGTTGCCATACTGCAGCATGCTGTTGCTGTTGGGTTCGCCTGTTGCAGCTGCCGCTGCTGCTGCCGCCGCTGCTGCTGCTGCTGCTGCCGCCCTGTGTTTGTTGTTGGCGGTCTGGGTGGGCGTGGCAGGCAGGCGGGCGCTGCGTCCACTTGACATGCTACACCGATTTCCACTGATGCGCCGCGAATCCAGATGATGCACGTGTGGTATGCAAATACGAGGCAGAAAAGCTGGATGTCTCTGCGGCCTGCGGCGGCGAAGCTAGAATTTCCTTGTGTCCTTAGCTGACTTTTGAATTTGAGCGGCCTGGTGGCCGGCTTTATTGCTGCCTGGGGCGGTTTGGCTCTACAATTGGATTTTAATTTAGCCCTCTGTTGCCGTCAAAGTGCACATCGTCCTGTTGCCCCAGCGTCCGCTCGATATCTGCAACAAAAATGAGTGATAAAGTGAAAACATCATTCAGTGAATATTTGCCCACGACCCCAGCAGCTAAGCCGCAATCAAATTGAAATTCACCCTGACCGCGGTGCATAAATTGCGCATAAATCCGCATCCAGTGTATCTTTGTTTGGACTTTTTTTCACCTCCCAATGCCGGAGCTCGGCTCTCCAGTTCCCAATTAAAATGTTCAATATGGCCGCACTGACCCGGCCCGGGCAATGGAAATGGAAATGGAAAACTGTTGCATACCTCCGAGGGGAAGGTAGTATAGTATGTGGCGTAGTTTGGAGAGGCATCTGCACGTTGCCCTTGCCTAATGCTCCAGGCGTTGCAGCAGGCAGAGAATATTACAATTTAGTACCATCCACACAGGTTTTCAGCATTGTTTTATATTCATCAAACTAAATAAATGCGGTAAACTGGCTGGTATTTGCATAACTTTAGCTTGAAGCTACCGGAATCCTATAAGCTTTAGCTTTAGATTTTGTGCCAAGAACATTTCAGAGACAACATTTCTTGAAAATTCCCCAACCTTTTGTGCAGAAATGAATATCATGCTGCGTTTGGAAATGAAGAGAATTTCTATTAATAAACCCCTTGAAGTTTATTTAATTCAGCTTATTAAATTTCCCGCTGCTTTTTCATTTAGTCATACTTTGGATCTCTACAAAGTTTTCTGTCATTGGTTTATATTTATCATAGCTTCATAGCTATCATAACTGGCACTGGCTTAAAGCTACTAAAATCCTTAAAGCTTTAGAATTATTTCGAGCCAAATGTACTCTTAAATTTCTTGAAAATTCCCCAACCGTTTATCCAGAAATGGATATCATGATGCTTTTGGAAATGAAAAGAATTTCCATTAATATGTTCAACCAATAAGCCCGCCCGCCGCATTAAGTTTATTAAATTTCTGGTTGCTTTTTCATTTGGTCATACAGCATTATTGAATCTGGATCTGGCAGCCGGGATCACGGCTCCCCGCAACATAGATGACCCAGTTTTTTACTCACGTTTTACCAACATGCAGCATAAGCCATAAATACACCGGATGATTAATTGAATTTCGAACACGCAACGCCGCGGCACAAACATGCAGCAAATATCGATAGGTATGATACACATTGTGGCAGCACTGAAACCACAAAGTCCACAAAGGTACGCGCTCCGCACTTAGTAAAGATTTTAGATATAAGCGGAACTTTGGGGATGGCTGCAGGCGGAAACACAATGTGTATTTGCATATGATTTGTGTGTTTGATAGGGCATTGTTTGCCTTCGTATTAAACTCGAATTTGAATCGCAAACACCTCCAATTCTGCGAAATTCCACTCATTTGAAGGGACAATAACCCCTAACACTCAAGGTAATTGGAAATGGGGAAATCCCTGGAAGCCGACTGCCACTCCATTGGTTAATTACTATGCCATTGAATCAATTAATTAATGTCAAATAGAGATTGAATCTCTGTAAGCTCATATTGAAACTATAAATAGCTAATTGATAGCTTTGCAGGTAGAAGTACATTCATTTTCAATCCATTTCAATCAGATTTAGAAGAGTTGAAATAAACTAATTGAAATGTTTTGTTGCCGCCCTTTTTTAACATTATTTACTTTTGCATGTTCGCTACAAGAGCGACAGAAAATTCAATATGAGGCAGCTAAAAATAAGCGGCAGCAACCTGTTACTGGCAACCAGGCAACCAGGTGGGCGGACCGAGTGGGTTCCCTTTTTTCTGCAAACGTTTAAACAAAGCCCACAGTCCTCCTTGTTCAATTTAATTTCTGTGAATATAGTTCGCTCGCTTTCGATGTGCGAGAGGAGGGCCCTGGGCCCGGTCCGTCCCGGTCCGGCCCGGCCCAGCCATGTGAGCAACAGTAGCAGTCAAAAGACATTTAAATGACAATGACAGTTTTACTGTGGCGGCCCAGAAAAGGACAAAGGCAACGCTTGATTGGCGAGGCTGCAGGATGGCGGAGGATGGTGGAGGATGGCGGAGGCCAGGGAGGGTCCTTTGCTGACATGCAAAGTCCACCAGTTTTATCGACTTCGTGTGAGTGTGTGGCCCGCACACACGCGCTAAGGCAACTTCCGCCATTTCGCTGACAAAAGCAGCATCCCCTCGTCCCCCTTCCTCCCATCGGCCGGCATAGGTGCAAAACGAGAAAATACTAAAAATTCGAAATGTCATAAAGCTGCGCCCTGGATACGCCGAACACGGCGAGAATTTCGAACGATTTTTGCTTGATTTAGGCAAACAACTTATTTTGTTACCATTTGAGTCAAAGTGTCTTGTTTGCAGTTACGATTTCTATTTAAATTTAATAATAAAGTAACGACTTTTCGGGTTAATCTAGGGTTGAAACATGTGTGCCTAGGTAATGCCTAGGATAATAGGAATCTTCTAAGAAAATTGATACACTTTTGCTTGACTTAGGTAAAGAACATACTTTGTAGACAATCAATGCATATAATTTATAGGTACCATTTTAATGAGAATTTCTTCTTGTTTAGGTGAATTTAAGGTTTGAAATGTGAAATGAAATAAAATAAAAAATTCAAAGTCGAAAATTAAAACCAACAAATTGGAGCCAAAGCTGACAAAATCCCTAGACAGGATAGCCACGGAATTTAGCCTAAGTTTGGCTGATTTTCTAGTTTTTATTAATTGCCGATGATACCAAAATTTGTTTGATATTTCCTTTAGAAAGGGCACACAATTGATGTGCTCTCGACCAAGATGAGCAATTTATAAGACAGGATTTCAATGAAATTTCCCCTATATTTGACTGTATTTCTCTAGCTTATTGTCTGGCGATTATCCTTAAATTTTTCTCCGATTTTCCACCCAATTTCTTGCCGTGCCCCTGTGTATCCATGATTTCGTAGACAGACCAACTGACAGTCAGCTGGGACTAAAGACATGCGATAGCAACGCTGAGGAGCATCAATCGAGCTCCGGTTGCGCCGCTTAGAAGATGAGCAGCCCCCCGCCCGACAATTTCCTGCGCCCCCCGCGTGATGGATGCATCGCATGTGCAGAGCTGCGTGCGGGGAAAATGTAATTAAGCATTTGACGCCCTTGCCACCGCCAGTGGCAGTTCCACAGGCAGTGAGTGCCACATCATCCGGGACTCGTATTATCCACGAGCAGAGCATTTTCCTTTTCAATGAAAAATCCACGTGCACACGTCCTCACATAAGCTTATTTTTTATATTTTTTAAACTGCTGGAAATCGTTTTTTAGATGGCACACCCAAAATGGAAGCCAAACTTTCTTGGTGGCCCGTCAGCTCATCTCACATGCAGCATGTTAAAAACTTAAAAGAGCAAATACGAAGCTTGTACAATCCGGGTTAAGGTTGTAATTCCTGCAGGTGTCAGTCACTAAATTGCAAAACCTATTGTTTTCCTCCCATTTTCATCCTGTTTGGTAGACCAACACGCTTGTAATCAATTGAATTTTGTAAATTTAAGAAGCACACTCCCAAGAGTTATCGTCTTGACCGCAATTGTTTTGTTATACAGCACGTTGTCTTATTGAAAATATCAGAAAAGATGCATCTACGTGCAGGATGGCACCACCAGTGCGTGTGTGTGTGTGTCGGCCTTTTAATTTACACTTGCTGAATTTTTAATGATGCATGTGCCCTCGTTGCGTATACGCAATGTGCGCAAGGACCTGAAAACGTATTATCTCCGGCCACGCATCCCCGCATGCCAGCCCCTTTGTGAACAGGTTCAAATACCGAATTCCAAATGCCAGGGGCAACCAACCAACGGCTATTTATAGACACACGCACGGCACAAGGCACAAGGCACAAGGAAAGGAAATCCATCGAGACGGACGGACTGGAGAGAGCTTCCGGAGTGCGCAAGCTGCTCGATCCTGGTAATTGAATTTGACTTCGCACAACTACAATCGATACTGGGACAAGGATGCGGCGGGCCGAGGGCCATCCCAGCTCAGGCCAGGCCAAGCCAAAGGCAAAGCCTCATCCGGCTAATGGTCAAAAGTCCAAAGTCCGATTCGTTTTGCATTGGCTTTCCGGGCAGATAGGGCCCAGATTAAAATGCACATTGCACATACGTCACGTTGGACGGGCGTACTATACAACGTCATGAATAAGCAAAACAATCCGGAGGCACGACTCCAGCAAACAGACAAACAGTATCTGCGTTTCAATATTTCACTGTCATTATTAAACATCTCGATGGGACTGGTGGGCTGGTTGGCTGGTGGACTGGTCGACAGGGGGGCGACTGGCGGCAAGGTCAACGTCAACTTCCGGAAAACTGTCACAACAAGGTCCTGCCCGGGTCCTGTCGAAGGATACTAGACAAGCCAGCACACATGAAGGCTAGCAGGGAGGCAGCCACTTCAAAGATAAACATGCAACAGTCTGGCAAAGCGAAAGGCAAACAAAATATCAAAAGACCAGCAACTTTGCATTTGGCACACATTTTGAGGGCTTGAAATAATATTTAACCTGCGACACAAAGGGGGAAGTAGAGACATTAAAAAGCAGCCATCTACTCAAAATAACTAAGGAACTATAGGGTGTATATATATGGAATTTCCAACCATAAACTATACCTTTAAGAGATAGTAAGAACTAGCAGCAATTGGCTTTTCCTGGAACTCCTTGCTGCCAATAAACTAGAATTACTTCATATTGAACAAACCGATAGAACACTCCTTTATATTATTTCTTGCTGCCAATAAACTATATTAACTTCATATTGTCCTGAACTTGCATTGTGAAACCGATTGAACCCTCTGTCATAGTCAAAAGCTTGCCGTTTAAAGCCATTCTTTTCGAGATAAATTTCAATTTGGCTCCTGCTCCTCGGCGTTTCGGGGAGCTGACAAAGTGGCTCATTGGCCGGGTAAGTAGACACCCGAATTGAGCACACGCCCCTCCACTGCAATCAATGTCAAAGTGTCGTTTAGGCAAGTACACAAAAAGTCGGTGGAATAAAGATAGATATGAGTCCCGGGGAGCAGCCCAGTAATCCAGTCTGTGTGTGCGTCGAGTGCGTATTTCCGCTGCGCTGCCCCCCCAGATATCGCCTGGAGCTGCCTGGTCGAAGGGGCATATATTACTATAAAATAAACGTTAAGCACTGCACACGAGATAGAAAAACCGGAGGGGGTCGCAGGTCGGGCGGGTGAGGTCTGGTTACACGCTCAGTACGTATGTATGAACATTAAGTGTCTAACTTGCTGGTGTCAAGTGCCTGTCGACAAGGTTGTCTCTCCGGTTCACAATATTGACTACTTTGAGACCAAAGGCAACTGGCAACCGGGTTTTCGGGGCACCGGGGTGGCAGCAGGCTGTGTGACAAGTGAGAAGTCATTTGTTTTTCGGCTCCGTCTGTCTGCTCAAACAGGAAGGCATCCAGGCCCAAGGGTTCGTGTAGAGCTGCTGGTAGGTATTACCTAAACATACAATCTTAGTTTTGCTTTAGTTAAGCTGACAGCAGAATTCCACGAAGCAGATTGAAACGTATTTGTTTAACTTGAACTGTTGCCAAGCAGCAATCAGAGTTGTAGTTTAAGGACTCGAATTTCGCGTTAAAAGTTCACTCATCACAGCGATCACCCCACCTTTCCCTCAAATTATTCTCCTGCTAACTGCTAAATGATTGGTTCACGATTACCTAGCCACAAAAGCTTCCAGGACCGGGCCAAGTTCAAATTTAGAACATCGATTTTGTGTCAATGAACCGAGGAATCAACACTGGGAAACCGCAAGCAAACCCACAAATGTATGGGCTTCCGGATGATAAACCTCAGAAGTTTTGTGGTTGCCACTTACGTGCCCGTCCATGCAACACGACTCGCATGCACTGATTAATAATTAAACATCTCCAAGGAAATCCAGAGCGACAACAAGTCGAAGGCAATTCACATACAAATTACGTGCATCAATTTTTAATAGGTGCACAAGCGACTTGAACTGCGCTTGATCCCGAACCTATTTCAAAACACTCTGAAAAATTAAACACTCGAACAGTATTTAAGGATGCGAGCGGAACAAAAGTCTGAAAAATATCCGATAATTTCATTTCTTAAAAAGAACACAGGTATATTGAAAGCCTTTCCATAAAGTCGGAAATATGTTCTTAATCAGCATCCGCCTGTCCCTTCGTCCGTCCGTTCGTCCGTCCGTCTGTCCGTATGAATGCCTGATTTAGAGATACTATTATAGATAGAGAAAATATTATTCAAGTTTAGAATTGTGTGATACCAGTTCAGCACATGTTTGTTTTATTAATCGGCTACCAACTCCGGCACATCCCGCAAGCCGAGAAATCCTGCGTTTAAAATGTTACCTCTAGAGGAACCATGTTTGGTTAGTATATTGGTAGATGCAATATCTATTTGTGTGATTATTTTGTACCCACAAGCAATGTTTAACCATGTTCGGTAAATCAGATGAAAACCAAGAACCGGGTATTCATCGTCGAGACGCTCGACTATAATCGTTCCTACTTCTTGGTTATAGGGTATTCTATCAAATCCAGGACTACAAATGGGCTCCAGAGCAACCCAAACCTCTTAGCAAATATGAAATTTATCAAGAGCAAGTGGGGAAAACACGACTCACGGTCAGGGGGATGCACCGAACAAGGAGTGAAGGGGCCGGGTTCCCGCCCTGCCATTTATTATTGCGGGAGTGCGGGTGTGTGGCGGTGTGGGAGCTCGCCGGCATGTTTGTGCAGCGGTTTTTGTGGTACACGGGTCGTATGATTTATTTAAAATAAAAGGACAAACCCAACACCGTTGAAAGTAAAACAGCAACAAAGGAAGTAGGTCAAAGGGCGCACAAATGAGCACAGATGTGCCCCGGTACGAAGGGAAACGGCGTGGGAATGGGAGACCTGTGGCGGGGTTAAGTCGTTGACAATTATTCTTATTGTTTTTAAGGACGGGCGGTCCCTTTGCTCATCAACGCTCGACCGCAAACTGTGTAAATTAACATTACATGCAGCTCAAAGAGATATTTCAAATTACGTAATTAGCCGAGTAAAACTAAGCCGGCTTATCAAAGCACACACACAGAATATTCCCCGTTTTGCACACTCAATCAAAGTTTCAATTTTCATTACAAGAGGCAGTTCATCAATTAATTTGATATTTTTCAATTTCCGTACAGTTTATAAAAGCTCGATAAATCTCAATTTTTCACATTGACATCAAATATTAAAAGAGCAGCTTTGGCCGTTTTTCACATTGTACGAACAAATTAAAAATGGACATAGCAGCCATTAAAGTTACACAGCGGAATGGCCCTAAATGAAACTGTAATTATTTGTAATGTGACGCGCAAACCAATTATCTGCTTGTCCCCCCAAATGGACACCATTAACATTAAAGTATCATTCCACAAAGTAACAATAATAACACTGAAACATAAAATGATATTTCAGCAGAAACGAGCGAAAGCGGTCGGCCGGGAGAAAAAGGGCTTTGCGATGACTGACATTTTCTAGGAAAATGTTTATGCATTAGTTGAGCATAAAAGCCAACCAGCCAACCAGCCAACCAGTTAATGGTCCAGACAGCAGGCTGCATGTCCTGCTCGTGCTCCTACTCCTGCTCCTGCTCCATTGCCTGGCCCTGCCTTTGGCTGGAGGTCCTTTCCACTGAAAGAGACAGGATGTGTGCGGGCCAATCGATGGAAACATAACCAAATCGCATTAATTACGCTCCAACAATTGTTGCGCCACAAAGCTTAAACGGCGATTAAGGGTAACTCGTTGGGCGGACCGGTCAAATGGGATCTGATGGCTTAAACTGTTGCTGCCTCGGTCCTGGCCCAGTTTCCCGCCACTCCTCTCCGCGCTGTCAGCCCCCTCCTATGCCTAGGCAGTTTATTTGTTTGCCTCCGCCGGCGCTTAAACAATTTCCGGCATCGAAGCCCGTTTGTTGCTACATGCAACGTCTAATTAAATGATCAGCATGCACGGTGTGTGCCTCTGCCCGCTTGTGCTTGTTTACCAGCATCTGCAGTGGCCATTCGTTGCACTTCCCCAAGAATATCTAAGATTTTCCATTAAGATTTCAGGAAATACAAATGATGATTGTTGAACAAGTATAAGGAAGGATTGTGCAGAACTTTACTGGCATACTGGGCATAGAATGTTTCTAGAAGCATGTTTCTTGGTATTTACAAGATATTTGCAACTGAATTCCATTCAGCTTTCGTTCAGTGCTCGCTCGGACTGCAACCGCCATTGATTTGTGTCTATATTTGCTCTTTTAGCCACCCAGCAGCGGCTACATTAGCATAATTATGAGGGAGCGGGGCGAATCCGGACGGAGACGTCGATGTGTAGATGCGATGGCAGCCACAAGGAAAATTACGTGTTCGTGCTGTCTATTGGAACGAAATTGCGAGCGTGGGAGCAGTGTCCGCACTGCTATAATTTGTATTAAATTAAATGGGGTCAATGTTATGCAAAATTTTCCCAGTTCACCGAGCCAGGCGGGTAGGCAGGCAGGCCAGCAGGCAGGCAGGCTGTCTGGTTGGTTGCTCGGACGGCAGGCTGGTGGTGTCCCGGCAGGAGTTGATGAAGCTCCCGCCTCCCGCCGTGCGGCTGGCTAACCAGCTGTCCGTCTTCTCTGGCGACCGCTGTGGTGCCATTGGTTCCAGGAGCAGAAGCAGGNCCGCACTGCTATAATTTGTATTAAATTAAATGGGGTCAATGTTATGCAAAATTTTCCCAGTTCGCCGAGCCAGGCGGGTAGGCAGGCAGGCAGGCAGGCCAGCAGGCAGGCATGGAGGCAGGCTGTCTGGTTGGTTGCTTGGACGGCAGGCTGGTGGTGTCCTGGCAGGAGTTGATGAAGCTCCCGCCGTGCGGGTGGCTAACCAGCTGTCCGTCTTCTCTGGCGACCGCTGTGGTGCCATTGGTTCCAGGAGCAGAAGCAGGAGCTCCAAGGAGCATCCATCGAGCGAGTCATTAACGTGTGCAAATATTTGTATATGCATGGATGTGTGAAATCTGTGGCAGTTTGTGCGGAGGTGTTTTCACTTTCACTGGCTTAGCATTAGTGTGAAATTGCCGGAGCGTGGCCAGCTGCCATTTTCGGGCCCAGTTCGTCGCCTGGAAGGTCAAAGGTGGCCCGTCTGTCTGAATGCCTGCCTGCTCAGCACTCCGGCCGTTATGATTTCGGCCCACTTTATGATCAAGATGAATGTGTAGTATGCCGTAAATTATTTGCTCTGTGTTTGGTGAGCAAATATTGAATCGACGGAGCCGCAAATGCACACGTCTTCACTTTGCCTGAGCACCGGTACGGCACCGATGACAGATGGCAAAGGCTCGGTTAAGTGGGGCATCTAATGAAAGTGCCAAATGTTATTTCTGATGAGCTTTGCATAAAATATGGGGTCTTACACAATAAGCAGCAGCATTAAAGGTCAATCGATGGCATACACAAGTGGCGGGAACAAAGAGGAAACAGCCATTCAAGGGTTACTTGAGGTTTTTACAAATATCTCTATAATACCCAATTCTAATCTCAGAAACCTGATTAACTTGGCGTACAAGTATTTTAGAAACTTCTAGGAATTTCTGGATACTATTATTTAGAAAGCATACTCGGAAATCGTATCTTTTGAGGTTTTACAAATATTTCAGCTCGTGAAACCATTTCAATTGTTATTTCTTATTGCTTATATTTCGAAATTCGATTCATACTTTTGCTTTACTTTCAAATATAATGTATTCTCTGTCATTATCAGTATACCAGGTACTATAAGGTACAAATTGTATATTAAGTTTGTGCAAATGTAACAGAGAGATGGAAGCGTTTCCGACCCTATAAAGTGTAATAATTTTTGATCTGCATTAACAGCTGAGTCGATCTAGCCATGTCCGTCTGTCTGTCTGTCCGTACGCCTGTCTGTCCGTCTCTTTGTCCGTGTGTATGTATTAACACGTCGATCTCAGAGACGTAAAAAGCTAGAGACGTAATTCTTCTTTTTGTTTTAGGTTCTTTCCCCTTTCGCCATTTGCATGGAACTGTATAAAGTGCATAAAACTGTCCACATATTATATGTTTTTGTTTCAACACTTTACGAATATATTGCTAACCCCAGCCTTGCTTTGTTTTTTATTATTTATGAAGCACCTGGAAATCGTATCAACTTTTTGCCAGACATGTTATCACACTTGCTTCGTTATCCTTGCAGGACATCAATCTTCTGAGTCCGATTCATCATCCGTGAACGCTTAAAGTTTTAATAACCGGAATGGTTGTAGGCGTAGGCAAGTGAACATTCCAAGTGAGCATTTCAAGTCGTCGGCTGAATCACCTCCCCCTGGACTCATTAGTGAGCACCTCCCCTGGCACTTTGTCCTCTCGCCTGCATGCATCAAATTGTTCCCCGGCTACAATTTTAGACGATACCCATGGTCGGACGTGTACATGGATCCAGGCATGCAAAGTTTTTGCACCCTCCGGCATTGTCATTACCAAAAGAACCTGCCACGATACAATGAGTTTTCTTTTTTCTTTTCTTTTTTCTCTCTCCTCTCCTTTTCGCATTTTTTCCGCCCCAAAAAAAAAGTTGTTGTAAAATTTCAATTTTGGTGTCCGGGTCCTGCGCCTCGTCCTTTCATGCAAACTCATAAATCAAAATGTCTGCACAAACAAAGCCCCAAAAATGCCCCTAAAAAGAATCTGCGAAGGAATCCAACCAAAATGTCAGCTTGTCAGTCGCCGAGTGAGTGGCCGCCACCGCCACCATATGCGTTGAATTATCCATCGGCCGAAAACACAATCAATTAAATCCGCCGGACGCAGGAGCAGGGCCCGAGCAGATCAACCAGTTGCATGCCACACGAGGCTAGTGCGGGCGATTAGGCACACACAAAGGCGGCGCACACCGAGCAGCGCCTCCTGCCTCCTGCCTGCCTGCCACAGAGTGCATGCAAACCCTTTTGAGCAGCCGGCCCGGAAAGTGGGGCAAAAAATTCGTTGACTTGTTGGCTGGCTAAACAAATATGCACACAATTTAGGAGATTACTTGTGGATGCGGGAAGCATCAATCTTTGAATGTCACCGGGCACAAGGCGGGGTGGCCAAAAAGGACCTCCATTTAGGTTGGAAGTATTTGGGGCGACGGGGGGCGGGCGACTGAGTCGTCATAAATCCATGTCAGCTTAAAAAATACACACGCCAACCGTCGACAGCTCTTTAAAAAGTCGTTTAGCAACAAAATAAATTTGCCACATTGCAAATTTGATGAATGCGAACCGTTGAAAGGCGATGGAAAAGAAATTAGCCGGCAACATTTTACAATTTCGAGATTAAAAGTGGTCGAGCTTGATTAAAATTCGTTTTGTAAATCTCTTTGAGGGCGTTTTGTTTTATTTGTAAGCATAACTTATTGCTAATATCCCCAATGGATTCTGATGAAATTTTGATAGCCCCAAAATGTTCGAATTATAAATGAATGGCCAAATAAATTAATTTGTTTTACGTGAGCGAAGTGATTTGCATACGGTGCGTGGCAAACTGCATATTTGATCACATCGGCGCGATTAAATAATAATTATCAGGGAAACCAATGCGAATTCTGGCCCCCCGTCATTATTTATGCTGAACCACGGGCGTGGGCCGAAAAGTAAGACGGGCGCCCGCAATTATAGCAGCTGCCATGTTTCGGGCCACCGGGGACGGGCAATGAGATAGATCCTGGCTGATTGGGAGACTGGCATTGTCATCTGGCCATCAGGAGGAGCCGTGTGAGGTTGGTGCAATAAAAATGGAAATTCATGCCGCTGCCTCCGCTGAATGCTCACTTGAGCGGGCCACTGCCATCGGGCCATCGGGCCATCGAGCCAGTCAGCCACTAATGATTAAATCGATATCTATATCTGGGTCTGTTCATCTGGGCCGACGCACAGCTGTCAGGAGCTGCCAGTGGTGCTGCCCTCAAGGAGCTGTTCCGCTGATTGGACGACGGCTGCTTTTTTGGGTGGCCGAATGCCTTGCAGCAGTGCGCTCAGCATTAATTCAGTGAATAACCTCGAAAACCTCGAAATCAATCACACAAACGGCAGGCCGAAAAACCACTAAAATATTTAGGTACACATACGGAATGCGTTTGCCGCAGAAATACAAAAATGTGATATGCAAAAATTGTTCAAATTTTAATGCAACCCATTCCCTCAGTTCCACATCACTTGGCTGAGCCTTTTTTGTTTTTCCCGCCGTTCTGCGACATGTAAAAAATGTCACGTTGAGCCGGGGCGACATTGTGACAATTTGATTATTTCATGTCAAAGCGACACACACATTTTTTACTTTATGCATATTATATTACACAAACAAACAAACAACAAGAGCGCGGAGAGCGAATAGCGGCAGCCACAACAAACGCAAACAAAACAAACAAAGTTGACTTGGCTTTAAAAAAGTGTTTGCTTTGCGGCCAGAATCTCGTTGGAAGAAGCGGCGGCGTTTCATTTGCATTCCAGGCAGCCAACGCGGCGTATGCGCAATTTTTTGCCTGCTTAATGCAAAACGAAGTCTAGCAAAGCAAAAGCAACAGCAACAGCAAAGCAAAAGCCATGGCTGCTAGGCATACGACACTCCAGCACTGCCAGTACACTGGCAGGCATTCCTTTGATTTTGGAGTCTTCCCCGCGGATACTCCGGCAAACACATAAATATTCAAAACCGGAAATTAAAAGGAACAGGCGGCGAAAAAAGCAAACAACAGCATTTTTTCGGGGGCATATGTAGAGCGAAACGAAAACTCAATTTGTAACCGAACCGAATGTATTGCTTTACAACCATTCCGGCGGGAGTTTCAATTTTAATCTAATTTAATGCCCTTTACATTCACACCCCGCACACCCGGCCAGCCGTCGTAAAGCGATGCTGCAGTTTAGTTTTAAACTTTCACTTCGCCCCGGGGGCCGTAAAAGTTTTCACTTTGCACTTTATGTTGCACGTGTAATTAACACTAAAATAGATTTGCAAATGGAATTTGGCCAGGCGAATATTTTTGCCGGTTTATGGTAGCTCATCAAATGGCTGCTCGTCCGTAGAGTCTGTCAACTTTAGCAGCTCCCCGGCTCCGGCTCCCCAGCTCCTGTTTCGTTGGTTTTGGGGAATGCGGTTGCCAGCCCGGCATCTACTGCTTCATTTGGAGCTGGCAAAGCCGGCAGGAGCAACATAAAGCAGCCGCAGAATGCCACAGCCGGAGAGGGCTTGGCCTTGGGGCTCCGGGCTGTGGGCTGTGGGCCAAACGCCACCCAGGTGAGAATTAATAAAAGCGAGGCTGGCTCCTTTGCCATGAAATGTGTATTATTCAAGTTTTCTTCTGGGAATGTGTACTCATTTCGTTTGTCTAGTGTGACTTATTTGGTACCTACCACACCCGTAAGCCTACGGCTCTGTCTCTGCGCTACAGTAATTAGAGCTTAATTAATGTGAAAATCGATTATGTTGCAAATGAACCCACATTTTCAGTGGCGGCTTGAAGATTAATCACTTGTACTAAGTGAAAATTGTAATTAAAATAAATCAGCCATTAAACAAAGGCCGCTCGGTCTCCACAATTTTGATTCGCCCGGGGGAAACTCGATTTCCGGTGTGCGCTTCCCCGTCTGTGTTCGTTCCCAGATAATTCTAATTGTCAAATTTCAATCAAACTCAATGCAACAGAGACAATACCTGTTATCGAGTTAATTGGGAAGGTTCTGGTTGAATTAGAGATGCATTGTAAGTCCTAATTGCAAGTGCAATGTGCATGGCTTCATCCAATTTGTAAAGACATTCAAAAGGTATAAAACCAAAATTGAGAGGTAAATATCTCGGAAGCAGATGCAGATTTCCCCGAAAATCGGAAAATATCGTTTCCCTGACATTGGTTGATACACAAGCAAACTGATTCCGGCAAACGCTTTCCGTTTAATTCCCCACAAACGGACTATCTGGGAAAAACAAGTAAAGACGATGTAGTCGAGCTTTCCCGATAACGAGATACCATGTACCATTTTCATTATCAATTAGTTTTTTTCGTTTTAATATTTTCACCCCAATTTGCAATGATTTGAGTGAAATGTCATCCGGCATTGACACAGACAAGGAACGATGAACATTTTTGTTGGCCGTATCTTCATTGTTTATTGTCCGATCATTGTGAAACTTGGCACATGGCAAGGTTTTACAGTTTCTAGCTGTAAGCAAAAAGATTTGTATTCCTTGGTCAGCAAATAGAAATACGTCTCTAGCTTTAACCATCTCTAAGAACGATATGTTAATACATACCAACGGACGGACAGACGGACAGGGAATATATATACTTTATTGGATCGGAAACGCTTCCTTCTCCCTGTTACATACATTTGCACAAAGTGAATATACCATTTGTACCCTAAGTTATATGGTATAAATGGAAAGTACTTTGCAGCATTTGCATATGTAACTGCTGTAACTGCTGCACCTCCTCCTGCGAATGTTTATCCGGAATTTCGTAGTTGACCCTGTCACAAAGGCATTCCTTTCGACCAAATGCCTCTCTGGCCAATAGAAATTTTATAATTTTCTAATTATAGTGGGAACGCCGCAGGGACTTCCAAGAAGCATGTCTGACCAAAGTGCCCAGCATGGGCCGATGAAGAAATCAAATCAACTGAATAATTCATGGAACACACGCCACGCTGAGACCCAATGGCACAGATGGAGAAATACAAATTTAAAGGGCTTCGCCAGCTGATGACTTTCCCAAGTCACAGGAATTCAGGCAAATCTCACCGAGATTTCAAATTACAAGGATAACACATTTCACTCGGCCTTCCTTGGGGGTTCAACATGAAATATTCTCTTTCTCTTCGCTTCCCCGTTTCCCCGTTTTTCTTTTTCACTGCCAACTTTGTGAATTTAAAGCGCTATAAATAAGCCAAGGAATTAGGCCTGGACTGTATGCAGATATCATAAAAAATCAAAACGAAGGAGACTGATTAAAACACACTTTCAGTTGGAAACTCTTTGCCGGAGTGGTCAGCGCTGCGCTGCGAGTGGAAAACCTTTCCCTGCACCTCGGGGGTCTGGGATTGGTGAGTGAATAATGCAAATAACCGTAAACGAAAGTAATATAAATAAAACAGAAACTGTCGGCGGCACAATGTGAACCGTTTGCCGCAAGACCGAGCCGGGAAAAAACGAACTTGGACCTGCCGGCAGCATCTGCAACTCATCAGGCGATTTTAATCTGGACAGACAAACAAACACGGGCGGGGAAAAAATGTTTCGCATAAATGTGTGTATGGTTTGCATGAAAAGGATTCCGGCCTGGCATAAATACAAATGGGCGGGACAAAAGGCAAGAAACGATTACGATTATGGGCGTTTTTTGCATCGCGAATTCATATTTATGTTATGCCACTCTGCCAGCCTGTGTGGCAACATGAATGTTAAGTAAGTGAAGGCAGCCAACAAACTTTTCCAATGAAAATGTGCAGACAATTAAAACTTTTCACTTGCCTCCTGCGAAGCCGCCGCCACCGCCGTTGCCGTCCCCTTTGACTTTGCCTTTGCCGAAACTAAAGCGCTAATTGTTTCCTAAGTGATGCCAAAGACGGAATTAACATATCAGCCGTGCGTGCGTATATTTAGCACTCGGCACCGGGACCGGGAGCCGGAGCGGGAGCGGGAACAGGTCCTTAGCCGTACCGTACCGGCGTTCCGAAGCGAGTCAAGCGAATGAATTACTTTGGGGAGCCCGGGGCACCGAACCGAACGGGCCAGAGTTTCGAATTGCGAACGAGAACCGATTACACCCAGCGAGCTGGCGAGCTGGCGAAGCGGCCGCGGCAAAGGATGTCTGCGTTATGAGCGGCCTGCCAGCCGTCCTGTCGGCCAACAGCCAGGACTCGCACAACTTTCCCCATTCGGCTCGCTTCGGCAAGTCGAGCTCCTGGCTCGCGTGTGCCCGTGCCCGTGCCCGTGCCTGTGCTTGTGCACGGCAACTGTTGCTCTTTTTTCAAGTTTATTGGCTCACAAGTGTCAAGGGAAGTATGTATTAATGGCAACGTGTTGCAAGGACCAACAGCAGTAGCGCACAGGCAGCCGAAAAGCGTAGTAGATTTCGCAGTTGCTAGCACGGAAAAGAGTAGCAGCCACAGTGCTAATAAGGCAGTGGTTGCCTAAAGCTAGAAATGCTGGTGAAAACTGAATTTCTAGGAACCGATATAGAAATTCGAATCTTCAAAAATTCCAAATTTATTGGTAACCATAAAATACGTGTATCTCCCCAACAAAACAAGGAAATCCTCCCATACAACATATGTGTATCCTATGCGAAATTCACTTTGGGCACATTTAACGACCTCAATGAGGGAAGGAATTTATTGTCATCGCCATCATAAGAATTTGAAGCATGATAAAGACCCCCGCCTCACCCATAACCTTTATAATCCCCCCAGGTATTCCATTAAATATTCCATTCCGGGTTCTCTATGGCGCACCCTCTCGAATGGTAAATCGATAGCCGGCGAGCATTATCTCTAATGTAAGGTTTGGCGCGATGAAATTACTTGTAAAATTACAGGACATAATGATCAACAAGTCTGGCAACGCCACAGGTGCACAACGCTACACTCGCGTGCGGTAAATCCTTGTAAGCAGAGTCCAAGGACCCCAAAGCACCCGCACACTCGCATCCACATGAATGTATGCACGTGTTGGCGGCCACGACTGCGGTTTTTTGTTAAACTTCAACTACAGCTGTCTGCCGTCTGTTGACCCACTGTGATTGGCCGCGGTGGAAATGAGGGGGAGCTGCTGCGGGAGCCACTGGGTGGTTTTTTTTTTTTTGCAGCGGGTTGGTCGTAAAATGCTAACAGATGAGCTGAAGTAGCGCCAGTCCAAGGGCTAAAGATAGGTGCAGATGGCTTTTCGCACAAAGCATGCAAATGGGAAAACTACACTCGGAAAATACAGGTTTTCCGAAAAGAAATGCTGCTTATGAGGTTCTACAGATCGCATAGGGAGTACCCAATTCATTGAAGACTATGGGATATACAAACTAGGTATGTATTCTCTCAAAGTGAATCCTATTTATTGGATGAGAATGCTCTATGCATATGCTTTTTACAAAAAGCATTCAAATAGAAGAAGTACCCTTAGAAAAATTACACGAAGTGAAAGATGANCCAATGAGAAGTGGATCATTTAACTCTACAAGTAAGAACCAAAACCCATTGAATTTGTACTCCCCCCCTCAAACTACAAGACCTTAATTTGCCCAGTGTACAACTGCCTGACCATCCCCCATTTGGGAAGTGGCAGAAAAGCGTGGAATGCTCCCGGGGGCACAGTGTGTCTGCTTGGGTTAATGTTTGTGCCCAGCGCTCCGGTGTGTTCGTTGCCTTGCGAGTTCCAGCGCGCTTTGCAACT
The DNA here is from genome assembly GCA_021223825.1 of Drosophila ironensis. Lineage (NCBI taxonomy): Eukaryota > Metazoa > Arthropoda > Insecta > Diptera > Drosophilidae > Drosophila > Drosophila ironensis. Next base: position 517,882 of record JAJJHQ010012396.1, read on the forward strand.
CAATAAGTTGTAATTTTCTTGGTGTTTTATGCGCCAGGACAACGGGAACAGCAACAGGAGCATTGGGTACAAATGGCGGCGAATACGCGCGAATGCGCAGCGGAAATTGAAGATGAAAGCCAAACAGATAGCAGAAACAACACCTTAAAGGATGCGTTCGTCGCCGTCTAACTTCCAGGACGCTCTGCTCCTGGCACATCTCCGATTGCAGATTGCTCGGCAGCTTGGAAAATCGAAAAATTGTGCAAGACGCGCATAACTGAAATGCGATCTTGGATCTGAGATCTCCAGGGCCTGGGAGCCAAGTGGAGTGCATGCCAATCAAAAAGGCCCCAACCACTAGAGGATGGGCAGTAAAATGTCCAGGCAATTAGGCAGCTTTATTTGTTTTATACGACTCTCGGCGACATACCAGTTAACAGCTTTAATGGCGAGCATAAAAGATGCATTTCGTGCACATCCCGCCGTATCAAATCTCGTTTATTTGCATTCCGAGACACTTGTAATGACCGCACGTGTTGTATGTCCAGGGGAAACGAAAAAAACTACCATCTAACACGCCGACGGCCGACAAAATGGCTTTTGTGACATGATTGCGGTGCTGGGTGCGTTGTGTGTAAGTTCACTCATAAAAAACGCTTGTCCATCTCATGCGTGAGTTTAACCGAAAAAAACCGAGGAGGAAACGCGCGCACGCCGCGTTGTGAACGCGCCAACAGCAATCCAGGCACTGAACCAGGTCCTGGCTCTGACTATGGCTCCGGCTCTGGCTCTGGCTCCTGAGCCCCGAACGCGCTCACCGACACAATTCGACTGAGTTGCGCTGCTTGTCTGCGTCTGCACTGCAGAAAAGTCCGAAGTACAAATACGAGTTGGGATTTTTAGTTCAAAAAGGCTAGGAGAACGTTGAGCAGCGGCAAATTGTATTGAAGGTTTGTTTTAGGTCAATAATAACCAAGCCAATAACCATAAAAAATCTACCCAAACTGTGATTATTCCAATCGAAATCCAAACAAAAATTGCTCATACGACCCATATGACAATGTTTAATTGTGCGCTTGTCCCTAAATGCGACATCTAAATATTGATTATGTAATATTTTTTTATTCTATATACTTGAAGCGATTTAAGTGGTATAGGAAATCTATGTTGAGTTATAGGTTTGTAAAGGTATTTGCTATTTAAATGAAGTATACGACCCGTTGGGCTTTGGAGTAAGCTTCAAAGGATTTTCCCAAAAAGAGTGTGTGAATAACCGTTTTTAAAGATAAATGATATAAACTAATATAAGCAACTTTTAAAGGAATGGCGTAAGTCAAATCAAGTATACGACCGATTGTGCGTGGGGGTAAAATACAGAAATGTATACGAAATTTAGATTGAATTTTGCAATTTTTCAAAGTTTCGGGTCAATGAGTCCAGATCTTTTATAGTGGAAGGTTAGGAAAGCTTTTAATTTTTCAGTCTGATAAGAAAGGAGGCAAGATATACCATAAAATCCTATAAAACATAAATCGTTAAGTGCTAATAATGAGCGCTAACTTGTAACTAATAGATTTGATGGGCTTCCATATTTTAAGTGATTGCTTGCAGTGTATTCCCTGCTCCATTGACTCATATTCCATAGTCCGCAGGTGAAGCAATAGCAGTAGCAAAGGCAGCAAAAGCACTAAAAGCAGCAAAGACAGCAAAAGTAACAAAAACAGCAAAAGTAACATCATAAGAAAAGGAACAACAAACTTTCTGTCCGGGGGCCGTGAAGGGAGAGAGCGGAACTTTAACTGTTGCTCCGGGAGAGCGAAAGCAGCGAGCAGAGAGCACGAGTCCTGCGGCCCGAGGGCCCGGCCAGTGTTGCCGTGCTGCAGAGGATTCCGCTCCGGGTTTGCAGGCACTCTGGCGCTCTCCCGCTCCCGCTCGCTCGCTCGCGAAACTGTTGCGCCTCAGCTTTACGCACCGAGCTTTGTGTGTGGCATAGTTTTCGGGGCAGAGCGAAGCTTTTACGCTACTGCGCTGCCTTTGTGGGGGCGTTTGTTTATATTTTCTTCTTCCTGGCTAGCATGTGTTTTCCCTCGCACACATCCCCAAACACACGGGCGGCCACTTCAAGTCTCCGCTCCTTAGTCCCCGCTTTTCTTACACTTTTTTCCATTCTATTTTTTTGTGTTTGGCCGTCTGAAAAATGACGTTGCTTGACCTCAGTGCCGTCTATTTGGGTGTGTGTCTGTGCGAGTGTGTGTGTGCTGGTGTGTCCTTTGTTATTCTAGGCCACAACGAATGAGTTAATTTCATGTTGGGCGCCCAAATTGAAGCTCATTTTTCATGTCCTTTTGTTGCACCAGCGGAAAACAGAAAAGGACATCAAAAAATAATGCCTTGCCAGGCCGTCGTTAAAGTGACTTAAAGTCTACAAAAAAAAAACCGGATAAATCTCTGCTCTTTTGCTTGAAATCTTGAAAACAAGCAAGTTTAAGGTTGCAAAATAAAATAAGAAAAGAAAAAAACAGAAAATTACCAGAAGATTGGTCGAAAAAGGACGTAAAACAATAAAGCGTTGGCAGACGGTCCTTAAAGACATTAAAAGCCAAGAAAACAAAGCGAAGATATTCTTTAAATTTGTTTAATCCCAAGCTGAAAGAATTAACAACAAAACCTAGATCAATTTAATGAAGAAAACAACCTTAAGATTCGAATTTTTAAGAAGTCCTCCTTAAATTCGCTGTGAAAACTAAGAAATCCGCTGTGAAAATGTTGATTGCCTTGCCATTTCAATTACTTTCCGCGAAAAGCAAACTTATTCTCTGCTTTCTTATTTTCTTCTGTATCCATAATTCCTAGGCCAACTCATTAGGCAGATTCATAAGCCCAAATTTGCATATTTTTAGCTGAGAGGCAAACAACACACACAACAAAAAAACCAACCCGAAATGAATATGAAAACGAATCATAACATAACAAGAGGGAGCAAAGCCAACAAGAGAAGTACAAAAACAATTAATTAGATGGATCCCCTCCCGCCGGTATTGCGGCATGAATTCAATTAAATTGCTGCGAGCAAGCGAAATAAATTTAAACCTGGGTAACATTTATAAGGGCTTTGCCAAACAAATGTTGGATAAAATTTAAATTGTGCCCCAGGAGGTGGTCGGTCGACATCTTGTCATCATCCGGGCACAATATCCTCCCCCTGCCCGCCATGAGCACTGCTAAATGCCAAACAAATTAAATTGTAATTAATCATTAGGTCGAACCGCCCATCAGCCACACTCCCCACCTCCCACCCCCCGCCAGAAGCACGTGCTGGGCGACCTATGACAACGTTTCACGTAAAACGGCAGTGAAATGTCTGCCAATTAATTACAAAGCGCATGAGAGGCCAGATAAGAGCGACGGCCATTAAGGAAAACGCCATCGCCATCGCATCGCATCGCCATTGCCACTGCCAGTGCCATTGCCATCGCATTGAGAGCGGAGTCGAACAAAAAGCGGCTTCCCAAAAAGAGAATCCTGGAGCGGAGGGGCTCCAGGATACACGAGCAATTAACGCCCGAGATGTGCTCGGCCTGCTGGTGTATGAATTAATTGATTTTTTTGTGCTCCCCCCTTTCGCTTGGAAAGGGGAAGGCGCGAAGTGTAAATGTAAATGGTCTCACCGAACGCGATAAAAATTTAAATTATGTTTGAACGGATTTTATGTTAATTAAGTGAGCAAGTCGGGGGGACGCGGCTAATCGAGTGGTGCTTGAAAATATTGCCGGCAACGGCGCGTATACTCGATGTAGTCGAAAGGGGCTTTGAAATCGCAGCTAAGGGGTAAGGGATTTTAAGCAATGTTTGGTAAGTATTACCCATACGTAACCCTCATATTGAACACGTCCCTCAATGGGCTTAAATCGAAATTGATTCGTTCGTGTTTGCCGTCAGCTTTGGGCCATTGCCTTGTGTATTATTGTCGTTGCTCGTTAGCCGCATCTGACCCAATTACCAAGTGCTTTCTTTGGCTTTTCACAATTTGTGCCCTAATTGAATTGTTCAGTTTTGTTTATTTGCTTCTCCGGCTCGGAGTCGTCTGTGCGGGGAATGTTTTTCTAATTGATATTAATTGGAAATGTGTCTAACCACACACGAATATTATGCTCGGCTTTGTTGTGCGAGTATTAACCTAACCACGATGTGTTAACAGTTCGTAGGCGTTTCGCGCTTGTGACTGTATAAAAAAGTCTATAAAATTTGCATTGGCTGTTTAGCAAGCTCATTTATGATTAAAAGGACCCGAAAATCGGCATACTTCAATATGCGTTACGCACCCCAATCTTCTCAGCCAAACAGCAAAACAAGCAAACCCACAAAACAATGAAAACAAAGAAAGTCAAACACTTTTCCAGCACTTGGTACTCACTGCGCTCACTGGGAAAAATATGTTACGAGGATAAACAAGACACAAGTGTTCCAAAAGCTTGAAAAGAAAATTTCATTTTAGCTCTGTAGAATGGATAGCAAATATAAACATTGTACATTTTCTTGACTAACAGTCTCCGTCCCCATAAATTTTATGGAATATTGAATATTTAAAGGTATGTTTTTGATCCAATATTGTCTGAGCAACGCAAGAATGAAACTTAACTTAATTTTCAAAAAAAGAATAAGCTCTTCCAGCAAAATGTTTATTAACGTATGTTTATTAACGTATCAGGTAATGCTTGCAATGCAATTTTTACATAACATATTTTTTACATAACATTATGCATAACATATGCGTATAGAAGAGTGTGAGCAATACTACTAAATATATAATTTTAGTTTATACTCTTTGCATCAGGTAAAGTTCCCAAGACAAGTTCTAGAGATAACCCATATTATTTTCCTGTGTAGTGAAGAGTCTGTGGGTACTTTTACGGTAATCGTAATGCGTCGACACCGAGTGTGTTGCCCCCCCCAAAACTGGATGCCAACTTTCCACGCCCGGCAATTGTAATGCGGCAAGGGATGCCGTGGGCATTTGTATCGAAAAGGGCGGGAAATTGTGAGGCATTGTGCGTTTTGGGCGGCAAGCAAAAAAGGGTAAGGTGGACGGGGGCGGGCGGCAGGGACACACTTTTCCGTGCGTTTTGTTACTTGTTGTACATTCCCAACACCATTATTTCTTTCATTTACTCGATTTTCGTGCTTTTCATCCTTTATTGTTGTTTGCTCGAGTGCCGTTATCATTTGTCGGTTTATTTTGCGCCATATGTGGCAGGGACCACTCTCCACCCAGCCTTGGCTCCCTTTTTCTTTTGGCCAAAGAGTGGCCCAGTTTGTGCGGCCTGCTCCGGAGGGAGTCCCCAGGGCAGGGGGAACCCTTGCTAAGGTATCCCCATCGAGAGCACAAAATAACTAATCTAAACCCACGCAAGATTACCCCAAACCAAATGGTATTGTGAACATGAAACTCAAACTCTTTGAAACTCCAAGAAATAATATATAGTAGGTAAATAAATGTGTACATATTTGTAAATGATTGATTGAGGAAAATAAAAAACTTACAAAGGAGATTAGAAATTAGTCACGATAAGCCCTCTATCTTACCTTGTAGTTAATGCTTTTACTTTAAAATAAAAAATATATGATTCGTAATACCTATCCAAATTAATAGATTCTTTTAGCCCTTTCTTTGAGAAATTTATACACATTTTCAATAATTTTATGCACAGGTAGTTACATTTATTATTGCTATGTTGCCATCGTATCTAGTTTATTTATTGTTAATAAACAATAGTTTGTTATTGCCCAACAGCTCCCACAAAAGCCGCTTTGTTATTTATCGACAGGACTTTTAAGAACACAGACCGGCTTTTAAACGAAAAATCAGTTGTGGAAATGGAGCCCAATACGAATATTAACATTGCTAATTCTCCCACAGCAATCTGCGACCTTAAGCGCATCACACAACAGGGCCGAAAAAAGTCGGGACCAAAGTTTGAGTTGTCAGAGGCGCAAAAATCGGATATAAAGGAAGCCTTCGATTTATTCGATAACGAATGCTCTGGGTTTATTGAGGTGAAAGAGCTGAAGGTAGCCATTCGTGCCCTTGGCTTTGAACCCAAAAAGGAAGAGATCAAGAGAATGATCGCCGAGATCGATAAGGATGGCAGTGGACGGATCACTTTTAATGACTTCTTGCAATTAATGACCATAAAAATGTCTGAAAAGGACACCAAGGAGGAAATATTAAAGGCGTTCCGATTATTTGATGACGACGAGACTGGAAGAATATCTTTTAAAAATCTTAAGCGCGTAGCACGCGAGCTTGGCGAAACCCTATCTGACGAGGAGCTGCGTGAAATGATAGATGAGGCCGACCTAGACAACGACGGCGAGGTTAACCAGGAAGAGTTTTTGCGCATTATGAAAAAGACCAGTTTGTATTAGCATGTCGCCAAAATTTTTGTAAGGCGTATTTTTACTGCAACATTAATATTTAAGTTTTGGTAACATTTTTATAAAATGCATTCCTGTTTTGACAGACGCTTTACATTTATGCAGTTGGCTAGGCGAATAAATGGCTGCACCTAAGCGCATTATCCTAAATTTAGAAATAGATAGACATATTTATGAATAAATGTTATCTCTAATTATTTAATATCATTGAAACTGATTTTTAAAAAATGTATTTTTTTTTGTTTTATTTTGATAACAAAATTAAAATTTTCAAATACATTTGAAGTCCTTAAAGAAACAAAATAAAATCCATGCTTACCGATTTATTATTGTTGTTGTCTCTTTTTTGCTTAGGCGATGCAACAAAGTAAAAAAGTTGCACACAGATGCTACACACACAGTTTTATAGTCCCGTTGCATGCAACAAAGCTCAGATTCTCTTTGTCTTTGTTGCTTTTATTTCACCGAAATTCAAGCACTTTGGTTTGTACGATTAATCTCAGATTATAAAGATTTGTTTCGCTATGCGATCTCACAACTTTTTCATAAGTTATCGCTTATTTTAATCCACTTAAAATTGATTTTATTTCTCGCTCCGATCGAACTTTGACGCGTTCATCGCAAAACTGTTATTATCTTCTTCTTACTCTCGCGAAAAATGCCGCCCACTTCATTCTGCTCCTTTTTGACGATCTGGGATCCTTGTCTTCATTGTTTAATCAAATTTATTATTGTTTTTATAAAAGAAAATTATTGCCTTATAGCTTAGAAATATTTTGAGCCTCCTAAAATTAGATTCAATAGGAGTTATAGCCGGAGGATCGTATAATTCTGGTATAGCCTTTGCTTATGAATTTTAAGCCTTAAGCCTTGCAAAGTCCAAAATTTGTACTCAAAAATCTAGTGTCACACTTTGCTTGAACATTTTTAAATTGTAGGCTAGCGGCAACTTCAAAGTTCATTCTGTGGTTGCCAGACCCGCAAAAAAGTTCATCCAGGGCTGCAAGAAAACACACTTTCCAATCAGCTGTTTTTTGTTTTCATCGCCCGGCTATTAGCTCTTTAGGTTTTCCTCTTTGTTTTTCACCTGCGCACGTTTCTCGCATTTTCACCGACATAAACAGTTTCTATTTATACGCCAATTGGCTAAACAAGAGGCCAAGTAAAGTGCTTTGTTTTAGCGCAATTGGACGAAGAGGTGCGAGCCAAGAAAAGGGGCGGCAGGCATTTACAAGTGCCTTTGCAATTAAAATTAATACGAGGAAATAGCGCCCGCCCAAAATTTATTGGCTTATTTTGAGAGCCAAGAATCCCAAGGGGTCACTTCGCGCTTGTAAACATTTGGCGGTGATCTGATTAACTTGTAGTGCGTGCGGGTACGGATTGATCTTGAGGGTCAGGAATTTGTCATTGCATTCCTTCGATTTTCCCCAAGTTTAGCCAAAAAATTGGTTAAAAAACTAAAGAATTTTAACCTTAGGTTGTCTATTCCAACATTGCTTCAAGTCTTAATTAACAGAAAATACCTTAAGAGGGAAATATTTTGAAAATTTCCATCAATTCTCGGACAACCTCTGGTAAGTAAAAAAAAACACATTTCAGAAATTCTTTATTGCTTTCTTTATGATTAAGCAATCAATTGATTTAACTATTTTTTAACCTTAGATTTACTAATTCAAGTCTGAATAAGCCGAGAATATTTAAACAAGGAAAAACCTAGAAAATTGCCATTGAATCCATGGAACAACTTGATATCACATATGAGGACCAATCCTATTCCTATTGCTTTCCCTAGATTGCTCTTCAATTACCAAAGAAACCAAAGATTTTTAACCATAGGTTCACTATATGTTTACATAATTTATCTTCTAATAAACCGAAACTACTAGAGCAAGGAAATATTTAGGGAATTCTCATCAACTATCATACAACTTGATTCACATTTTGGGAATTCATTACTCTTTTCCATGGATTAAGCTTCAATTGTTTAAAAAACTAAAGATTTTAACCAAAATATTTCTTAGTTTTATAGGATTTTTCATTACAAAACTTCCTAACAATCCAAAAATACTTAAACCAGGGAGTATTTCCAAAAATCCTGCAACTCCCAGACAACTTGGTTAGTAAACCAATCACATTTCCTTAATTGTCTCTAATTGATACCCTTTTTTTTAAATATTTTCAGACAACAGCGAACTGGTTAAAGGACTTCCGCCCTGGCGGTGACAAATTAATTACACGTTTCTGCTGCACACACAACCAACAACAAGGGGTTTGCACAACAATGGCCTGAGGCGAACAGTTGTCGGCCGATGTCTGCCAAGAGAATAGGGGAAAAAAGAAGGAAATTCAGGTACAGCAACAATTAGACGATCGCGGCGGCAACAAAAAACATTCTTAGCAGCATGCCTCTGTGGCAGCCCGGCCGTATCAACAACATTGCGGCCAGAATAGTGCATTTTGCCAGCGGGGCGACCGCCACTGCGTATACGTAATATTAAAAATAGGCTAGCGCCCAGGCTGTGATCGGCAGGATGAACAAGCGCAGCGCAATCATCGCTGGCATTGTGGCCACCCTCCTGGGCCTGGCTTTGGGAGTCAACTTCTACTTCATGTACTACCTCAGCGCCGAGGAGGGGCACTTGGCCAGTGTGCGGGCGCTGGAGAACAAGATACGGCACAAGATGCGCCACCTGAAGCCCGCCTACCTCAACCGCAATCCGCGCTTCTTCATGTTCCGCAACAAGCTGCTGAAGAACTACAAGGCGGCGCCCTACGAGAACGCCAGCGTGCTCTGGGACATAGCCAACTGGGTGAGTCTCGGCGTGCTCTATGGGCTTGGTTGGAGTTGAATTTTGATGTGTATTTCCCTGCAGTGGCCGCAGGAGAACGAGGTGTACCCGCTGTACGACTCCTCGATGGGCCAGCTGCTGGAAACGCTGCGAAAGGAGCCCATAACCCGGGTGAGCAACCTGGGACGCGGCACGCAGTTGAAGCTGCTAGTGCGGCTGTCGCAGCAGCAGAAGGTGATCTTCAAGCCGCAGTGGTACCCCCGGGACGAGGTCATCGAGGGGCCGGTCTACAGCGGCAAGGATCGCCACACGGCCGAGGTGTATGCCTTCTACCTGGGGGCAGTGCTGGACCTCCGGTGGACGCCCATTGTGGTGGGCCGGGTGGTCAACCTGAAGAGGGAGATCTATGCCAACGGGGACCAGGAGTTGCAGAACACCATAGCCATTGAGAAGGACGAGGATGGCAAGGAGAGGTACTGTCTGTACGGCAAGTGTCACTACTGCAACGAGGAGGAGACGGTGTGCGGCAACGAGCGGCACAACATCGAGGGCGTGCTCATCTACATCGTGCCGGGCAACCTGGCCAAGCGAAGGTCGCCCTGGCAGCGCACCTACAAGGATGACAAGCGGGCGCCCTGGGAGGACGACATGACCTACTGCAAGTGAGTTAAGCCCTTCCAAACAAGAGCTAACCTACTAAAGATAACCTTCTCCCGCAGAGCCCTCAAGAACAAAATGGAAACCATTCGCCTGCTGGACCTCATCGATGTGGCCATCTTTGACTATCTGATCCAGAACGGAGATCGCCATCACTACGAGACGAGGGAGGAGCGCGTGGTGCTCATAGACAATGGCAAGGCCTTTGGCAACCCCAACAAGGATCACCTCGACATTCTGGCTCCCCTCTACCAATGCTGCCTGTAAGAACTATCGATATTGTAACAACCAAAAGTAAATTGATGTTTTTCAGGCTGCGCAAGTCCACGTGGGACCGCCTGCAGGTATTTTCCGGAGGCGTTCTCACGGAACTCGTGGACCGGCTGTCCAAACAGGACGTCCTGTATCCCCTGATCACGGACAAGCACAAAAAGGGCATCGAGCGGCGTCTCCTGGTGGTCTATTCCGTTGTGGAGCATTGCATGGACATTGAGGGCGATAAGATGTTTAAAACCCTGTAACTATAGCTTAGAAACGATCCTAGACGATCCACTTTCCACATCCAAATTAAGCAAATAGCTAGGAACTTATGCAATAATTTAGTCGAATACTTTCGCCTTTTCAAAAACCTCCTCTAGCCATCCGTAAACAATCAAATCAACAAGGGGCCTAAAAAACTAAGCAAGAGGCTAGATCTGGACAATAAAGTAAGCTATTCTTGTAAACAAATCAAGCTCAAAACTAAAGTCTCTTTAAAAAAGCAAGCCGAACCATTAAAACATATCCGATAGGCTAGTCGTAAGCATAGGTTGTTATTTAATAGGTAGTTGTAGAAAGTTGTAGATTTCAATTATATTTTCACCACTTGTCAAGAGTGCAAACAATCAAAATAAACTATTTCTAATTGACTATGGACTATTTCGATGTTTTATATACATTTTAGGTGTATATTGCCACTGTCGAGCGCTATTTTCTGGCGTCTTTCTTTACGTTGGTGAACGTAAATAGTTTGTTGAACTGTTTGTTGTGGCGGTTGTTGGGTCGGTTCTGCAAAAAGACAAAAAAACGAAAGGTATCAGCACCGCTCATCGCTTGGGCCACGCTAAAACTAAATCATATCTTATAGTCTATAGTCACACACGATGGCGCAACGTAAATCGCTGGTATTAATAACTATTTATTCGATGGACTAGAATTTGTAGCGAATTTTAGAAGGTTTAAAAAAATTACAAAACAATCGGATTACTTGAAAATACTGATTAGACGTAACCCCTTATTGAGAAGTAGACGCACCTTGCCGCGCATTTGCTGCTTGATTTCCGTGCCGCGGGCCCTCTGGGCTCCGCCCTTGAACTGCCGGAAGTCCACGTTTTTGTAGTCAAAGTTACCAGCTGCTGCCTTCGGACCTGCACTCGGCACCGGTGCCACGGGCTGCCCGGAGCTCTGTGGATGATTGGCCCGGTTCTTGGCCTTGAAGCGCTGCTGCAGCTGCTTGCGTTTCTGCCGCTTGCCCTGGTTGGCCGCCTGCTTCCCGGGGTCTGCGTCCTGTCTCAGGACGGGCACCTCCTCCACATCGTCTTCGTCGTCTTGCTCGTCCTCGCCGACGTCGTCGTCGTCGTCTTCCTCCTCATCGCTCTGCATCAGATCGACGACGTCGATTTTCACAGTACTTTCTGTCTTCTCAATGGGCTGTGTGTTCTCGTCCTTTTTGGCTCGCTTGCTGGTGCTGGGCTCCTGGTCCATGGTGCCTTTGGGCGAGTGCTTGCGCTTCAGCTGCTCCTTGATGGGCAGGGCGTACATGTCATCCTCGGCCGGTGTCACGGGCTGCTCCAGCTTGATGTTCTGCTCGGCGGCCGGGGCCGGGGCTGTGGGGCACAAGCGCCGCTTGAGCTGCTCGGCCTGCTCGCGGGCCTGATTCTCCTGATTCATCTGCTCCATCAGCGGCAGGATGGCGAGGTAGCGCTTGTAGGGCATACGCAGGGCCTGGCTCTCCTTGCGCATGTGCGCCCAGCGCTGCTCCTCGTCGGGCGTCGGGCTCTTTGGCTTCATAAACAGCGTCATGGCGGGCTTTTCCATGACTGCTTCGGGACTGGAGAAAGTCACCTGAGTAGGAATCTGTAGCTTTCCAGTTGCAGAGCGTTTCAGCAGCGTGGGCAGATCGTCGCGTACCTCCTCGTGGTGCGAAAAGTCATGGGGGCAGTAGAGCTTGCTGGAGAAGTCCTTGGTCGAGGGCGGGATCGGTGCCTGTGCGATGCTGCCGGCCTCCAAAATGGGCTGAAATGGTAAGCAGAAGGGGTGTGTTTATAAACCCATACGAGCCAAGGGAAGAGCACAAGAATAACACTACATAATCAGCTTGATCTTAATTTAACGCCAATTACAATTGATCGTGGATGGCAAATCGGTGGTGGCAGCGGTGCAGAAAAAGTTGCAGGAACCGCTGGTCGCCGTCTTTGGGAAACTCACTTTTACCAGCGGCTGTTCGCGCGCCCTCAGGACGATCTGGTGCAGCACGTGCAGCTGTTGCCGCACCAACGGCGGTATGGGATTGCAGCAGGCCAGTACGCCCTGCATCTCGCGCGGCAGGCTCTCCGCGATCTGCAGCATCATGTGGTTGGGCAGCACGTAGCCGTAGCTCTCGTCCTCCAGCCTGGCGATCGCGTCGCGCCACTCGAAGACCCCCCGCAGGGCGTGCATCTGGCGATTGTCGAAGTTTCGCTTTGTCTTGCGCACCAGATCGAGGTGGGACTCCGGGCCGACGTGCGGCTTGCTGTAGCGCTTGCGGCAGACCTCCGTGCTCATCAGGTAGACGCTGTTGAGCAGCCCCGGCTCGGCCTGCTGCTCCAGCAGATCGTTGGTCATCCGCTCGTAGACGTAGATGAGGAAGTGCGTGTCCTGGCGCGCATAGTCGACCAGCTGCTGGGGCAGCGGACGCATCCGCCAGTCGGCCAGCTGCAGGCTCTTGTCCACGTCCAGGTCGAGGTAGTGCTTGAGCAGGAAGGCCAGCGAGAGTCGGGCCAGGTTGAGGGCCTTGGCGGCGCGATGTGTGTCGAACATGTTCACTATGTACAGGGATAGGTCGCGCTGCAGCCACTCAATATCCAGGTCGGCTCCGTGCAATATCTTTAGCTTCTTGGGGTCTGTCAGTACAAGATTCAATACATGCATGTCGTCGCGCAGTATCAGGGTGTCGAATATGTAGTCCTTGGTGCGCGTTGACATCTGCACCAGGCAGGTGATGCCCATGAATGTGCGATACGAGTGGTGCTCCACGTCGATGGCTATCTGAGTGGCCTGCCGCAGCTCCTCCAGGGCCCGTCGCAGCTTCTCCACGCTGTCCACAATCATCAGATCCGTGTCGGCCATCAGGTTGGGCAGGAGGGGCCGCTGCTTCTGCAGCTGCTGCACCGGCGGCTCGAACTTCATCAGCTCGTACTCGTAGGGGTGCAGGTAGGCGTGTATGTTGCCCAGCTCGTCGTACTCGGGCAGCAGGGCCAGGGGCTTCAGCGAGTTTGGCTTCTCCTGCAGGCGGGGCACGAAGGGATTGCGGGCACTGTTGTCCACCGGCTCCTTGAAGTGCATCTGCGGCCGCACAATGTTCTTGGCCGTCAGTAGGCGGGCGGCGGGCAGGTTCTTGTACGTTCTGTTCCAGCTGCCCGCCTTGGGGGTCTCTGGGGCCTGTGAGCTCTCCTCACTGGTCGTGGGAGCACCCGATGCCCCCGCTGTGGCGTCCAGTTCGATCACCTGGGTCTCCAGCTGCTGGTGGGGGTTGCGGCGCAGGCCGGCCTTGATGTCCAGGTTCGTGGTGATGCGCTCAAAGACAATATCGTTGTACTCCTGCACCATCTCGAACTGTTCCTCCGGCTGCCGCCTGTATTTTGTATAGATTATGGAATATAACATGGCGCGAGAGAGAGAGAGGGGAGGGGGAGGGCGTATGAGGGCAAGAGCTTACTTTTTGATATCCCCCTTGATGTCCTCGGACTTGACCACTCTCCCTATCAGTCCCACCACGCGCTGGCTCAGGCTGTCAATGACACGTGCATAGCCCGGATAGGTCATATAAAGATCCCGCGCCGTGCCCTGGGGAAAGGCTGTCACCGCCCTGGTGGCCGCCACCACGTTCTTCAGGGCTTGCTGCAACATCGGGCTATCAGAAACGGGCCATTCAAGCGGCTCACAAGCGAGTACTCACTGTGGTAAAGTCCCCGATATCCACCGGATTCGGGTCTTTGCTCTGTGGATTTTGATCGCCTGTGTCCTGGCGGGACCCCTCGGCCATCGGCGGGCCATCCGCATCGTGGGCTCTCTTCGTGGGACGCGGCATGTCTGTGTGGGTCCTTGTTCGCAGTTTTTTATTTTTCCGTTTGTATTTTTTCTTTAAACAATTTATGGAAAATGTGCGTGTTTTTTCGTCTTCTTAATGTGAATGGAAATTTTGGTGCTTGTCAACACTAGGTGCGGTATAATTCAATCACTTTACAACACAACGCGGCGATGACCGCTCAATGGCAAAAGCGAGTTCCGTTGTTTTTTTAAATTTGTGTCCGAGTTTCGCATTATGATTTCGTGGTTTAACAAAAACGTATTGAATAAGTAAGCCTACCTCGCCTCGACACGAATGGCTCTGGCATGAAATCACTACTGGATCCCCAGTAATGCCTAGGTTGGGCTACTTTGGGGATCGGGTTCCTGGGGTTCCTCTCTACTCGGCTCAAAAAACTGGTGTACAATTTCGAATTTTTCGCTAAAATATTCAACCAAGGGAAAATGTTAATACGGATATATTTTTTTATTTGTAATCAGCGACAAAATAAGTTATTAGATAACAAGATATACATATATTTATTTCATTTTTATTTATAATCTGTCTAAAAACAATATTTGAATCCCGTTCCACTAGACTTAACTAATAATTTGTAACAATCGCAATTGGATTAACAATTTTATTAATGTTTTCTTTTAAAATCTATAAAAAATTTCCAGTATTCGATAACTTATCAATCGCCTAACGTCTAAGCTATGTGGATTTAAGGAGATTTCTAGATTTTTTTTGTCTCATTTAATTTTGTGTTATTTCTCTTTCACAAACTTTAAAAATAATTTACATTTTAATGATGCCACCAGATCTAGGTAATACCAGAACACAATTCAATTTCAAGATGATCCAATATTTACTCTATCACAAAGGTAGGATAGAAAAATATAGCAACGAAAACACTATATTTGGAATCGTCTTTATGGGATTCTTTAGGTACCATTATTTGCGATTGCTACCATTATATGTATATTAATCCCAAAACTTAGCAACGAAAACACTATATTTGGAATAGTCTTTCGGGGATTTCCTGGGTACCATTATTTGGGATTGCTATCATTATATATTACCAAAGTTGGGTGAAGAAAACATTAAATTTGTGATCCGTTTCCTCCATTTAATTAAATTAAAGAATGCTGCTTTGCAATACAAAAGAATATGTACAAATTTATCACAGTTTTGTTGTCTATCGGGGACCATTTAGAATGCTCCCCGGTTTCCTATTCAAAGAGTATTGACGGCTTCTTCGATCAGGGACGTTTCGCTCGCCAGACGCTCGCCGGTGTGGATGCGCAGGTGGCGGCACAGAGCAGACTTTGACTTGTAGGCTCTGCCGCAGACTTGGCAATTGATCACCGGAGGCTGTGACTCGTGGACTTGCAGGTGTCGCTTGAGGGTGGACTTCCGGTTGAAGGACCTCTGGCAGAGCTCACAGACGTAGGGCTTCGCCTGCGAATGGGTTGCCAAGTGCTTGGAGAGGTCGTTCGATTTCTTGAACGACCTCCCGCAACTGGAACAACTGAAAGGGATCGCTTTTGCCTTGCTTTTCGTGCTCCCCTTGCCAGGGAGATGTTGCTTCCAATGGGAGAGCATGTGGCGGCGACAGTTGATCTTTTGCTGGAAGGCATGCGCGCAGTAGACGCACTTGTACCTTCGCCCAGTGCCTGTGTTCGCTTCCTTGGGAGCGTCCATCTCTGAGAGGCTACTGAAATGCCACTGCTTCGTGTGCTCGTTCAGCCGGGTGCGGGTGGAGAAGCGCCGGAAGCACTCGCGGCACGGGTAGGGCTTCTCTTTGGTGTGGGAGCGTCTGTGCCGTATGAGATCGTAGGTCTTGGGGAACTCCTTCGTGCAGAACTCGCACACGTAGTAGATTCGCCTGGAGGAGCGTTCGACCTGCTGGACGCTCAGGATTTGCGATTTCCCGGACGGGAACAAAGAGTTTTGTAACTGCACCTCACGGCACTTCGGGGAATCCCCCTCCTGCAGGCGGGAGTCGGATTTTAAGAGGTCCCCGCTCTGCTTTATGCCATTCTGAAGACTCTTGTACGCCCCTAGAGCCTCGAGGGCCACCTGCTCGCCCCCCTTGGGGTCGGAACCATAAAAACTAGAAAATGGAACGTGACAGGACCTTTGGTGACGCTGCAAGGAACTCTTTTGGGAGAAGGCGCATGGGCAGCTGTGGCAGGTGAATGGCTTTTCCTTGGTGTGCACCACCTGGTGGCGCTTAAGCAGTGCCGGCTTGGTGAAGTGTTTCCCGCAGGTGCTGCAGGTGCTCATTGTTGTGCTCATTTTAAAGGGAATTTTTTTATTTACACACTTTTGGGCAGGACTTTGGCACTTACCAACACTGGCCATTGAAATCAGCTGCCCGCCAGTGTGGCCAAGCCTTCAGGCTGACAAGAATTAGTTGCGCTAGGGCAAGGCCGGCTTGCTGAAATTCGTCCCTTAAGTGCTGCTCATTTTTGACTGGATTTTATTTAAATATTTTCCCACAAAGCTTTGGTACTTACCAACACTGGTCGTACAAAACAGCTGCCCGCCAGTGTGCCCACTCCGGCAGGCCGGCAAAAGAATCCCCCCCTGAAGAAGAGGAAAAACCTGGAAATCAACTTCCAAGTTTCTGAATAAAAAAGAGTAATTATCGAACCTAATCTAAGTCGTAGCAATGCTGGACCTGTACCGGCGAGCGGTGAAGCGGTTCCCGCTGGGCAGCGTCAGTCACATGTTCGCCTACGGCTCGGGAGTTAAGCAGCAGGAGGGATACCAGAAGGTGGGAACTCCCGCACCCGGCAGCGTCATAGATCTCGTGTTCTGCGTGAAGGATGCGGTGGGATTCCATGCGGAGAACATGCACCGTCATCCGGACCACTACTCCGCCCTGCGCCACCTGGGCCCGCGCTTTGTGGCCCAGTACCAGGAGCGCCTGGGCGCGGGTGTGTATTGCAACACTTTGGTGCCCCTTGCGGACGTGGGCATCACCATAAAGTACGGGGTGGTGTCGCAGGAGCAGCTGGAGGAGGACCTGCTGGACTGGCGGCATCTCTACCTGGCCGGCAGGCTGCACAAACCCGTCACGGACCTCGTGAATCCCGCGGATAATCCCCGCCTCAAGGCCGCCCTGGACAGCAATCTGGTGTCCGCCCTGCAGGTGGCGCTACTCCTGCTGCCGGAGAAGTTCACCGGCTACGAGCTGTTCCACACGATCGCGGGCCTGAGCTACAAGGGCGACTTCCGCATGATATTTGGGGAGAACAAGCGCAAGGTGCACAATATAGTGAGCCCGCAGATTAACGATTTCTTCGCCTTGTACCAGCCTGCCCTGGGCAAGCTCTGCGAGTATGTGGCCGTGGATATGAAGGGCCAGGAGCCGGGCAGCCGGAAGCCTGCGATACTTTTTGAGCAGGACAAATCCGTGGGCGCCACGACTCAGCACCTGCTGAACATTCCCGGGAACCTCAAGGAGCGTTTGCAGAGGAATGCCGCCTGCCGGGGGGACTACACCGCCGTGGTGGACCACCTGTCGGTGGCGCCGCAGCTGCAGGAAGTGCTGCAGGCCTCCGTCAACGACATTGTTTGGCGCAGCAGCGTCACGCAGTCGATTAAAAACATTGCCAGCGCCGGAGTGCTCAAGTCCCTGGTTTACAGCTACCGCAAAGCGCAGAAAACGTTCGCCGTTTAATCCGGCCTAGGTCTCCCTTCCAGCTGCCATTGTTATTTAATTTTAAGCCAAAAGTTAGTTGCAATATAAACTTGTTTTAATCCTCGCTTAAGGCCAAGAGTGGTGTTGTTTTTTTGGGGGAGTCCTAGGGTTTCAGTTTGTTTAATTCTTAATTCGGTTTAACGATTGGTTTTTTGTGTTTTTCAGAGCATGTCCAGCGAAGACAGCAGCAGCGACAGCAGCTCCTCCTCCTCGGACGAGAGACACCGCAAGAGGAAGCACAAGAAACACTCCAAGGACCACGACAAATCCAAGAAAAAGAAGTCCAAGAAGCACAAGAAGGAGAAGCGACGACACAAGGAGCCGAAACGCAGCAGGCGCGAGGAGGAACAGCCCAACGTTCAACCTGCTGCGATATTGAATTTCCCCCAAACGGAGGAGACTGGAAATATTGAAGATACCTTTGGACCTGCCCTGCCGCCGCATCTGCAAAAGAAAAGCGTGGATCAGACTCCACCCAAGGGACCAAGCGAGTCCCAGCCCCAGGGCATGATAGGACCCATACTGCCCAGTGGCTTTGCGCAAGCAGAACCCTCGCCAGAGAAGAATGACTCGGATGAGGATGATTTGGCGGGCACCTTTGGACCCCTGCCCAATGCCAGTCAAGTGGAGTTGGAGGAGCGGGCCTTGGCCTTAAAATTGGCCGCCCTAGAAGGCGGGGGACTGGGCAGCACGGCGGACCAGGAGGTGCGCGAGGAGTGGATGCTGGAGCTGCCGGACGTAGGCTTGAAGGGCGGTCTGGCCGCCCTGAGCAACATGAAGCGCACCTTCTACCAGGGCAAAGAGCGGCCCGACTTCAGCGATCGCTCCTCCTGGACAAAGACGCCGCAAAGCGAGGCAGCAGCCGCGGCAGCCGGACCCAAGGCCTGCAGCTCCAAGGACCTAGAGCAGCAGGCTCAAGCGAAGTACGAGCAGATGCGCGACGACGAGCAGGAGCGCATGGCCAAGAAGCACAAGAAGAAACACAAGCGGGAGGAGTCTCTGGTGGAGCTGCACCAGAAAAAGCTGAGGAAAGAGCAGAGGGAGAAGGTAAGGCCTCCAAAATGTAAACTGCTTCAGATTAAATCCTTGTGTTTTTATAGGAAAAGGAACTGGCAGCCTCTGGATCTAAGCCCGAGCGGCGACCTTTCAGCAGGGATGTGGATTTGAAGCTGAACAAAATCGACAAAAACCAAACCAAACAGATTGTGGACAAGGCCAAGATACTCAACACGAAGTTCTCGCGCGGGCAGGCCAAGTATTTGTAAAAACATAGCATTAAATTACGCAATAGATGTACAAGATTTTAATATAAAAAGTGGAGAACCCATAACGGGCGTTTGCGTGGATTTTTCGTAACCTTCCTTAAACACACACAAATGAGAGACATAAATACAATAAGTGTTGCGGTTTCAGCGCTGAGGTGGCGGCTTGGGCCTGGGGATCTTGGCCAGCAGCGTTTGGATCTCGTCCTTCTCCTTCCAGTCCTTCCACAGCTCGTACAGATTAACTATGGCCCGCACAATCTCCTGCACCTTGTCCAGGTCCACGTTCAGCTCGGCAAACCACTGCTTGGTGGCGTCCTTCTGCAGGATAACGCAGGCAATCTGCAGGCAGGCGATGGCGATCTAGAAGGCAATTTTTAGTTACCATTTTGGGGGATAATTTGAAGAGGTTTTCCTACCTGATAGGGCGGATACAGCAGACAGACATCGGTGCGCAGGGAATCGTTGACAATGCGCCAGGTGAGGGTCAGCAGCTGGTCCTCCTGGCCCATGTCCTGGACCAACTGCAGGAGCGGCCTGTAGGGCTGATACACAATCAGGCAGCAATCCAAGTTCTCGAGCAGATAAAACTCGCATTCGAGGATGTGGTTGGTGCGGTAGGGGAACTCCTGGGCGTAGGCATAGCTGAACTTGGTCTTGATGGCCGACTGGCAGATGGAGATCAACCGGGAGTTCGATATCACCCCAAACTCCTCCACCTTCGAGGCCAACAGAATGCAAGTGGGTGCCAGGAGCAGGGGATCGATGTTTTTCAGCGAATTCCTGGCATAGAACCTCTTGAAGTACACCGTGGCCGTGGCTATCACCTGCTGCCGCAGCTTGAGCTGCTCACCGAGCACCTGGATCACGTTGGCGAAGAACATAAACACCTTTTGGTACTCATCCTCGTTGAGGACCAACAAATCGATCTGCCTCTCGCGAAGCAGATCCTGTTTGTCCAAAATCCACTGCTGCGAGTGCGAGCTCTGCCAGAAATTGCCGGCCATTGGATGCGCAGTAAGCCGAGCACAAGCTGGTGTCAAAATCGTTACGTTAGCTATCCAAATTTTATGTTTATTTCGATCTAAAATCCGACAACACACAAGCGTTCCCTGAAATTTGTTGCCATTTGCGAACAGTGTGTACACACCGCGCAAAACACGAAACAGCTGATTGGCCGCTGCCAAGTTCGTGTTGCATGTGTGAATCTTTTTGTGTGTGATTTTTTCAGCAGCGCCGACGAAAGTCGTAACAATTTGTTAGTTAATAGGCCTGCCGATCGATTTACTTGAACGATACGATGGCGTTGCGAGTTCTTGGTGTGACGCAGAATATGCGCTCCTTCATGCGGGGCGTGGAGATGATCAAGGTGCGTAGAGTGATTACGTTTGAAAGGACTTACATTACGTAATTGTAAATCGGTGGGAAAGCCAATATTTCCATTGATTTGCAAACATGTCAAGCGAATGAAAAACCCTAAGACCGGGCCTCTGTGCCGGGCTGAGGCATTCTTTGGAAATCACCTTGGTTTTATGGGAAATCGCGAATATTTAAACTTTGAGGTTATGTGGGCGTTGGAACCTTTGGAAGTTATCATAACTCTCAAGCTCTAATCTCTACCCCCTTGGGTGTTGCAGCGCCACAAGTCGGCCGTCACTCTGCAGAAGACCCTGCTGAACATCCCCGCCACGCAGGTGACCAAGTTGGACAACGGCCTGCGCGTTGCTAGCGAGGATTCCGGCGCCTCCACGGCCACCGTGGGCCTTTGGATCGATGCTGGTTCCCGCTCGGAGAACGAGAAGAACAACGGAGTGGCCCACTTCCTGGAGCACATGGCCTTCAAGGTGATTCCATACCCAAAAAACCCCCAAAACCCTTTTAACTTCCGTTTGTGGTCCTCAGGGCACTGCCAAGCGCTCGCAGACCGACCTGGAGCTGGAGGTAGAGAATCTGGGCGCCCATCTGAACGCCTACACCTCCCGGGAGCAGACCGTCTTCTACGCCAAGTGCTTGTCGAAGGATGTGCCCAAGGCCGTGGAGATCCTGGCCGATATCATTCAGAACTCGAAGCTGGGCGAGTCGGAGATCGCACGCGAGCGGTCGGTGATCCTGCGCGAGATGCAGGAGGTGGAGAGCAACCTGCAGGAGGTGGTCTTCGATCACCTGCACGCCACCGCCTACCAGGGCACTCCCCTTGGCCAGACCATCCTCGGCCCCACCAAGAACATTCAGTGCGTAAAACCAACCTTCCCTATTCGTTGATCTTTGGTTAATTTGCCTTGTTTTGCGCAGGTCCATCGGCAAGTCCGAGCTGACCGACTACATCGAGACCCACTACAAGGCCTCGCGCATCGTCCTGGCCGCCGCTGGCGGCGTCAAGCACGACGATCTCGTGAAGCTCGCCTGCTCCAGCCTGGGCGGCTTGGAGGCGAGCATTGTGTCCCCGGAGATCACTCCCTGCCGCTTCACCGGCTCGGAGGTGCGCGTGCGCGACGACTCCCTGCCCCTGGCCCATGTGGCCGTCGCCGTCGAGGGCTGCGGCTGGACCGACCAGGACAACATCCCCCTGATGGTGGCCAACACCCTGGTGGGCGCTTGGGACCGTTCCCAGGGCGGTGGTGCCAACAACGCCTCCAACCTGGCCCGCGCCAGTGCCGAGGACAGTGAGTAATCGAGTCATCTTCCATAGGGATTTGATATCTTCAATGGTTCTCCTTGTTTTCAGACCTCTGCCACAGCTTCCAGTCGTTCAACACCTGCTACAAGGACACCGGTCTCTGGGGCATTTACTTCGTCTGCGACCCTCTGCAGTGTGAGGTACGACACCTTCCCTTTTTAGTTACATAATCCCTTGGTAAACTCTTCGTGTCTCCCCCTAGGACATGCTCTTCAACGTGCAGAGCGAGTGGATGCGCCTGTGCACCATGGTCACCGAGGCCGAGGTGGAGCGCGCCAAGAATCTGCTGAAGACGAACATGCTGCTGCAGTTGGACGGCACCACGCCCATCTGCGAGGACATCGGCCGCCAGATCCTCTGCTACAACCGCCGCATCCCCCTGCACGAGCTGGAGCAGCGCATCGACCAGGTGAGCGTGGGCAATGTCCGCGACGTGGCCATGAAGTACATCTACGACCGCTGCCCCGCCGTCGCCGCCGTGGGACCCGTCGAGAACCTGCCCGACTACAACAGAATCCGCTCCTCCATGTACTGGTTGAGGGTCTAAGCAGGCGCGCAGGCCAGCCCCCAGCACGCCCACCCCTGTTGTTGGACATAGTTTAATTTCAAGAGATAAAATTCGCCCCCAAGAGGATCAGTAAATCGATAATACCAAAAGTTATAAAACGGTGCAAGCTGCTGGTGCTGGTTTATTGGTGCGAGTACTTGATGGGGATGCCGCTGAGGCCCTGCTGCACGGCGGCGGGCTCCGTCTGGCCCAGGGCCGGGTCCAGGCCCTGCCAGGTGCGGTCCTCGAAGGTCAGGCCCGTGTCGGTGGCCATCAGGGACATCTTGGCCCTCGTGGCCAGGGCCAGGGAGGCGGGATCTCCCGAGGCTTCCACGGCCTCGCTGCCCGCTCCGCGCATCCTGCCGCTCACGAGGCTGACGTCGTGCTCGGGAATGGCCTGCCGGTCGAAGGGGAGGAAGCTCCTGCCCTCGGGCAGCAGTTGCTTGAAGTCCGTGACATAGGCCTCCGGGTAGCGCATGTGCCAGGCGGGATTGAGGGCCATCTCGGCCTCGAAGACGGACACAATCGGCTTGTAGTACTCCTTGGAGTCGTACATGTTGTTGAAGGGGCAGCCGATCAGCACGAAGCAGTCGATCTCCATGAAGTTGGCCAGCTTTGCGGGGTTGATCCTGCCCACGGAGATGAGCTGCGTCTTGATGCCCCTGCTCTTGGCCATCTCCTGCAGCCGGGCCACCACATCGAGGTACCCCTCGGCCGTGAGAGTGGCCACAATGAGGCCCAGAGTCTGGGCGTCCTTGCACTTTTCTATGTGGAAGTAGCGCCGGCGAATGAACTGAGCTGTGAGGGGGTTTTTCGGGGCAAGAGTTCCCGCGGAGGCGTCGAAAATGAACCACTGCTGGACGGCGGTAGCCGTCAGCGAGAGGTTGGCAAAGCGCTGGTTGTCCGCACCAATGAAAATGCTTATCAACTCGAGGTTTTCCGCCTCCCAGACGAGGGCTTCCTCCTCGGGAAACACTTGCAATTTAAGTTCCTTGGCCTGCAGCGCTTCCTGCAGCTTCCCCCGCAGCTCTGGGCTGTTTAAGTAGTGATAGCCAATGTCCAAGTACACGCACACCCTGCGGGGCGAGCTCTCCGCGCGCAGGGTTTGCAGTTTCTCGAGGAGATCACCGATATCCAGAGGCAGTTCCGGGTAAAGATACAGCACCGGCAAGCGGCCCACACGACTGCGGCAGGCGTTGCCAAAGTGAATCACACTGTCGGCCTCCACGTGGGCGGCGGCAATCTCGTCCACACAGCAACTGCCATAGGTGGTGTCCCCCAGGATGAAGAACTTCACGCCACCCTCATCCTGCGACAGCAATTGCGTTAAATCCACGCTGATTTGGTTGCTGTGCGGGAGGTAGTCGTCCGGGAATTGCAGGCAGACCTAGGGGGGATTCCTTACTATAACTAAATTGCAAATATAATGCTAGAATTTGGATTCCCACCCTTTTGTAGCCATGTTTCCGTATCCACTCCTTGCTCGTTTCGCGGTGCTTTTCCTTCCAGATTTGATCGAAGGATATGGCTTGGGTTTCCGGCTCCGTCTCGCGCTCCAGGGCAGCCGTCACCGAGCTGGAGAAGGATGAGCTCATTTCCAAATGAAAAGTCTTAAAAAACCATGTAAATATGAAAATATGAAAATAAACAAAGTGCCCTTCACTGCTATCGCCTGAGTATCGATAAACACGTCAGGAGTGTGACCGTTTCGGGCATTATTTAGCACCACCTCACACCGAAGCCCGTCTGAGCGAAACATCATCATACTTTGGACGTATTATTTCCTAGCCAGTATTCAGTATTCGTGCAACGACGCCGATCCCAGCAAAGGGCGCGCAAACAGTCGAGGCCAAGCCAACAGCAACAGGAACCCGAATACGCAGAAAACCCCTGCTGATTGCCCTGCCAGAGCGGAGGAAAAGCAGCCCAAATAATGGATGACTCACGCGAGGAAAGCCAGTTTATTGTGGACGATGTGAGCAAGACCATCAAGGAGGCCATCGAGTCGACCATCGGGGGGAATGCGTATCAGCACGACAAGGTGAACAACTGGACCGGGCAGGTGGTGGAGAACTGCCTGACGGTGCTCACCAAGGAGCAGAAGCCCTACAAGTACATCGTCACCGCGATGATCATGCAGAAGAACGGCGCCGGACTGCACACTGCCAGCTCCTGCTACTGGAACAACGACACCGACGGCTCCTGCACCGTTCGCTGGGAGAACAAGACCATGTACTGCATCGTCTCCGTCTTCGGGCTGGCCGTCTGAGCCGCCTTTAAGACCTAAAACTAAGGGGGAGGGAATCACGAGATTGGAGCAGACTCAACAGAACAGAAGACACTTGTATTTGGCAGCCGAGCACCCGAAAAAACCGACTAAATTATCAATGGAACATAACTAAACTTAATACTTAACACGGGTTGTGTGCGCCGCTGGGGTACTCTTAACATTCAATCGAAAATCTAATCAATAAAGTTATTTAGCAGAGAGACAGAGGCAGAGTTTTGAACCATCGATTGTGCGCGGATTGTCAGGGCCTTTCCAACTTGTACGACTCAAAGTTTCAATAAATATTAAGACAACCAGAGGAGTAATCGTTTAAACTGAAAGGAGGCACAATATGGCAGAACATCCACTGCAAGATGAAGATGTATTATGATAGAAAGAGGGGAGAATATGAGGAGATTGGACCACTTCAACAGGCTACAATCACTAGGCAGCCGGGCAACCGACAAAATTAACAATTTAACATAGTTTAAGTTAATTATAACACGTATTAAGTGCGTTACTCTTGGAGCATTCAATTGAAAATCCAATCAATAAAGTTATTTGGCAGAGGTAGAGCAGTTTAAAGCGATTACTCAATTGTTGGGATTGGAAAAACTTTGCAAAATAAAGCCAAGGGGACTAACAATGTGGGATCATTCCAGCAGAAATAGATTTGTGAGCCGAACAGCCGCAAAACCGACGAAATTAGCAAGGGAAAATAACAATAGCTTACCCTAAAATGGATTTGGATACGTCCATTCCACATTCAAAAGAGAATTCAATCAATAAAGTTACTTAAAACACAGGCAAAAGGCATTCAAGCTGAATAAACTAACTATAATAAGGAAAAGGGAGTCACAATATGCGAAATCTTACTAATAGAGTGATCCAAAAGGCAGCTAGTTGAAGAGGAGATAACTCAATTGCCTCAATAAGAAAGTCTGTCTAACTGAGGTACCTCAAGGTATCAATAAACTAACTTTTAAGGTGAACGGAGTCACAAAAATCTAACCAAAATAGCTATCTAAAATACCTCCGAGTTTAACGCAACGATTTCCCAATTGTTTGGATAGCAAATGCTTTCGCGATAAGTCCAAGAACATCCGCAACAACAGCTGCATTGCTAGGCTAAATTAAACTTTATTGACCCGCCTGCGCGAGCTTGTTTAATCGATGGCAGGCGGGGTGTCCTTGGCGTCGCCTTGGCTCACATCTTGCGCTTGAAACGGCTGGCTGTTTTCAGGGCCGGCACTTTGCTGGGCAGTCGCAGGGCGAGGATATCCGAGCGCGACTTGGGCAGCACGTTGACGATGTGCGCGTACTGCTTGATGCGGTCCTTGCTGGTGGCCAAGGCCTGCGAGAGCACGTTCAGATCGACCTCCTTCTTGTCGCTGATGAGCACGGCCAGGACGATGAAGTGCGTGAGCGCCTTCTCGGTGGTGTAGTTGGTGCGGGCGCCGCGCTTGGCCAGGTTGGGGTCCGCAAACCTTCGCTTGATGTCGTTCTCGACCTTCTCCGTGATGCCCGACAGCTCGGCCTTTTGTATTTGCCGCGAGCGCAGCGAAATCAGGTTGCGCAAGGCGTCCATGTAGATGATGAGCTTGATGTGCAGGAAGTCCTGCTTGGAGGCGATGCCCTTGCTCTGGATGCGGGCCACGCACTCCTTCAGGTAATCCGATTTGAAGCTGCAAATAGGGGCTTTTTAGTGGGGTTCCCATTGCCGGGGAAGGGCAAACTTACGGCAGTGTAGTTGCGGCCTTGGCGTGGATCATCTTGGCCTCTTCCTCCAAGCGATCCAGCAGCGCGCTTCCCACCACATCCTCGGGCAGGAAAACACGATCCAGGTTGGTGGCCTCCTTGTCAAACTTGGGCACAATGCTGGCCAGGTATTCCTCGTTGGTAGCGCTCACATCGCCCAGGGACTCGTTGCCCTCTTCTTGGCCCTCCTCCTGATCCCGCAGCGTGGACGACTTGACCGTCTCGTCGAGGTCCTGACGCACCACATCCACATTGACCACCATCTTCTCCTGGTTGTCCACGTAGCGGGAGGCCTTGCGGCCGCCAAACTCCTTCAGGAGCTTCATATTCGCGTGCTCCCTGCTCAGCAGCGGCGCCTTGCGCTTCTCGCGCTCCAGTTTCTTGTAGACGTGATTCGATAGCAGGGCCTGCTCCACGGGTATGATGTGCATCTTGCCGGTCTCCTTGTCCCGGATGCACACGTACGTGTCGTACTCCTCGCCCCCCTTCAGCTCGCCCGCGTAAAACTGTCCGCCCGCCTTCACCAGGGCCTGCTTTTTCCCGCCACTTTTCGGGGCCACGACGGCGAACTCGCCGTTGCCATCGAACGAGCCGTTCTGGAATTTTACTAAGCAAACACAGGGAGTTATGGTCATTTGATTGAGAGTAATTGTTAATTGTTATTTAGAGGTAAAAGAGGCGAAATTGAATGCTCACCGATGGCGGTCAGGCTCTCGCTGCCAGAGTGCGGGCAAACTTCGTCGATTTCGATGGTTTCCTCGTTTTCGGGGCCATTTTCATCCATTTTAAAAGTGTTTTTCAACGCGATGTTTTTCAAAGCGACGCGATGTTGCACGTGTTGAAGGAATACAAAAACACATAGTGGAGCAACAGCTGATTCCCAAGAATGTGTTCAAGCGGCAGAGTTGCCACTAGGCCGTGTGCAAGCAGTGCGTGTTTAGTGGATACTCAAACCCAATGGCGCCAAAACAAAAACATTCAAATTCACCTCTTTGTGGGTGAGATTTCTCGATTATTAAACCTTAGGGTACAAATATTAACTCTAGATCTTACAAATTTTTCTGACTTATCAAGCCGCCTTAGAATTCCCAACTTGTTCTGACATGACCTCCATGAAGTCGGTGTTACTTGCTCTTATTGTTTATTCGTTTTTTTTTTTTTCAATCTTATACAATTTAAAAATTTATATTTTGCGAACTTATTGTAACTGATTCCTACATATGGGCTATATTGTGTTTCGATTTACTGTGACTTGGTTTCTTTTGAATCGGGGTGTAATTATTTCTTGCAATCATAAACAGTTTCTTTAACCTTATTCAAATAAAAAAGTTAACTTTTGTTTTATCTTTGGATCTAGTTGCAACTGGTTCCTGGATTCTCCGATCTAGTTCATTTTCCGTGCAGAGTTCTCTCTCATAGCATGTATTTAACATCTATCCTCCTATGGGACAATCATTAAATTGTGTGTAAATTCCTTCGTGGTTGGATTTTGCAGTTTGATCTAACTTACAAAGACATAACAAAAAAAATAAAAAAAACTGCAACAATAACAATTCAACAACAAATCATTCGGGAATAGTAATTATCGTATCCTCTACGCTAAAATTATTTTTTAAAATAACCTTTTTCAATTCTACTTGTTTAGAAATTTCTACTTGTTAATTTTATTTTTTGCACCTTTAACGGTTAATCCCAGATTNATTTTGCACCTTAAACGGCCAATCCCAGATTTTTTTTTTTCTCTCTCATAGCATGTATTTAAAATCTATCCTCCTATGGGACAATCATTAAATTGTGTGTAAATTCCTTCGTGGTTGGATTTTGCAGTTTGATCTAACTTACAAAGACATAACAAAAAAAAAAAAACTGCAACAATAACAATTCAACAACAAATCATTCGGGAATAGTAATTATCGTATCCTCTACGCTAAAATTATTTTTTAAAATAACCTTTTTCAATTCTACTTGCTTATCAATTTCTACTTGTTAATTTTATTTTTGTACAATAATTTTGCACCTTTAACGGTTAATCCCAGATTGATACATCAAATACATACTTCTTGTTTGTAAATTTCTATTGCGATCAATATTTAAATGCAGGGGTATTATCTTTTGTTTTGTTGGTTTACAAGATAAGTCCATTTGTATTCGTATCCAAGTGATACTGGACGAGGTCCAAAGCGTTTAGTAAAATGCAGACGCAAAACTCCAAAACGAACTCGCATCCGCACACTTGGTAATCACTCAGGACTTTATTTTTCAGCGGCTGCACGTGCAATTGTAGATCAAAGCACATTTGCTAAACAAAAGCAATTAGCTGCACATAATTTGTGTTAGTGTGACATACGCACCAAGTTTTTAATTTCGTTGCTCGTGAAAGTGTCGCTGAAATGGTTACATGGCAATTGATTTAAATCAACAACCAGCAAATTCAATCGCAGCACGTTTTCAACATGTGCCAAACGATCGTTGCAAAGTCCAATAAAAAGAATCCTCAAGAAGGGCATGCAACACAATCCTAACTGTGTGTTGAATATGTGGTACCATTTGGCTTTCTTATTCGGGCTGTTATCATGAACGATAAAAAACAGGAGTTCAGCCCAAAAGCACATCATGGCTACAACGCTGGAAAAAAGAATGGATGAGACTGGAAGCCACAGCTTTGAGATGTCTTTATGAGTAATGGCTATTCTTGAATACAGGTGAAAAAGTCGAATGAGCCTGTGGCACTGCTTAGCACTTCGAATTCCGTCTTTCGTATGGCTCTAAAAATATAAATTTATTTATGTTATAGTGCCTAATTAATTTCTATAGCCTACCTCCAGAAAGCGATTAAGAGTCTCGACCCACGATAGAAGAATCAGTTGATAAACCGCATAGGCATTGAAGAAAATCTGTACTAAAACGCTTATTAGACCGGTAACGCTGAGGTCTCGGGTTAAACTGTTGTAAACTTCCAGCAAAAGCATTGGAAACTGGATAGCAAGAAAAAAGTACAGATGACAATACTCCGCTAGCATCGTTCCCCCCATGGGAAACAATTGTTCCATAAGGGAACCAATACTGATCACCTCATTAGCGAACCGGACAAACGATCGATTCCACGACAGACTCATTAGCCAGTAAATCAATCGAACAGCTTTCCATATTTCCAAAGAACATACTAAAACCAATAATGCATTCTCAAAAATGTTTAAATGATATTCTTCATATTTTCCATAAATCATTATTGGGACTAAAGCCATTATAATGTATACAACGCCAAAAAAATGGAATGACCCTAAATATATCTTTACGAGCAGAGCAATCTTTTTGGTCCACCAGTTTCGAGGATGGATGATCATTTTACCCCTACGCGCATCGTATTTAATCTGCCCGATGACAATGCCGCGGTACAAAAGATATGTTGCCCAGCAAACACCTAAAACACACCATCGATGCAGGATATAGGATATCTTTTGATTATCTGTTTTATGAATCCTTTGAGGTCTGCTTTTCCACATTTTCCACATTTTAACTTCTGTTTTGGTTTTTTTTACCAAGTCACCGATATTATTTCGTATTCAAGTTTATCCGCTGCATAAGAGGATATAGCTTAGAGCAGAAAATGCACATAACTGGCAAGCAAACAATCCAAACAAAACATATCGCATAACAAATGCTCGGTGAACTTCCTGGGGGTGCGTTTTCGAAATTAATTGCTAGTTCATTATGCGAGCTTTATGTTATCTGCCGTCACTATTTTTCCCATTAGCCAAGTGCTAAATAATTTATATGCTTTATGAATACATAAACTGAGAGCTGTCATATTACATAGTTTTTATACCCGGTTCTTAAAAAGAACAGGGGTATATTGGATTCGAACTCATGTATGTAACAATCTTATTCGTCCAATTAATGATTTTTTATCAGCATCAACAGCCGAGTCGATCTAGCCATGTCCGTCTGTTTGTATGAAAATACAGTTCTCCGAGATGGTAAGAGATAGATATGTAATTTGTTTTCCCTTTGGTGCGTCATTAAATCAGTATTTAAATGTTTTGCCCCGACTCATTTCGACTTCGCAATTTGCATAAAACTGCATTGACTTGGTCACTAAAACGTTTCACTAAAACGCTCTATAAAACTAAAATAAAAGTAATAAAATATATCAGTTTATTAAAATATTACAAATCTTTTGGCTATGTTTACGATGAAAGTCATGAAATATTTGTATTTGGGAATAGATTATTGGAAAAGCCTTGAAATATGAAATATAATTAATTGCATTTATCTTAACCAAATATCAAGTCAAAAGGGGAATTTAAATACGAGTATAACAAAATATCAAACTATTACAATTTTTTTACAAATCTAATGAACTCATAATTAACTATCTTAGGATGTATTTGGGAATTATTTATTTATATTTTTGATATTGAAGATCTTGAAATACAATTTTATTAATTTGGGTACCCACTTTGGGGTCTTTTTTGTGGCACTTATCTAAAGAAAAGAGTATTGCCTTTTATAGCCTAATTTAAGCTTAAAACAAATGTATATAGTAAGCCAATTGGCGGCCAATTTCCTGGTAAGCATTACAATTTATGCCTTTATGGACGCCTGCTCGTTTCGGGGAGAATTGTGAAGCCCGAGAAGGAGTAGTGCTTGCTCTTAATCACCTTAATCACTTGCTGGAAAGTCGTAAAGATTCAATTAGTGGCTGGAAAATCAGCGTGAAAATCGGCCAACCCACCATGACCAGCTTGATGAGGAAAACCGCAAAGGTGAGGAAGTTGATGCTCATGATGGCGGCTTCGGGCGGAAAATCTATTTCCGAGTCGTCCAGCAATCCGCGCCGCCTCCTCCTTCTCCGCTCCGGTGGCTGCCACAAAACCGTGAGCTGTTGTTCTGGAAAGTTAGGTGGAAAATCAAAGTTACAAAGTACTTTTCACACAACATGCACTTCCATCAGGGCATTTTATGGGTCACAATTGAGGCTTATCATACACTTTGTCAGTTGCAATTACATTAATGCAATATGCATTCGAAAAATAACAGACTCATATTTAGCACATCATGAGACTTAAGTAGGGGAATGTAGCTTAAAAGTTTAAGCTGTAATTTCATACGGAAATTCCAGAAGTTATCTTAATTTGTATATGCAATTTGAGCAGTAACAATAGTCAATGTGATTAATATTTACATTCCCTGGATTTCTTTTGATAAAGTAAAAGTAAACAACAAAAAAATTAGTGTATCGTAGAAATGATGGCTTTATTATTTATGGAATAAAAATCAATTTCTTTTGCACATACTTACCAATAAGTTTCATGAGATTATCCCTTAGATTTTGCAGCAGTTTGAACTTCTTCTCGAAGGTGAGCGCCGATTTCTTCACCCAAGTATCCTGCAATGTCTTGAGGAACTTGAGGAATCCCTGCATACTCGGAACCAATTCGAGTCCTTCACTTTCCGCCGGGGGTTCCGTGGTCTGTCCCTCTTCTTCGCTATTAGAACTCTCAATTTCCGGTGCATTGGAGGAGTGCTTCCGGGAGGTGGTCTCCACTTTTGTGGGCACCGCATTCACACTCACGATGGGTGCCTTGGTGGAGCTGGTGGTGAGCAGAAAACTGTTTCCGGGGATTACCCCGAATCGTTCGCGTTGGTACTCCAACCAAGCAGCACTGGGTGTGCTAAACTCATCCGCTTGCAGGCCTGTCCTGAAGAGAATCGGGATCAGGAGCAACTGAGTCACAAAACGATACATCTTCTCGGGGGGATTGTTGGAGCAAAACTAAAGCCAAGAGCTGCGGAAGTCTTCCGTGAAAGGTGTCAGCGGTTGCAAGCCACTGCTTTTCGAGGCAGCGATGCAGATAAAGTGGAGATGTGGGTGACAAACGCCAGACAGCTCTGCATAAAGAAATAATTAAATTGTACTCTCTTAAGCAGTACATTTAACGTTTCAACTTTATAGAGTAGGTATAAAGTAGGTCTTAAAGAGCCGAGTTATTTGTGGAATCAAAATCTAACTAGGTAAAGTTTTGAAGAGAAGATAGATTTCCTATTCAATAATATTCAAATAAATCTCTATATATATTAGCGTTTAGTTTATTTTAATGGTAGGTCATATATATTTTGTTATATCTGCCAAATTTATTTAATTTTATTTGACAGAAATTGTGATCACCATTTTAGGCCATTGTTATACCATCCCATTATTTATTTGTTTGATCCATCTGATTTATAAACGATGCCAGCCCAGTCTTACCCATTCAAATTCTCGCAGCTATAAATAAAACTATCGTGACTTAATTATCAAGCGTTGTTTATTTAGCTATATGCATTTTCTCTGCCATTTTTGTGTTTATGGTGTTTTGTTTGTCTTACGGCAATTGGTTCTAAACTGGATCTGAGCGTTACACATATGTATATGCAGGTATATATAATACACTGTCATGCACAGTATATATGTACCTATGGATTACATCTGAGTTGGTGTATATTCCGTGTAGAGTTATTCATAAGAGTTGCCTTTAGGTGGTTAACGATTTAAAGCTATCGACTAATGTTGATTCTAGAGAAAAATTTAGCACACCGAGTTGTAGGATTTGGAAATGTAGTATCTGTTTCTAGTTCTGTTTAGTATTTGCAGC
The DNA here is from genome assembly GCA_021223825.1 of Drosophila ironensis. NCBI lineage: Eukaryota > Metazoa > Arthropoda > Insecta > Diptera > Drosophilidae > Drosophila > Drosophila ironensis. The sequence continues at coordinate 550,914 of JAJJHQ010012396.1, forward strand.
GGTGTTCGAGAAGCGGATTGCGGAGAGAGAACAGGATAAACTTAGAAACTAGACACGTTGTGGTTGTTGTACTGCTATTTGATGTGCCGGCAGAGATGGAACCGCATCCACTTCAGGGCCCTGTCGCTCATTGGCTCTGAGGATTTCGGGGATGCCCCGCCGCAGTCCGACAGCCGATGGCATCCGGCGCAGTCTGCCGGCGGTGGACGAAAGTTCTCGGTGGTGCAGGTTGCGGTGGTGCTGCCATTGCAACCCATCTCCGGCTCCGCCTCCGCCTCTGGTTCGGGTTCGGTGTCGGGCTTGGGGAGGAGCTCCTGGGAGGCGGCGGAGGCTGCGACGCCAGGTCACATGTCGCCCGCACAGTCCCAGCGAATGTCATCCGCCTCGTGGGTCAGGTACCGCCCCCCGCCCACCTGGCTCTCCAGGGTGCGAAGGTCGCGGTAGGTCTGCTTGTCCTGGAGCCAGTAGTGCTGCAGACTCTTGTCCACCGTGTACCGCTTGCGCTGCTTCACCTGCAGCAGGTTGTTGATCAGGTCAATGGCTGCGGGAAAATGTAAATTAAATTGAGTTTGATTCAGGGAATTTAGTTATAAATCAATTAATCTAAATAGGGAATGCTAGTATACAAATTTCTTTGATGATGCAAGATTTTTCAGCCAAAGCTTCGATCATATTAAAATTTCTTTGATTTGATCATCTTTGATTAATCTGAATAAACACTTTTACAAAGTAATATTTAAAGCTTTCACAATTCACAAATACTAAGCATCCAGTCTGGATATTTGAATTTATAGCATTGATGTAGAATGATGATTAATACAAATTTGAAAGCGTTAGCATACATTTGAATATTCAATTTCATAGGATCATAACGAAATTATCATATTATCCAGATTTACCAGAATTTGTAATTAAAATTGTTATATGCACCATCTGAAGGATTCCTTCCTTGCCTAGAAACCCCAACCTATACCTAATGGTAGCACTCACCATTGGAGGAGATCTCCTTCCAGGGATTGGGCGGGTACATAAAGGCCGCGTTCTGGATTTGGTCGTTGATGTCCTCCTCCTCGTTGAAGGGGAACGTGCCGCTGAGGCTCACGTAGATGATCACGCCGACGCTCCACATGTCCAGGGAGCGGTTGTAGCCCTTGTTGCGCAGAACCTCTGGGGCAAGGTAGGCCGGAGTGCCAACCACCGAGCGCCGGAAGGACTTCTCGCCGATGATGCGGGCGTAGCCGAAGTCACAGAGCTTCACCTGTGGGAACTCGGCGTCCGAGGAGAGCAGGACGTTCTCCGGCTTGAGGTCGCAGTGGACGATGTTCTGCGAGTGCAGGTACTTGAGGGCGATCAGGATCTGGGTGATGAGGAACTTGGTCACCCGCTCGCTGAGCCGACCGCGCGAGTGCGACAGTATCATCTCGAGCATGTCGCCCTTGAGCTTCTCCATCACCACAAAGATCCGCTCAGGGGTCTCGAACATCCGCTCTAGGTTGACGACCCCGCAGTGCGAGATGTTCTGCAGGATAGCCACCTCGTTTTTGAGCTGCGCCTCCTGCTTGGTTGGGAAGCGCAGCTTGTCGATCACCTTGATGGCCACCTCGCGCTGCGTCTTCTTGTGCACTCCCCCGTAGACGACTCCGAACTGCCCGGACCCAAGCACCTCGTCGGGGAAGATCTGGTAGAGCTGCCCCATGTCTTGCACCTGCTCCTCCGATTCGCAGCACTCTGAGGAAGGTAAGCGGTTCGAGCTTGTTTAAAAGTTATTTTGTTTACGGATCAAAATCTACGATGCCTGTCAAGGCTGGGTTACTATTGAGTTGGGATTGACACGGAGACTTGACGGCCAAAGTTTGACGGATTTTAGATTTTCCAAGGGTAAAGCGGATAGCAAACATTGCTCTCTAAAATACTCACGCGTGTTGGTGACGTGCATGAAGGCCTGCCGGATGCTGGTCTCCCAGCTCTTGGCGATGTCGCTGCCGATGCCGCTGTCCGGGGGCGGGAGACGCACGGCCTGCTCCTCCTTGGCCCCCACCAGAGGGTCCTGGCCGACGAAGTAGCTGAGGCTGGGCAGGCGCAGCTCGAAGCAGTAGTTGTTCTCCGGCTCGCCGCGATGTGTCTCTATGGCCAGGAGCTCCGCCAGCGGCAGCTCCTTGTGGTACTTGCTGCCCTGCTCCGAGACGAACAGGGTGATGGTCTTTGAGTCCAGCCGCCAGAAGTAGCGCTTCACCGCCTTGTCCAGGGACGTGTAGTGCACCAGCCAGCCCTCCTTGAGCGCCTGGCCGCCGCGCTTCTTCGTGTGCTTCACCGACTGCACGATCCGCATGAGCGGGATGTTGGCGCTGGGCGAGGAGGAGGACGAGGACTGCGACTGCTCCGACTGCCCGTCGCTGGACTTGCTGGTGTCCCCGCCCATGCTCGAATCGTCGCCCAGGCCTCCATTTACCAGTTCGGGCGGCGAGTTCTGGGCATTGGTCAGGGCCTTGGGGGCTTCTCGAGGCCGTCCGGCCACCAGATTCACGGCCCCGGCCAGCGGGCTGTTTCCCTTGTACTTGCCATAGTCCGCTCCGGAGCCTGAGCCGGAGCCCAGGCCCTCGTCGCAGTCGCTGTCGTCGAACTCCTCGCGGAAGAAGTTGTCCCGCTCCTTGCCCGATCCCGCCTGGAGCTGCAGCTGCGTCAGTTGCGCCTCCCCGGTGCAGTCCTGCGGCACCTTGTCCATGCACTTCTTGTGCGTGTTGTACTGGCAGTCGCGGCACTGCAGGCCCTGCTTGAAGAGTCCCTTGAGCAGCTTCTTGCACACCTGGCACACCGTCGGAATCCCGTAGGTGTGGACCATGAAGGTGTGCGGGATCCGGACCACGGTCAGGCCGTTCCGACTGCCCGACGAGTGCGTCCTTTGATGGCGATGGCCGGGTATGTTCTGGCGAGAAATCAAATTAATTAGCAGGGCAGGTCAAGCGAGGGAGGAGCCCGGCATTGGCTGGGTATTCCCGCGGGCGAGATTTCTCTAATGCCGGTAATTGGGTAAAACTAATTTTCATAAATTTTGCAAGGGAACAACTGTTTAACCCCAGCCAGGACATACATATATTCCAGGAAATTATCTTTCACTGGAAGTGACATTAGCAGGGAGCTCCCACCCGTTTATTTGGCATAAAGTTTGGCAATAGTTTAGTCGAAAGTTTAATAGTATTTCTGGGAAAATGTCAGCCATCGAACTCCCACATTCAAGCATTCAATTTAAGAAAAATATATTTAACTTGGTTTTTGGAGTTTAAGATGTAGCCTGTCCTTGCGAACTTTAAAACAACATTTTGACCTATTAATTAGAATTTTAAATATTAATGTTGGCGATCAATCAGTACCTAGATATATGGTAGGTATCATTTATTAAAAGTATGACGATATTAGCGAAACATCTCATATTTAATGGACGAAGAATTAATGCCAAATATTTAAGTATAGGAATATTGGAAGGGCCTAACCTTGGCTCATTTGTTGTACTGATTGTAGCCGAACTATCATTTTCTATTCTAATATCAAATCCAAATTGTTTAGCTTAGGAATAACAATCGAATCGTTTAGCAAATAAGAGAATAACTAAACAGAAATTCAGCAATTTTACAAAACAAATGCAGCCTGAAAGGCTTAGTTAAACAAAACCAACCAAGGCTAGCAGCTTTGACATTTTACAGGAAATAGTTTAAACCCATCCTGTTGGCTCTTATTTCCAATTTGACGGCCCCCTACGAGTATTCCGAAAAAGAGTTGACAAAGCATTGAGAATGTGCACAAAATAAAAGTTTATTTAAGAAAGCATGAAAATAATACAATGTAATAAGGGGCTTGGGGGTGTGCGGAGTTAAGTACAATTTGAAATACTCGCAGGACAACCGGAAACTGCCAACCAACACCCTTACCCTCACAATCGCACTCTCGCAGGACACTCACAAAGGAGGAGACACAAAACAGGAGGAGAAGGGTTTGGGCGAACTGTCAATTCTTAATAATATCATTCANTTATTTAAGAAAGCATGAAAATAATACAATGTAATAAGGGGGTCGGGGGTGTGCGGAGTTAAGTACAATTGGAAATACAATTTGAAATACTCGCAGGACAACCGGAAACTGCCAACCAACACCCTTACCCTCGCAATCGCACTCTCGCAGGACACTCACAAAGGAGGAGACACAAAACAGGAGGAGAAGGGTTTGGGCGAACTGTCAATTCTTAATAATATCATTCATAAGGTCCGACATGCGCTTTACCAGAGAGCTGCTGGAATCGTTCCTTCCGGTCGAGTCCTCCGTGGAGACGAGCGACTGCTGTGAGCTGCCGGAGGGACTGCGGGGCGCCTGGAGCGTGAAGGAGCGCCTCGAGGTGGCGTCATTCGAGCGATTGCAGTTGTTCGGGATTTTCACGACGCACCGCTTGTGATAGTTCTGACCGCATCCTGTGGGGGGAGCCGGAAAGGAGGAGCCGGCGAGAAAGTGTCAGGAGTCAGTTTCCGTTGGATTTCGTTTCGGAATTAGTTCGGGTGGCACATACCATCGCACTTGAGACCCTGCCGCACCAGACCGAAGAGCATCTCGCCGCAGAAATCACAGAAGGTCGGTCCCTTGTAGGAATGCACATTCAGGCTGTGCGGCTTCAGTGTCGGCATCTCGGACGTGGGGTACAGAATGGCTGCAGAGAGAGAAAAAATTAGTCAGCAAATACGGAAAATATATTGTAGTACTCCAAGTTTTCTAATGATTTGTATTCTTAAGGCTTTTCTTCAATAGGATTATTAAGCATCAACGTTTGAACTAATTGCAATATTGTTGTATTGTTTAGATTGTAATATATTGTAATGTATTGTAGTACTTTGAAAGTTGTTTAACGCTACAAATAAGCGTTTATTTTAACAAAAATAAAAACCTCTAGGGGAACTTATCAAGTTGGGGATTAAACTTTTGCTTTGAATTCTTATATGTTTGTGTATTCTTTTTTGGCTTACTGTTTTGTTACAATTTTTATGTTACAATTAACTAAAAACAGTTAATACTGAACATATATGATAAACAGGAGTTTCCTATGCTCGTTGCTTTGATTACTTATTGATTTGAATTTGAGCGTAACAACTGGGAGTATATTCTCTGGGGCATATACTTTCTATGAAAGCTCTAGAGGTGACGAACACCAAACAAGTAAAATGATTTCCAGATCTAATTCTTTATTCCAAGTATCTGAAGCCTGGACTACTTACGACTGGCGGTTAGCACAATTTCCACTAGGGTCTCGTCCACCACTTCCGCTGCCGAGTTGATGATGTGCAGCACATTCGGGGAGCTGTAATCGTGGACGAAGAGCAGAATGCGTTCCGACAGATACGTGAGCCCGCTGTCCGGTATCTGGAAAGGCGGCCAGAAAAAAACTGTGTGAGAGCTGTGACAAATAATGGCCATTTGCGCTGTTTGGTATCATTTAACGCTCATTTTGCATACGTCCCCCATTATCATATCATATTCGTATCTTAATTGATTGCCCGATAAGATCCAATCTGCCACATGCACAAAAATACCTATTGAAATCAATTTGGACGGGACAACTGGGAGTATTTGTTACTCCAAACTAGGAAACACTAAACAAATGAAATGTATGTTCCAGCTCTGATTAATTTGAGGATGTATATGAGGCTTATTGGGCTCCCATGGCCTCGGATCCCACGCAAATGAGATTAAACTCCTTCCGAGACCGCCCACAAGGTTGTGACTTGACGGGATACCCGGAAGATGCTATGAAAGAAGGAAGGAAGGGAGTCCTGCCCGGAGCAGCTGTCACGGACAGAGGATGGTTATGGTTATGGAGCCGCGGACTGAGAACTCGGTAACTCGGTAGCTCAGGAACAACACCACCGGTTGCCGCTTTCGGTTAATTGAATTGGCCATGGAGAGTGGAGCTTCGTGAGGCGGCTGGCGGAACGGAAATGAGTCCATGCCTATGAAAGGCGGACTTACTTAATGAAATCAAGCAATTATTGTGCACACATCCATTTATTAATCCGCCCTTCTTTGAGTCCTTTCTACTTTGCTGGAACTACAGTGGTCCCCAGGCCCTTGTGGGAATATCGATTAGCGTTTTACTTGCTCGAATTCCAGGCCATTATAATAAACATCTGTGTCCCCACGGCTGTGGATATGAAATGGCTTTATTCTCCAAGATTTCCGATTTACTTGGAAAGTTCCTTGCTTATACGATAATAACCACTGTAAAGTTATGGGCCAAGTGCTCCGCCCACCGCCGTGTGTTTACTTGACCGCCTTGCGACTGCCATCAAAATATTTAACTATTGACATGGCGCACTGGACTGGACGTGGCCCTTTTGCATAATTAACCAAATGGCGAAATGGCTGGCACACAGGCTAAATGGGTCAGGGGTCAGGATGGAGGGGTTACCTTTGTGTTGATAAAATCGCAGGCCATATCCTTGAGCGATTTGAGCGTCAGAGCGTTGGCGGGCACACAGACTGCATCGCGGACGCTGCCGAATTGAAAGAGGAATGTGACCTCAGGACCCTCCATGATGACAGGAACGCTGCCAACGCCGCTGACAACGCTGGCTGCGCTGCCGCCGTTGGAGGTGCTGTGGTTGCGTTGGGCCAGGATGGCAGTGGAGCGCGTCCGGTCCCAGGATCCAATAAACTTCCAACTTTTCCGCCTCGCCGGATCAGCTTCCTCGGGCTGCTTGCTCGCCTGCCCTTGCCTAGGATTCCTTTCCTTTTGTGCTGGCCAAATGCCAAGGACGAAGGCAAGCCTCGGACTGGGGTTTTGGGGTTTTGGGGTCTGAGGGTTCTCCAAGGATCCTGGGCGAATTACAAATCAGATTTGAGCGCCACACCGCCGCGGGTTCCTAGGAATGTAGTGCTGAAATATGAGAAGGGAAAGGGATTACTCTTAAGCTGGAATAATTGGGGAATCACTTAAACTAAGTTAGGATGCCAGAGAGCATGGGGGAATTGGAGTTGCTTTGAAATTTAACCTAGTTCAGAGTTGAATCTCTCCTCTATTTGTGGTTTATCGTTCTACCGAACCTTTGGTCTCTCAATTAATTGGTTTATTTTAATAAATTGCTGCCTTGATATCAATTTGTGGTAGTGCCTGCCTGGCTACGAGTGCTGGGGATTAGTATGTTAGGTCATGGAGCCGTGCATCAGGGAGACAATGGGCCCATAAATAATCCGCCAATCAATTGCCCGATTCAATGGGCATTACGTAGCCCTCGATTGGCCAGATGTTGTATACTCTACACCCGTCATTATATTTATGAACCAAACAACAAGGCGGGGGAAAAAACTGGTTGCTAATTGCGATGAGAAAATCTAGGCAAATAAAAAACATTCAGACTGGGAACTGGGAACTGGAAACTGGGAGCTGGGAGCTGGGAACCGGGTGGGGGGGAGATTTGAATTCTTTCCAATTATTTTCAAGTGCCCTGCCAGTGTGTGACCCATTTATGGAGTGTGTGCGAGTGTGTGGAAACATTAAAAAATAATTAAAAAATCATGACGGGAAATATGTGTGTGCCGGCCATGAAAGGAATGCCACCAAGAAGAGATGCCAAGGGAGAGAGAGGCGAACGAAAGCCAGGTTAAAAAACGCCAACAAAAAAACAACGACAGCGACAAGCTGCCACTCGGGAGAGCGGCAGCCAAGCAACTTTCTAAATTTGTGTCTCGGCTTTTTTCCACTGGATTTTTTAAGTAGGTGTATCAGTCAAAAGTCGCGGCTGGGAGTCGAGTGCGTTTTGAATTTCAATGGAAGCGCCAAAGGGGGCCACGGGGCACGGGGCAGGGGGCAGGGGGCACGGCTTTGTGGCATCTGGAAGCGGAGGAGGCGGCCAAGATCTCAAGTGCCTGGCGGCTTGCTGATGCAAAGTGAAAAATAAGCGGCACAATAAACGAGAAATAGCCAAAACTGGAGCACAAACAAATGACGCAGCGCAGAGGCCTAAGTCAAGGCTAACGCACGCCAGATACTGAGACACTCGATGGTATCCATGAGATACTGGGGATACACTTTTGACATTTACAATACATAACAACGGCCACGGAAAGCAACAAGCTGTCGTCCCCCGGAAAGCTCTCGGCAAATTCTGTTAATAATTTATTAGGTAAATACACACACTTTCCGAATATTTTCACTGGCTTGCATCCGATGGATGCCACTTGGACATGGTGACTAAGCCGACAACTTCTTCGCCTGCCTTTTTCTTGTTGTTGTGTTGTTTTTTGTATTATTTCCACTAGTGGCGGGTTGTTGCTTTCGGTTTTTTATTATTTTTATGGCAATGGCTTTTGTTATTGCCGTCGTTCTCTATTATTCTATGCGCTGCAATTTGATGTCACTGCCCATCGTCGTCGGACCAGCGCCGCACGTTCTGAGTTCGTTAAGCCAAAAGAGCAACTGACTTGGCCAACTGACTGGAGACAGAGCCGGGACGGAGACGGAGCCAGACGCCAGCCCAGACCCAGACCCAGACCCAGTAGTCAGTCGGTCGGTCGGTTGCTCGGTTGCTCGCCTGCTTGTTGGTGGTAATGGCCAGGCCAGGCCAGGCCAGCGCAAAAGCCACTCAAAACCCGTTTGGCGGCACTCACAGAAATAACCGAGATGCTGCCGGCGAACCTTTTTGAATTCATTTGCCAAAAATAATTTATACATCTATAAATTAATAATAACATATACATTTTACTCCTTGATGGCCCTAGCAGCTAGCACTCTCTTCCTTTAGTTATTATACGATTTTAATTTGTATAATAATTAAACTCTTAAATAAATATTAAATAAATTCTCCTTGATATGAAAACAATGTTACACGGCTTGTTAACAATAAATTTCCCTTTAAGCAAATTAAAGGAAATAATAATTACCAAATGCTGTTATAAAGAATCTATTAACACTTTGACCTCATTTGCCAGTTTACTATTTATTCATCAGTTATTCCCTAATTAAGAAAGGGTTTCCCCTTGATAGGGACAAATTAAAGTGTAATTTGCAAATATATATTGTACAATATTGTAAGCAAGATTGTCAACCTTATATTGTTTGCATTATAGTCATATATGGTCGGGAAAACCCTAGTTTTAATATATACGTTGTCCATAAATAAAATAATAACCAAAAATGTTGTAGTTTTAGAAACCAAATCTTTGTAAACATGAGGAAATAAAGAAACTAAACACGATTGTGTTTTGAAGAACTCAAGAATGAATGTTACAATGGATTTTAATCTATTATAATTTGTGATCAGCAAAGAATATAAGTAAACAATTTAAAATCAAGTTATGAGGCATATGAATAACCAGAAACAATATTTTCTGAACTTAAATTGGCTAAAAGCGACAACATTTTTATTTGCTTAGTTTCCGCTCAAAAGACTTGTACTATAAGCAAAAATCGTAGAGCTGGAATCAGCTGACTTATGTCTCATCTTGCATTTGATACTTGCATGTGATTAAAGTGATTTTTGGTAGCTCCAACCGGTTTCTCGCTGTGCAGACAAGTGTGTAGAGAAAGACAGAGCCGGAGCAAAGTTGAGAAAGAGCAGACAGAGCTGCGGAGAGTGTGAGACTGCGGCGAATGCGAAGGCAAGTGTGAGTGCGAGTGTAAGTGTGAGCCAAAGCACTCGACCCGGCCTAGACCATAAATACATAAATCCCATGCCTATGCCCATGCCCATGCCAAGCCCCTTCTGATCTCCTTCAGAAGTGTTTCCCGTCCCCCATGTGGCCAACGTTTCTCGGCTGTTGCCCGGTTTGTTTGTTTCCTTTGTTAGCTTCTCCGATTTCCCCCTCTCGTAGGACTATTTCCCCCGCTTTCCCATCTTTGTTTCCCTTATTTTCCATAGTTTGTTTTGCTTCTTTTTGCACTCTTTCTGCTTCCATTGCCCGGCACTGAACGCGCCCATTTAGCGCCCATTTTCTTCGCTCGCTGTCATTGTCAAGGCTGGGCGGGAAATTCACCTGAAAGCACTCACACCTGGGCCGGGGGGAGTACCGGGTATCGAGGGTCTCTGGGCCCGATAAGCGGCCGGCCCCAGGGCCAAGGTTATTTCCTTGGCAGGGAAAAAGTTTGCATTGCCAGCAGCTGTTTGCCAATCAAAATATCGTGGTTCGCTCCCCTTCAGGTTACACGAGAAAATCAATACACTCCAAGCCAAAATATTTGCATATTTTAGCCAAAACCTAAAGCTACTCAAAGTACCTCGAATAAGCCTTAACTGCCCGAAAATTTCTGATTTCTAGAGCAATTAATTCGTCTAGACAAATGAACCGATTAATCTTGGCCTATTTATGCAATCTTTCGGCAAAGTATCTATGTTATTTCTGCTTAATTGAATGAGGGGAATTGTATGGCAAACATGAGTTGATTGTTATTCAAATTGTAAGTCTCTATTTTCAAATATTTTTAGAATGCCAAGTGATCAATAAATTCGAAAAGCTCACGGTCAAATAAAATGCTTTCCTCGCAGGCTAACGATAGGTAGTTTTGAGATAGTTTATATCGAACAGATTCCGAGGGGCTCACGCAGGCAGCTCTGGTGAAAAGTTAAATCTGTGACAATAGCCAAGGACGGTGGCCAAATAAAAAGTTCGTTGAAAGTTGGCTTTTTATTGGCTTTTATTTTTGCCCCCTCTTCTATTATCGGATGCTGGGAGTGTGTTGTTTTTTCGGCGACTGTCCCACTCGTACACACTTGTTTATTTGCCCGAATACGACGAATATTATTAGATTTCTCGACTCATGTGGAGCCAGCACACGGGTGGAGGAGCCGCCAGCACCAACAAACTGAATGCAAATAGGCAGGCAGGCAGGCGGGCAGGCAGGCAGGCAAAGGCGACGCAAAAGTCGCGGGCTCTGTGTGTTGATAAGAGCCGGGGCAATGGTTCCGCCGAACACGCATTCAGATGGCATCGTCATTATCATCATCGATAGATAATTGGCAAGGTGATAATAATTCGAAATCTGTGGCGGGTAACGAGAACGCGATGAGCCGGGACTGGTGGATGCTGATGATGCCACGACAGGTTCAAATTCCACACCCAAAGTGGGTGGAGCCCCTGATTTCTGAGGGGGGGTGTGCGAGCGATAATGCCCAGTGGACGGACGGGTGGCAGCCCTTGTGCCACAGGCTGACGCACCGGCCATAAATACCAAGGCCAAGAGTGTGTGTTTGTTTGTTTGCCGCCCAAGGGCCAGCGAATCGAGAGTCCCGGCCAAAGGAGCAAACAAATAAACGCCAACGAGCAAGGAAGCGGGCAAACATTTGCATTGGAGCTTAGCAATTAAAATTATTTATTTCCATCCAGGCTAAGGCTGGAGCACTTTACCCAGTTAATGGCCATTTGTCACATAAATAGGGCGACTGGTAGTACATTTCCTCGACCATAGACCATAGACCATCAAAACAGGCACATTTATTATTATTATTTTCCATTCCGCGTAATTGACTTGAGCAGCCACTGGGACGAGCGGAAACCAATAGGTACTATAAAGGCAGTAAATTAACAAGAAAATCAACAAACGCTTCGCGGGATGATATAATAACAGGAGCCGCAAGGATAAGCACCGGAAAATGCGGGGCCAGCCCCAAGTGTGACACTTAAGTTTTTAGTGTTTTTCTCGGGGAAATTTCCTCTTTATCTGTTTTCATTTCTTTTCTGGCGTCACTTGGCCGCGTTTCCGACCATTATTTTCCACACTCATTAAAGATGCAACACGGCGTACTACATAACATAAGGGGGCCCCTTTGAAAAATACTTGCAATTAATTTGAATAATTAATATGCACACTGTTACGGCGGCCCCAGAGCATTGGCAGATACACACACCTTCACTTGTGCCCCATTTCTTCGGGCGATTTCCTTAGAATTTTCAATATTTTTTTTAGCTCCGGCTGGTGCTGGTGGGGGTGTGTGCTGCGAGGCACTCGTAGTATTTTCCTTGTATTTTCCTCTGCTGGCCTGCTATGTGAGTGGCAGCATCGTGGACGTCCACGTTGCGCTGCTCCTGCTCTGCTTGAGGATAACGAGGGAAGTTCGCACGTTTGCACTTTGCCTCGGCCGCCGCGCAACTGAAGGGGACTTTCCGAGGCAGGAACAGCAATGGCAATCGCAATCGCACAAAAAGCAGCAGCAGCAGCAGCAGCAAAAGCAGCGGCAGCAGCAGCAGCAATAGCAACAGCAACAGCAACATCAGCTAAGGCAAAATCCAAACGAAATGCCGAGCTCGGCTCGGGCTGACTCTCCCTTAAAGTTTGTCTCCCCAACGAATTCTCTGCGAGAATCGCAGGCAATCCGAGCGAGTTTTGGGGGATTTGAGATTCGAGATTCCAGAGGAGATACCGGGTGGGGGCCGGGAAACACTTGTCCGATTCACATACCGCATCACAATTCAAATTTGTTGCTCGGCAGCCGCCTTGACGCGCTTCCTTTGCTCGTTTTCGATTTTATTGCGACCTGCCATTTGTTTATTTACTAGTACTCTTTGGTAATTGTGTTGAGTTGGGCGTTTGTTTACATCAGAGGCTGTGAGGTGAAAGTCGCGGCTGCGGAGCTTTCTCACAGGTGTTTTTTGGCAAGCTTTCGAGTTGTAACCGAAAGAGAGCCAAGTCAAAAACATTGCTCAGGGTTGTCAGGGGTTCGGGTGGATTAGCGTATAGCCATCCAAAATTTGTTATTACTCTATAGGTCAATTCAATTTTTAATGATTTCAAAAGCAAAAATTATAATACAATTTAGAATGCACAATTATTTGGTGTAGATTTTAAATTATTCTAAGATTTTAGTATGTGCTTAAACTTTAATTTTGGTTAATTTAAATAGGTACTTGTCTCATTGAAAAGGTAAAAAATGTAACTAAACATGAAAACCAAGCAAGTAGTATTTGGTATTTAAGCATACCCTGCATTAAAAGTCTGTTGAACTTGTATGTATTAATATATTTTATTAGTGGTTTTATATATATCGTTTCAGTAATATGTAAATATTTACAAATTTCATCACACTCGGTTTCAGAGCAACCCCAACTTAAGAGATAAGAATTCCCATTTGAAGAGAATCGATTAAGTGGGCTTTTTATGGGCGACTGTTGCTTTCCGTGCTCCCGAAAAGCTCGAATATGCACTGGAAAAATTAATGTGACCCATCGCCAGTTGGCCCAGTGATTTCGAGGGGCGTGTCACCTTGTTAGGCGGGGCACCCCGAGGCTCTGGGGAACCCCCTTTTTGGCAGCTAAATTGAAGCGCGTAAACTGCATATTACGCCAACACGCTACGGCGGAAAGGTAACCGGAAACGTAAAGCTTTTTTTGCCAACGTAATCGCTTTTCCACGCCAAGAGCTTTTCATTTGGCCAAGTCAGAGAATGTCAGCGGGGTGGAGGGGAGGGTAAAAAGTGTGGGAAAATCGGGGAAAAAGAACTGGGCCAGTTACACGAAGCAACTTCGAAAAGGGAAGCACAAAATTGCTCTAGCAACACATGGCGTTGCGAAAAATGTTGTGGAGTTTGATTTGGGGGTGTGGCGGGTGTGCGCCGGCTTTTGTTGTTGTTGTTGTTTGCGCTGGGGGATTTCTGCAGAGGGGCTGGGCCTGGCCTTTGTTGTTGCCGCCGGGACTGTGTGTGTTTGTGTGTGCCGCCTGCCAACTGACAACAAAAGCGTCGCACGTAATATAATAAAGAGATTTTCCATAGCATACAAAGCGGGGCTGCGTCGAGACAGTTGCATGTGGATCCTGCTCCTGCTCCAGCTCCATTCCTTGCTTGCCATTGCCACGTCCTGCCCGCCTAAGCCTTGCATTGTACATTGTACACACATTCTAATAGAAATCGGTTTTAGCTGAACTAAAAATAATTGCCCTTGCATCTCTCTGGTTTGTTTTCTCTCCATACCCGTACATGCCATATACAATTATCCGCATCTCTATTTGTATCCTGCGAGTCCTTGTTGTTGCTGCCTGGTAATCAACAGTTTGTTGGCACGCGCTGCTATTTTGGCCTCCGGGTTCCTTTTTTATAGGAGGGGGGGAAAGGGGGCAGGGCCAAAGGACCAAATTTAGAAGGAAAGAAAGGCATTTTGCAATTAGCCGAATTTCCTCTCCGCTCAAGCGCCTGTGTTCATGGTTTTGGGAAAGCATTTGGATTTCCAAATTTACGATGGCCGATCGATGTCACATGCCATTGAATGAGAGCAGAGGCCCATGACTTTTGTAATTGATATTCCATTGAGAAGTTTAATTAAAGATGAACCCATATTTCGGCTTATTTTAGATTGCAACAAAATTAGATTATTGTTGGCCAATAGAAGGAATTATAAGCCAAGGAATACAAACGTAACAATCGCAAATATACCTCTTAAACAAGTTATTACCTACCCTTCCTTAATAGATAATTGCCTGCTAATTATCCCGAAATTTAATTTATCTGAAAAGTTATATCCTTTTGGCTAAGCTCAAGAGAAAAACTCTTTTCAAAAATGAATAAAGAAAATAATTTCAAGTGGCTTTCAGGCGGGAAACTTTTCTCTCCTTTAAATCCCCAAAAGTGCTCCTCCCTATTCTATTATTTACGCAAATTGCTTGCGACTGTCCATTCAGGTCCTGGCAGGGATTCTCGCTGAACCGAGAGCATTTTAAATTGGAAATAAATCAAAGACACAAGCGGCAACATATTTAGCCTGTTGTTCGTCCCATCGACTCGGAAGAACATCCTGTGTAAGGACACAAAAAAGGCACAAACTCAGCAAATTTTCACTGCTCGCCCATTAAAGTTGCATTTATTTCTAGGGAATGGGGCTACATAAAGTCAGGGAGCTGCCGTCGGCTTAGCTTCGCTCAAAAAAACACTTTAAGAAATTTGAAGATTTTTTAATTCAATTCAATTTTGGGTTTTATTCAGAGACTCGAGTGAAATTGAGCATAGAAATAGTTATAATTCAATTGACGAAAAGGTTTAATATCCTAGTAAAAGTTTATCAATTAAAGTTGCTATGTAAAATCAGTTTAAATTAAACCAAAGGTTTCATTTAACACAGATGTATGTAGTTATACATTTATGTTAGTTATCATGAGATATAAATTGAATTAAGAAAAGAGAATGTCATAATTCATCTAGCAATTCGGTAGACAAAGTTTATCAGTTAAAATTGAGTTTAGAATCGGTTTGCTTTAAACCTAACGCATGTGGATTTAAATTAAGTAAATTTAAAATGTGAATGAACCTTTGTATAAAGTTTTAAGCTAGGTTTTTTCCAGTGTCCTGTGCCAGTTGGCGTTGCAATTGCAGACCCATAAAAAGGCGCTCCTAAGCGAGACGGAGGCTGCCTAATGCGGCAATTGTTAAACCAAATGCAAATAGACCCTGCAGTTGGCAGTTGGAGTCCCCGAAGACGGCGGGCCGCGTGCCAGGCATAAATCACTCCTCCTGCCCAGACCCAGGCGCAGGCCCAGCCTCTCTCGTTTCCGTTTCCGCTTCCGCTGGCGGTGCCTCCAGCCTCAGTTCAGACTCCGTTTCCACTTCCAGGCCGAGCGCCTCCTTGTCGACGGTTAGTTTGGTAACGCTCTCGAGGGTTTTTATGGTTTGCACGTAGAGCTTCTTGGCCAGCTCCTTGTCCTGGCCCGGCTCCGAGCTTGGCGCAATTTCGCAGTCACTGCAAGAGGGAGGAGATTGGGAGTTTGTAGCAAAAAGTGGCCAGCAACTGCAGGCGAAGCCATGGCAACCCAACTCACTTGAAGTACTCGCCGGTGACTTGTTTCAGTTGGGGATCGGTGGCCAGGCGGATGGCGCACTGGGCGCCCTCGTAGGCGTTCTTCATGAAGAGCCACATCCACGGGAAGGTGACCACCTTCACGCAGATGGCAGACATCAGCGGCGAGCTGGCGGGGCGGAGGAAGTCGAAAGTTAACCAATTACGTTGCCATTGTAAATAAAAGCTCAAAGGAGACACTCTTTAGAGAGTATTTTGTGAGCCATTCGTCAGAAATATCATTCAACTCGTTCATACAAATATAAGAGATTTAATTTGATAACCAGTCACAATCATGTTTTCTGAGCCTATGTTATTTACCTTTAAAAACCACAAAAGTAAACCAATATTTTCAGTGACTCGTTCAACAGATTAAGTCTCTTCAAAGTTATTAATTCAGACACTAACTAGAGCACTTCACTTGATTGCTTGGCCAAACGAAACTTGTTTTGATAAACAATCCCCAAAATGCCGGCCAAAAACTTTCAAGTTATGCGAAAACTTCGAATTTAACAAATTTATTGTCGGCCAACTTCCTGCTTAATATTCAAAGCAGACTCCACTTCAAATTAAATGCTCAAATCCAAATTGAGTTGGCACAAAAACTTGGACTTTAAACACGCCTTTTCTGGGTGCATTGTTTTAATGACATTTTCGATTGCGGGCAATAAAGGAGGCGGCATCTCGCATCACGCAGATGTCCTCCATTGAATACAGGCGCTCAAGCGTTGATCTCCAGCTTTTGGCCAACAACTCCTCTGCTGGGCTGCTGCTGGGCTGCTGGGCTGTTGGGCGTGGGCCAATGCCAATGCCAATTCCACAGGCTGAGCCCAACGAGCTCTGAATGGGTGTGTTTGAAATGGCCAACTGAGTCCCGGCCCCCGGTCCTGCCTTTTATTCCTGCGGCCCCCAAGTGAAGCTGCCTTTTCAGGAAGGATTACGAACTTGCGCGCAATTTGCTTAGCTGTCGTTGTTAATGTTTTGCACCCTCGTTTCGCTCCTGTTTCTGTTTTTGTTCACTGGCATTCTGCTGGGGGTTTTCCTTTTGTTTTTCCGGGCGGGCAATGAACGATGAGCGAGCGGTGAGCAAGTTCACCGACACTTGAACACGATAAAACGATAAATAAATAATTAATGCGTTTAACTTTTCCATTTACGCTTTTTCCGTGACTTGAGCACTAACTGCTTTTCATTTTCATCCATTTCATAGTACGCACAGATGCATTTCCCATACAAAAGTGCCAGCAGACACAGAAAAAATGTACAGGGAAAAAGTGGGTGTTGTTTCTGTGGAATTATATTGCAGATAAGCTCCAAAATTGTAATTTTAAGCTATACGCTTCTTGTATTTATTGAATTTCTTGTATTTATTGAAATATTGAATTTCTGTTTTAATAGACAATTCAACGATTTTCTCACTGTAAGTGTGCAAGTTTTTGATCTGACCCTGGACACCCTCCGGCACAACCATCCTTTCGTCCTCTTGGTATCCTTTCTGCTCACGCCCTGAAAGCCATGGGACCTTTGGATGAAAATCCTTGCCCTGGGTCGAGGCTGGTGTTGATTCCATTCATCGTTTTACGCCAGCGTTTTCATAGATACGACTATCTGTCCTTGCACTCGCCATAACCCCCTAGAACACCCATTAAACCCCCCCGTAACCCACTATTCTACTCGTCCACCCTCCCACCACTGGTTGCATTTTTAAAGTGCACAGAACGCTGCAGGAAGCTGCAGGGGCTGCAGATGGTTATTCAGTTAAAGCAAAAACAATATATATAAAAATACAGAAACAAATGCATGTGGCTTAGACTTGGGGGTTACTCTTTAGGTCCACTGATTAATGGTTGTTTTTGTTTAGACTAATTTATTGGAGGTTTGTTTTTAGATAGATTTTGGGGAAAATAAATTGCTTGTTTCAAGCTAGGGAATTAATTTGCCAATCTCGATTGGACATAATGGAAATCGTTTGAGCTTGAAATGGATATCAAAGAATAAATATAAAATGGCTAGGAGAGATTTTACTTTGGCTATTATAAATCCATTTTCCATTTTAATAACATTATTCGATAATGTGGGAACATTATCCCCTTCCAAAGTAGTTTTAGAGTTCAAAACCGAAAAGTGCTTGAATGGTGATTACTTTGCCATTTGAGCCGTTCGATGGCAAGAACATTGCGTATACGCCCGATATGCCCGCACCCGCCTTTCCCGGCCGCAAGTGCTGTGCAAAAGTTCAGCTCGACTCGCTAAGCTGCAGCAGGAGGGCAAAGTTCATGTAAAGCCCCGACCCGGAGAACCCGACCTGCTGCTTCTAGCAGCGTGGAAAATCTCCTACCTGTGCCAGCGAATGTGCTGCAAGCCAAATGAAAAAGCGCAGCCAAATGGCTGGCTAAGGGAAAGAACAAAAACAAAAACGAGGCATTTCTTTTCCGGAGAATTTTCCTTTAATACCACAATAGATGTTCCACGAGCGGAAATTGAATCTGCCGTAGGGCAAGAATTAATAGCGTTTACGCTACGTTAATTGTTTTTATTGGATGTGGTTTAAATGCCTTGGGGCTATGGGTTATTAATAGGTTTACTCGTATTTGGGCTGGCCAGCAAGGTTGTTGAAATGTAGCCATTAAACTAATGAAACATGAAAAGCCATTAAAGCAGAAGTAACATTGATATTTCTATTCATCTTTGAGTAGATTGCATATCCTGCCATTCATGCCTTGCATTCAGTTGGGGCCGCTTTTGTACTCCCCTGGCGCCTTACTGGAAATCTATTGGAAATGCTAAGCGATGCACATGTGCAAGTATCAGGAGATTGAAGGGCGGCAATAAATCTGCATTCGTTCCCGCCCATCGGCTGACCTTTTCCCCAAGATGATGCATTATAAAAACGAAGCCTGTTGATAAGCGCAAGAGCCGCAATCTCAAAAGCCCAGCAGGTATCAGTTTTTCAATCAATGCCTGCGCAAAAAAAACCCCACCAAGTGTCAGGAAGTGGGCGGAGTCCCGGGCAGGAATTCGTGCACTACACGGGTGGGACTGACAGCTGCTTCAGCAGTTTTCCAGCAGCTTTGCAGTTGCCAACGAAAGTCAGAGTTATCTCCGGCATACATACGTATAGACAGATAGGAAAATCTTGTACAGGAGGCGAGGGAGTTGAAGGATTGGGTTGGGTGGGGTTGGTTTCCCCCGTACAACAAAAGTTCAATTTGGCGCTACAAAGTCTGTAAAAAGAATATCTACTGGCAAAGGCAAAACATGTAGCAAAATGCTGCAGCAAAAAGCACAACAGGGAGACATCCGATGGACAGGAAGCGGATGCATGTAAGCTTTGTGCACGCAAAGAATTTCGAAACTATACAAATAGAATAGGAATAAAATAAGTATATATTCATTTAGAACATCAAATACTAATACAACCATACTAGTAACTCTCCTTTTATTCTTTATAATTAATCTTTTCCTATCATTCTTTCTACAATTTCTCTTTAAATATATCAGAAGGATTATATAAATAATACTAGAGGTTTTTTGTTATCAGTTTTTCATAGTTTTCACATACACATTAGGTGGCATATGGTGCGTATGTGTAATATTCATGGACACTTTTATTAAGTATACGCCCGGTGAACAAAGAGAGATATACAATTTTACTTGAATTGATTAAAATTGATTAATTATCAATATTATAAAGTCAGAAATGGTAAAATTCCTAATATTATTAAAACCTTCACAATTTACACAGATTATTATCTGTATTACTTAAAAAAGATAACCATATAATTTATGATTTCATTTGCTTGTCTTTTATTAAAAGATATTCTCTAAATTGTCCAAATTTTGTTACTTATTTAATGCTGCAGCATTTATTGCTAAATTTTTAAATGTTTGAAAACATTTAGAGTTTGAATCTCACGTACACACTTAGAAAACTAGGAAACTTAGAAAACCTATTTAGTTTTGCTTTAAATTTGTTATATGAGGGCGTGGGAGTAATTTGAAATGGCAAACGCATCTCCGAGTGTACCCCCTCTGAGTGTGCATCAAGTTCCCTTACACCCAAGCCTCTGTGCAGGAACTCGGACCACACACACATCCCATTTGATGGTATGTACGAGTGTTCCCACCCCGCGCACACACCTAGGGCCACTTGATGTTGCTTCCGCTGTTCATTTGCTGTTTTATTGCCGCTGCCCGCAGCAGTTGGCCAAGTTCGGGGCGGCCTCCTGGCCACTAGAGGTGAGCATGTGTTTTATTTCGTTTAATTTGTTTTGGCTTTCTCCTTTCGATGTGCCAGCTACAAAACAATAAAAATTGAGCCATTTGGGCATACACACGAATATGTTACAATAGTATGGGAGTTCAGGTCGAAAACAATGGTAAAAATTTGTGAGCGCTCAACAAGGTGACAGGAAAAGCAAAACAACTGACAGCGGCAGAAGCAAATAAAATGCAGGAAAACCGGAAGGCAGGGCTTGAAGGCGTTTAAACAAATGCAATCGCTTTAAAGACAAATTGAAAAGGTAACATAAAATAAGTATTTATAGTAAACGTAAGACTAGCTGATATTGGGTTACTTGGTTACTTGCTCATCTCTATGATTTAGGCCTGCTTGCCTGACTTTTCCTGACTGCTCTTCAAGGGTCACGTGCTCTCTGTGGAAACAAAAGCCGAAGCAGGAGGACCCGTCTCCATTTCACATCCACCTGTCAAGGTGCTGCGTTTTATGTCGGAATGATTTGTACGTTCGCCAAAGCATTTGATTTCTTTCGGACCACTTTTTGCTGTGCGAGTATTGTTATGGCATTTTGCAAATTGTAATGACGCATGTTAACAATGTTTCTGGCCAAATGGAAATGGAAATGGAAGCGGAGAAGGCGCCCTAACCGGCTCTGACTCTGGTTCTGGTTCTGGCTCTGAAGTTGGCATCGCCATCCGGTAGTTATTCTTGTACATATGCAGACATTACAATTTGTGCCTATGATGGATTATGCTTTTCTGGCTTCTGACAGCTCAACTTTTGCTCTTCTGGGAGGCAAGAACAATGGCCGGGAAGGGAGGGAATTGTATCTAGCCAACTGTATCTAAATCTGGGCCTTTTTTCCCCGCCTGCCCCAATTGCCAGCACTTTACATCATTTATTGCCATTGAATTGTGTAATTTGTTGTACGTGCACTCTGTTCGTGCGTGTGGCACTCACTTGAGCACCTGTGCTCTATTGTCCTCGAGTGTGTAAATCGTGTCCACCTATTGTCCGCCACTTTAGGGCTTTGTGGCATGCATTTACACCCACTAACACGGCTTACTCTTTTGTAGTGTTCTTTCGCCTAATTACCTTAAATTTCCGCCGGTTCTCTAATTAAAATATGTAATCGTCTTAAGTCCTTAAAGGCATTTGGTTTATAATTGGACCTGTTTGGGCTTGCCAAGCGCTCTAATCAAGGACCTGGGGCATTTAGACGCTTGAATAAGTAAATACTGAGCAAGCGACAAATCTGCTAGCTCGTCTGCCAAAACTCATTCAGAGTGTCCAGCTGTAAATAGATGTGTTTCCTGAGAAATGATTACGCATTCAGGGTCATCCAAGCAGCCCCCTCTTTGGGCACACACTTTGCCGGAAAATTCTAATTTATAACTGCCAAAAAAAAAACAGCAGGGCAAAGGAAAAAACAAGAGGAAACTTTTGTGCCGGCTTAGAGAGCATCAATAAATTTCGCATTAATTCTGGTCCCATCATTAGGAAGACTGGGCCATGGCCATGTCGTGAGCTGGCTCACAGTGTGCCGCCAATTTAATGCTGGTCCTCAGAGATGCCAATCAGATCGGGAAATATTCCAAATATAATATACAAATTGATAATTTCTTCTAATTCTCATATACTCTAAGGTGTTTTTTGTAAGATTTATTAAGAGTTGATTCGAGTTAATCGAGTTAAAGCAGGCATTCAATGTCAAGAATAAACCAGCCAAGAAGTTTCCTGTGAGAATTACTCATACGACCCGTATTTCAGTTGGAAGCTTAACTTAAATGAATCTTTTAAGTTTTTGATGTATTTAAGAGTATTTAAATTATAGATATTGTGTTTTTAAACCGACTTTTGAATCTGAGAAATTGCCTTAAAGCCAACACTGCGTATGAGTGATATGTTTGCAAACCAATTTTCAGTAACTTAAACTCTCATTTCACAGCTTTTGTAATGACTGAAATGAGCGACTATCAAAAGGTGTAAAATGCAAAATTTAAAAGTGTAAATTTAAACTTTCTCTAAGCGCTGGAACTACAAAACGAGTATGCAAAAAAGCCAGATTGCCACAACGGACGATATCAACATCAACAAAGGCAACTGTCACCATTGCCATCGCCGCGGGGAGTGCGGGTGTCTGGGTCATAACTCAAAAGGACGACATGGCGGACAGGACAGGGCAGGAGCGTGGGAAGATGGCGGGGAGTTGACCCGTAGATCTCGGTCCGGGTGAAAAGTAAGAGCCCGAGCTTGACCCAGACCGCTGCTGTGCCCGCTCTCGATTGCGGGCGACCCGCGTCTCTGACTTGGCCACTTTTAATTACCGCATTTCACTTTTGTTGCCACATTCGGGTAGGGAAGGAAAGGGCGAATGGGCAAATGGTAGAGTGCCACTCGATGGCAGCTCATCTGCATTTGATGATGAGATGTGGGCGTGGCCGGTTCACAAGTTCATTGCAGCTGCCGTTGTTTGCTGCTGTTGCCAATGCCGATGTTGCTGTTGTCCTTCTGCAATTTGCAACTGTTTGCCATGTTTGCGCGTCCTTTTCTGTGTATTGTGCAAATGTGCTTCCTTGGTTTTAGTCATTTTTTCCTCGCACCCAACTCAACGACTAATTTGCATGCCCTAAAAACAGATTTGCAAACAACATTTGGGAATGTGATTTGGCAATTGTGCCATTAAATGGGATTTACTGGGAAAATCGATGGGAAACAGACCTAAAAAGGGCCCGGGCCCTATCTATAGTTATGCAAGCAAAAAGTTTCAGGAATCCCTCAAATCTAAGGATTTCTTTTGCAAAACTAATTTCATTTTCCAAGCCAATTGCCAAGCCAAGTATCTTACCTAATTTCTATGTTTTTAGGCCGGCTTTTGCCATTTAGCCAACTCATTTGGAATCTTGAAACCTCTTCGGCCTTCGGCTATAAATGTTACCTTGATGCCGGTGCCAAAAAAAAGGGNTAATTTGCATGCCCTAAAAACAGATTTGCAAACAACATTCGGGAATGTGATTTGGCAATTGTGCCATTAAATGGAATTTACTGGGAAAATCGATGCGAAACAGACCTCACCAAGGGCCCTATCTTTAGTTATGCCAGCAAAAAGTTTCAGGAATCCCTCAAATCTAAGGATTCCTTTTGCAAAACTAATTTCATTTTCCAAGCCAATTGCCAAGCCAAGTATCTTACCTAATTTCTATGTTTTTAGGCCGGCTTTTGCCATTTTGCCAACTCATTTGGAATCTTGAAACCTCTTCGGCCTTCGGCTATAAATGTTACCTTGATGCCGGTGCCAAAAAAAGGGGAAGCCCCGCCCCCGGTGACTGGGCAACTTTCTGATTGCATCAAAACGAGCCGAAAGCCTCAGACCACCGCCCGCCAACAAACATCAAACCCCTGAAAGGATACTGAGATAAAGTCGAAGGAGCGGCAGATAGTGCTCTGGGGTTGCTTAATGAAAGTGCAAAAGTTTTTGCGCGGCCACGAAATGAGCTTAAAATGTAGTTAAAGTTTCACTTTGCACTCGACTCAGCAGCAACGGTTTCGTTTGAATTTCCATTCGGCTGCGGCTTTTCTTCGGTTCGGTTGGGTTGACTGCTATTGCTGCTGTGCTGCTGTGCCGTTGCGCTGATTGCAAACCGAGGCGGAAGCTGCAAGGGGGAAGGAACACTTACTTGCGGAGGTGGCGGGTGCCGCGGACGAGGCCCGGGGTGCAGCAGTTGACCGTGACCGGGGTACCTATGGGGAAATTAGCGGATTTACGACGGTTTTTTCTTTATAATTCATGACTGCGCAGCCTTATCGCAGGGGATGCTTCAATAATTCCGACTGCCAGCTATGCAAAAATGTCCAACAACAATACACGGACAGGAAATCGAGGTCTATTGACAGAATTTTTTGCAATTTCGGTTATATTGGGTTTTTGGCCTAAAGGTTTAAATCTCCATATTGAAACGGAAAAGAGTACCTAGCATTATATCAAAAGCTTTATGTTATCATATTATTGCAAATTTGTCTATATATGGTAAAAGTGGTAAAAGCTAGAGATACAAATTTGTATTCCTAATTCTAAAAATCAAAATATCTACTTTTTTAGAAAGTTTCATAAAGATCGGACAATGAATAATCAAGATACACCAATTAAAGTTTTATCCGCTTTTTGCCAGGGTCAATACCGATAAATGGTTCTAAAGAAATCTCGACTACAGCGATTCTATTAATTTATTACTCGTATCAATGTGGTAAAAACTCGAAAGGTGATTTTTAGTTCTTTGTAAGCATAATTTATGTGGTAGAAGTGGTAGAACACTATTTAATGAATGCCAAATGGCGTTTAAGCTTGTTTTATTCAATTGCAAATAATTAAGCTTTAACCAAGTGATTAATGCGCTTGTGCTGTAATTAATTTAGGGCATATGTAACTACATTATTATACCCTCATTTGCACCGCCATTTACGAGAAAATAATAGTATACTTTCACTTATTAAATTGAACAAAAAATTGACTTAAATCCCGCTTAATGCTTCCGCAGTTAAGATAGTTCGAAAAAGAATGCAGGAACCGCTTTCGGCATCCTGCGAGTGCAATTGCCGGTGCAGGCCCCCGGGAATTTTCCACTTACCTTTGAGCTCCCTGGCCAGCCAACGGGTGGCCAGGAGGACGCACAGCTTGGAGTGGGCGAAGGCGTCGCGGGCGTGGAATTTCACCGCCCAGGTGCCCACGTTGAGCGGGTCGTCGAAATCGATTTTGGCCGCAGCGTGGGCGTGGGCGCTGACCATCACAATCCTGCCCTGCTCCGAGCGCTTCAGGTGCGGCAGCAGCAGCTGCGTGAGCAGGAAGGGGGCCAGGAAGTTCACCTGGCTGTGCCGCTCGAAGCCGTCCTCCGTGGGCACCTGCGTGTTGGCGAACACCACGCCGGCGTTGTTCACCAGCACATCGATGCGCTCGAACTCGGCCATCAGCTGGCCGGCAAAGTGATGGACGCTGCGCAGCGAGCAGAGGTCCAGGTAGCGGGCCTCCACGAAATACCTGTCCGCCGGATCACTGTCGTCGTCCGGCGAGGTCAGCGGAGTGCGACAGCCCAGCTCCCGCTTGATTATGGCCGCCGCCCGCTCCCCGGCCTTCATGTTGCGGCAGGCGAGGATTATGCGGCCCCCGCGTCCGGCCAGGGCCTGGGCAATCTCGAAGCCGATGCCGCTGTTTCCACCGGTCACCACGACGATTTGCTCCTTGATTTGATTGTCGTTTGGACAGCGCTGCCCGCTCATTATGGTCCTGGCATGCGGGTAAAGGGACACAGATTAGATGACTGGCAAACGGGCGGGTCCGGGGTGTGGATGCGTGGGATGTGTGTGGTTAATGGGGTTGGGCAACAATGCCAGGTCACGTGTGTGGCTGCACAGAAAACAAAGGTACCAGGAGGTTGTCTTGCTGCAATTTTCCTTAAAATTACCCAATGTTTCTATAATTGGTTAAAACTTTAAAGTTTCTAGCATTTGTTTAGATGGTTTTGAGTTCTCTCGATAGATATCATAATACATATAACTTTCTTTTCAAGGAATATCAGGAATTTAAGCCTTCACAATTCCTAGTCTAAATAATTCCCTAAAAATGTGTCTAGTATCTTTAATTGTTTTTGATCGGTTTAATCTAGACATGTTCAAGCTCAAGCTTGAGATATGGCAACCCTTTGATTTACTGAGGATGTTCCTAGCAACCAGCAGGATATTTTTTCACCTGTTCCCAGGAGCGGTTGCGGTTTTACGGACGTTAATTGGCAGGAGTTTCTGGCTTTTTGATAGGCGTTAATGGAATCAGCTTGTGCATTTGCATGTTGCCTGCGGCCAATTATGGACTTGACTAACTCTGTCCACATATTTGCAAGTTCAATAAATGTTCAGCGCATGTGTAAACAATGAATGTTCATTTATTTAATTTGGGGCCTCGGGCCAATGTACGTTCAGGCTCTAATTCATCATTAGGCATTATTATTTCTAATTAGTCGCGTTGGCGGAACAGTTGTTTTGAAAACTGCTCATTTTGTCGAAATCCAACATAAATACGCTTCCATTTGGGCAATTGGTATGCATTTCACTCAATTAATTCGCATGACCAAAGAGGAATGTGTTTCCAATTAGTTGATTACATTTGAGGTTCGTTTGTGTTTCGTCTATTATTTGGAAATTTAAACGGGAGCGTTCATTAAGTTTGGATTGTCACTTTCCGTCCATTGATTCCTATTTACCGATGCTTATTTTCTCTATAATTTCCCCCGCAATTTCAATTTGTTCCACTTCATTTGGGTGAGACTTACTTTAGCACTTAACTCAGAGTTTTCCCCCCATCCTTCATTTCGGAATTTATTTGGCATTTCATTTAGTTGGAGCCAAACTTGCACAAATCCACTTTGTAAATATTTTGAGGTGGCTTGTGGGCGTGTGAGCGGAAGTGCGCCATATTGCAGTCGCAACCATTTCCGCTTCCGCATCTCCGGCTTATCCCAACACCTGCAACTGCCAAGCGCGAGATAGCGGCGGGGTCGCAAAAACCGCCGCACAAAAATAACTAAAAGTGAAACCGCAGTCATTTTGAAAAGTGGCCCCAAGATACTCTTTCATAAATTGGGTGTACTGGGTTTCAAAATTAGCAATGGTCTTTAGTTTTAGATATATTTTAAAGTATAAAGTATTGTGTTTCTTAGATGTGTTTTCTAATTGAAAATAAACCTATGCTTTAAATATGTTATATAATATTCTCTTTTGCAATTACTTTTTAAGTCCCCGAGATATTCTGTCATAAATAGGGTGACTGGGTTTTAAAATTAGCAGCCTAGAGCGGAAAAAACAATCCATAGTTCCAGATATCTTTCACAGTATACCTACAATATATATGAATGAAAAACTAAACGAAGATAATTTAAATAAGTTTTATTTCTTATCCTCTAAATTTTAGAGTCTAAAATCCTCTAAAATATTCACTTTTCCAATTACCGGTTACATTTCCAACCACCTATCTATTTAACCCCGATCCCCTAGAGTAGTGAGCTTACAAAAAAATGAAAATAATCTTTAGATATTACATATTATCCGGGTCTTCTCTGCACCACCCATTTCTGTATGAAATCCACTTAAAAAGTTTTCCGCGAGCGGCAAGCGGGGGGCGTCAGTTTTTGCTGGGGCTGCGACATTTATTTACGTGTGTCCGGGTCCAAAGTTTTTATGCCCCCAAATCCGGGAAGATGGTGAAGGAGAAGGAGGTGAAGGAGGAGGGGGAGGAGGAGGAGGAGCAGCCGTTTCCGTTGACTCATCGCACACTCACCGCACAGTAATCACAATGCCCACCGCCAGGGCGGCAATGGTGGGCCACCACGTGGAGAAGGGATCCGCCTGCTCGAACATGGTCAGCAGTCGCTCCATCGCTGGTTATATCTTATATAGTATCTCCTTTATATTCTTTAATATAATATCTCTTTTTTTTTGGTTTATTTCAGTCACACTTGGAATGCACTTGGTCACTTTGGGGCTGTGCACTTCGCTTCCCTTTCATTGATGAATGAATCTGCGAATGAATCTGTGACGTTGACTGCCCTGCACAATTGTTGGACGCGAACTGAAAGGCAACTGTAGTAATAAATATAAATTCTCATTGCGTGGTTACCACTGCCACAGCAGGCGGCATATGGCATATATGGGAGTACAGTGATCGCTGGCTACATGGAATAGGCAAACTATCCTAGGGCATTTCCTAGAAAGTTATAGAGAGCATTTCTTTGGCTAACATTTCTACTTATATTATTAATAACGATAGGTCCGATAGTCCTACATTTGTGAGGTTTTTTTTTTAACAAATTTGTAATTTATATAATCTATGGCAACTATGTTGTCATTGTAAAATGTTTGTTTAGTTTAAGATTTAATAAATTGTTCATAAGGATTTGATAGTTTGGTTTAAATTTAAATGGCTTAGTTTAGTTTAGGTAGTTCTTATAATTGTACCTATTCAACAAAATGTATTATAATGAAAAATATCGGATTGGTTTCCCAATTTTCCTTGTAATACAGAAATGCTTGAAGTTCCTTATAATGTATGCCTATACCTATGCCTATCATCCCTATACCTTCTGGAAACTTCGAAAAATCTCTGATATCGAGGGATGCCTGTGGAATGACCGCTCTTCCACACTTGCACCCAGATTTCCCGAGTTTCCGAGCAGAAGATGCCGCCGACAATTGAATTTAAATGTCCACCCTCGCACCAGCATCGCCTCCTCTATTTTCGACCCTCGAAACGTCACCGGCATATTTTCAATTTACATAAATGCTTGTTGCGCGGCATACGAAATGAGAGCTAGAGCGGGATGGCCTTAGATAGCGAGATTTGGTTCCCTAGCTTCCCTTCCCCTTCCTCTACCCCTCTACCATTCCCTCCTGCAACCTTTCACCTTCCGCCCTCTCACCTGTCGCCGCATTAAAGGTTAGGTGCAAATTTGCACAAGCCGCAATAAGGGAACGTGCGAGGGTCGGTGGCACAACGATTGCTGGAAAAATTGGGCTCGCTATGTACACGCGTTTTCCATTTTTTAATTTGTGTTTTTATTTCGCTTATTTTCGACTCACCTTTTTTCCTGGCCATTTTTCCTGCGGTTTACGCATTTGGTTTGCATATTTTGTATGTGGCAAGTCGGACTAATGTAATTCAATTAATCTTCCCGCGGAGGAATTCCCCCTCAAGTCCCCTTTTTGTTCGTGTGTCTCGTTTATTTTTTTATGCAAAAAATAATATATTTTTCTTTGGATCAGGCAGACTGAGTGGCCACAAATTTTAATTACCTTTTAACAGCTGCTGGGGCAAGATAAAATAATTTTAAAGCAAGCCGCGGTATTATAACCATATCATAATATTTGCAAAATAAATCGCAGAACCACGGGGAATACCTCGATGGAAATGCAGCAATTTAGGATCGGAGATGTATCTGCTGAGTAATCTAGCCAAAGAAAAAAGGTTAAATTTTCGTAACTTTTGCCCAAAAAATTGTATTAGGGATCGATTACCGGTCTCCTTACGAAGATTTTAAGATATAGATCTTTGATTTCAGATACAAATCCGCGGATATACAGCAATTTAGGATCGGAGATGTATCCGCTGAGTAATCTAGCCAAAGTTTCCTTTGGTTAAAGGTTAAATTTTCGTAACTTTAACTTTCCCAGCTCATAACTAAAATATCTAACAGCGAATACAATCTATATTATTGCTTTTTTTATAGCTAAACTATCAGCAATTAATTGTCAATTTTATGGTATTTGCAAGCACAATTTATAATTCAATCTTAATTAAATTTAAGAATGCGCAGCTTTCATTTTGAGGAAAATTTAGCATGAATTGATGGGGTCTTGAAGGGTCTGACCTCTTTTAAAATACATGAATGTTTCGTAGGCAAAACAATCAAAATACTTACCGTTGCGGTGTTCATGGCATGTCTAGTATTTAGCTAATTTATTACCAGAAGAGATACCATCGCAGAGCAAGACCATCATCATTATTTTGTGAAATGCCGATGCCCCGATTGTTGCCTCTCATACACAATCCTTTACAATCCATTTCACTGCGTTCGACATACGACCTCTCACCCCTTGGCACTTCAATTCAATTACAAGGCATCCATAAAACATGCCACTAAATATATTTTCGAGTAATTTAGTCGGCAGCCCCTATGGAACCCGCTGCATTCTACGCGCTTTCCACATGCGTTGTGTGTTATTTCCATTTCCGGTTTAACAATTGATTGAACACAGAGCCGCGATACCAGCATCTGAAATAGAAATTCGACTCAAAATATCCCCCTCAGCCCACACCCTTTGTGTTTAAATGCATTTGCTATATTTTTACTTTCGTTTATTTAACGTTTCATCAATTTACATAGTCTCGTATCTAATGGATCGCCTTTGGGTTTTGCCAAAATTGCATTTTCATCTGAAATTCTCTTCTGCGTTGCATGTTCGATTCATTTACGTGTTCATTGTTACATTTATGTTAAGTGTTTTTTCTAGTCATTCGCTTTAGTTAGTTGCTTTCTGCTCAGACAGTGTTGTGTTGTTTTTTGTTGCGAACAATGTTTAATGCTAATTGGTAAATTGTTTCGGATATTATGTGCGTGTCCCTTATGTGGAGTGTATGATAGATAGATATAGATTGTGTGTTTCTGAATAATATGTTCGATTTGCGTGGAACTTGAACTGCATTCTTTCCCTAAAGCGAAAGTGCTCGAGTGTCTTTGTGATAAGTTGGTATACGTATGGACAGTGCGTTTCGTAACTCTAAAGGAGAAAAATGTAACAGTGTTGAACAATTTATTCAAATTTCTTTAAAAAAAAACTTCGATGAAAACTCTAAGAAAGGCTCGTACAACTTGAAACGCACTCTTGATGTATTCTTATTTGCTAATATGACTGTTTCATTCGTTTAAATATAGCTAAAGCATCTTATGTACAGAAGAAATTGAAGTCACTAAAGTGTAACAAAACGGAGTTAACAAAAGTCCTTGCAACAATGTAAACATTTCAAGATTCGCTAAGAATTATCAAACAGGCTTTTATTTCATAATACGCTTAGGCTTCTCTTGCTTCTGGTTTATTCATTTGGTTTCTTTTAAAATTAGTATCACTAACAAGCTTTTGTTTTTAATATTTCTTCTTCTTTTTTGCTCTGAGAGGTGAGGGAGGGTGAGATGAAGGGAAAGACTACGTAACTAACTCGTTTCGAATCCACAAAGGGAATCTTTTCAGCACTCATTTAGCTCACCGCAGCCCACTCACCAGTGTCTTCTACTTAGTTGTTGACTTGTTACTAAAGTTAAAGTTTTACTTTTGCTTGGTCGTCAATTGTAAATATATATATACTATATATACGAGTATATGTGTAAGCATACATACTCAATCATATTCGTAGGCATAGAATTGTAGTATCTATAAATGTAATCGTTTATATGCCCAACTAATCCCAAGAATCTCCAAGCAATCTAGCGATTTTCATTTCATTTCCTATACAATCTGAAAAATTGTTCTCTTGTTGCTCTTAAGAAAAGCGAACTGCCACGCCCACAGACACAGCCTCCCCCGACCTGTGAAGTCTTACTTTTATCTATTTACTTTCTATGTAAATGATGTACAAGCTAGAAATTGTAAATTGTATGCTACATAAATCTGAAAAGGACAATAAAAATAATCTCTCGAATATTTACAGCGGACAGGGGGGGCTCTAATGTTTTTATTTGCATTCTTTTTTTTTNACAATAAAAATAATCTCTCGAATATTTACAGCGGACAGGGGGGGGCTCTAATGTTTTTATTTGCATTCTTTTTTTTTTATATTTTTGGGTGGATATGTGGGAACTACTGGGGGGGTGCTATCATTATTGCCATTGTGGCCTCGACATATGCATACTAAAACTGGAAAAATGTTTTGCAATATTTCTGTGCGAATAAATTCCTTTCCCCAGCTCTCGCTCTCTAGTTCTGTGTGTCTGTTTTTTCTGTTTTGTGATGTTCAACTTTATTTGATGTTGTCAACTTTCTGTTTGCTTCTTTGTCCGCAAAAATTGTTATTAATAATTTATTGATACAACAATTTGTGATATTTTCGGAATCGTTGCGTGCCTTTTAATTTATTTATTCATGCATTTGTTTAGTTTGCAGGCATGTCATCGTTTTCTGCGGGTTTATATAGTTAATCGATTCTGGCAATGTGCGGATTTACTCTACTACACTATGTACAAATTGTTTCAATGTCCAGGCCTCCGGATACGCTGATTTATTCTGCAGACCTTTGCTTTTTCCATCGCAGTTTCATTGTAGTTATGCTGGTTATGTTGCGGTTGCCGCCTCCTCTGTTGTTGTAGCTGACGATTTCATATGGCTGATATAAGGGTCATAAAATCTGCAAATACAAAAAATTTGAAAATTCGATTAGCGGTCGTCATTGCTGTGGCTGGGTAAATATAATGCATAATTCCAGAGCCACTCGATTGTGTGTATCAAATGTGCAAAGCACATCCGCTCGATGGATATCAAAATGATTGAAAACATTGAATTTGTGGTCAAATATGGGGCTATCCCTGCTCTTGGCCCGGGAAATTGTTGGTTTTCCTATTTGCCATATGCCATAAACATTTAAACTGATTATATATTAGTTTACAAGTAATTCCCTATTTAAAATTAACCCCTCAAGTTTTATAATCTCATGGCTCGCCCTGCCAATCATAATATTTATAGAACCCGGAAGCCCAACAGCTTTTAATGGCCCCAATAAATTTAGTTGATGGCACCAAAATTAATGAACTTTTGCTGGCAATTAGCCCATATAAATTTATTACATAATGCATGAGAGCAATTTCTGGGTAATGCCAAGGAAATAATCTACTCCGCTCGCTGACCCCGGCCCGGCGTCCCTTTTTGGTAACAGCCATTGTCATGGCCATGGCCGTTAGCTCTCAACACTTTCTGGCCACGGCTCAGACTCATTTCGTATAATGGACCATTCAGTTATTTGTTATTAACCCAAATGGGCATTCAACAAACCTAAAAACCCGACGCAAAATATGGCAACACATCCGCCTTCGGTGGAAATGTACGAGTGGCGCTGTGGCAACCAGAATCCAATCGATTTTAATAGTCGCACAAGCCAAGGGCCAAAGGTTTTCCCAGGGGACTCCGCTTATGGGCAGCACAGTGTCTCAAAAATCAGGAACTATATACACCGAACCGTTAATAATATAAGTCCAAATATAATTGCCTACATAAACAGTTGAGAAAACCATCAAACAAGTCAATGAGGATTATGTAAATCACTCGTTTAGGTAGTAAAACAAATCCCTATCTCCAAGGCCCGAACTTAAACCACTGTGGCCCTGGAAGAATCAAGAGGGCCATGAATTTTCAGGACCTGACAATTTTTTAATCAACACCCAAGCTGTCCAGCAACAAAATAGGGGCAAATAAAAAATAAAATCCAGCTAGGAAATGTCGCTTTGCAAATAAAAAAACAAATGCAAAATATTTCCCTGGCAATTTTGGCACGTGCACGCCCCTCATTGTTGTTGTGGTTATTGTTACGGCTCTGCTCGTGTACTTATTGTTTTTGTTGCTGTTGTAGGCGATTGTGTGAACCTTGATTAACGCAACAGGAGGGGCCCAAATGGGGGCGTGGCAGGGCGCAGGAAGCAGGGTGCAGGGCGCAGGAACTGGCAACATTGGCGGCAGGAATATTGTGTAGCTGTTTGCCAAATCTCTCGGCGCTGTCTCTCTAAATTTTAACTATGAATGTCCTGGGCCAGCAATAATAACAAAGAGTCACTCAGAAAAATTATGTATTCCTCGAATATAATAAGTATACCAAGTATAAAGAACACAATTTTTGTTATAAATAAATGGGAAAGTTTCTAAGCCCCAGTCACATTTTAAATTACTAAATTTTAAGTAAGAATTTTAAGTAGCTGTGTTACATTCTATATATATACGTATTTTATAGAAAAATATGTTTTTTAGTCTCGTAAAGATTTTATTTATACCTACAATATATTTAGCATACATTTTTTAGGAGTTTCTTTAAATTTTGGAATAGAAAGCTTAATAGAAACTTAAGTTTTGAATAGAAAATTATCATCGTATGTCCAAATTTAATGGTTTTGTTTCTTTAGTTTTGAGACAATGACTTTTTCAAGAATTAGTATTCAATATTATGAAAGAATAAAAATGATACCTAATTTTCAAGTATAAAAATTGTCTATAAAAACAAAAACCTTAGTCATATATGATAAGTATGTTTTATATATTATATTTCCAGATAAATTGGCTGCCTGATTTTTTGCCGTGTGCTTGCTGGTTTTGGGTGTGCGGCTTGTTTGTGTGTGTGCCAGTTGGCAGTAAAATTTGTTTACCAAAACCTTCTTAGCTTGGCTTAGTAGCCCCCGCACCGCCATTGTTTGTGTATTTGCATTTCGGCTCCTCTGCCTCGTGCACCCAGAGCTCTGCAGAGTAGTGTATCCTAGCCTCCCCAGCACGCCGAGCATCCCATCCTGCTGCCCCGCCCCACCCAGGTCCAACCCCTTCCCGTTCGGCCCTCTGGGTGTGAAATTTCATGCATATATGTAGCGAGGAGTGTGTCCGTGTGCCTCGCCTTTGGCCTTTTTGCAGCTTTTGCTTTTTAGCCACTTTTGTTTGCCCTGCTGTTGTTGCCTTTGTTCGCGGCGCTCCTTGGCTTTAGGCTTAGGATCTGAACCAGAAACTGAATCTGGATATGAATCTGAATCAGAATCAGAAACGGAATCTGCAAGTGAGTCCTGCGACTGCGGCTGCGACTGGACAGCCCCCAGTCGTTTGCCTCTGAATAACCTGGCCGAGGACAGAGAGTCCAGAACCCGGGGAAAATAAAGAAAACAGCGGGAAAATCCCTGAAAGCAAAGTCACACTAAAATGGACCCTGACAAGTGAATAGTAAAACGCTTTGCCAACGCTTTTTCTTCTTTGAATGGGTAGCTCTGCATTCAGACTTTGCGGGCAGATGGGATACATGATCGGAAGGACACTATTAGAGGTTAAATTTCTTCAAACATTGTTTAAAATATGCTGCTGTACTCTATAAAACTCTATAAAACCTGCCCGGAATGACGCTGACTTAATAAGATTTGCAAGTGAATTTTAGGGATTTAATTGAAAGCAACAAACATTTTAAGTTCTAAAGTGGAAGTAACAATGTTTTAATTACCCCAAGTTTGTGACATCAATGTATTTGCATAGTGACATCAATTAATTCATTTAATTTTAGTTCTGACTAATTTCTTTTGAAAATATATGCAACTACTCGAATTTGAGTAGTCAATAATAAATCGAAATTCAATAATAAATCGAAAGTAATACACTTTAACAAACTTCTAAATTGAAGTGAAAGTAACAATAAAATCTACAAGTTTTAAAGACTCTTGAATAGTAAAATCTATAGTATTAATTTGCAATATTAATGCTAGTTAAATAAATACCTGGATGCGATCAACAAATACAAAATTCGTAGCTGCAAATGCAGTTTTGGTACCCTAGCATTTGAAATAGGTGGGTTTTCGGATGGCAAAGTAGGTGACTACGAGTAATAAATGTGAGGGTAACAGCCGCTTTAGCTTATAGAATATATGGTTGCTATTATAGCTCTAATAAAGGGCCATCCAAGATCATCTGGATGGCTTAGGGGCGGGTCGAGGTCAAGCCGCTTAACCCTCCGCCCTCCACCAGACTCGTCCTGTTATTGCGGGTATTTTATGTGTCACCGCAGCGAGGAGTGTTGGCCAAGGTGGAAGCCTGAAATATATGAAACCGGCCCCAGCTGCACGGTGGGAGCCCTCAGAGTGATGCTATTTTTTTATATGCATATTCCTCTTGTATTTTTTTTGCCCTAAGAGCGAACCGCAATGTGGAACGTGTTATGCAAATCTGGTCGGGATGACCGAGTTGGCCGCTCCTGCGGTCGTCCTGGCTGTCGTCCCTGGCCGTGTGTTTCCAGCGCCGGGATTTAGATTTGGCCGGGACCGTTGCAATGGCCTGCTGGCCATCTGCACCGCCCGGCGGTGGCATCAAAAACAATTTACCAGCAGGCAGCACTACTCAGCACTTTTTGCCGCCACCGGTGCTCTTTTCGTAGCTTCGTTTTTATTTGATTCACTCAAAATGGTAATTTGAATTGCAAAAAGTCCATTGTTTCGTGCTTATTGTTCTTTTGATGTTTACCTACGTCAGACCCTTTTTCCGCAATTAGCATTGCAATGAGCGCGAGCGAGTGGGCGTGGCAATTGAGGGAGGCATTAAAAATGATATCCTAAATGGATTGTACAAATTGCTTGCAATTATATTTAATGGCTCGTTTAAGTGGGCCTTTGAAAGAGAGAAAAGACGGGTTTGAGGTGTATTTTCTTCTTGCCACTTGCCCGTTTCCCGGCCCAAAGGTTGAAGCAATTTATCAAAAATCGGTCAAGAACACTCAAGACTCGGATATGGGAAACGTATGACCTTTCACCAGACTCGAGGCATTTGACATATGAAAAATGTGGCTGCCACTGAATGGAAATTATTAATGCACTTTGCGCGCTTCCAAATATCACGTACATCCTGAAAGTAGTTTGCCCTTAATTGGAGGGAGAGCGATCCAATTATACCCGGTTTTAAAAAATGTTAAGGGTATATTGAATTCATACGAATGTATGTAACAGGGAGAAGGAAGCTTTTCGGACCCTAAATCTATATATATCAACAGCCAAGTCGATCTAGCCATTTCCATCTGTCCGTCTACCCGTCTGTCCGTCCGTTCGTCCGTCCGNGCCTAGATTTTGGAGACTTAAGAAAATATAGAT
Source organism: Drosophila ironensis (assembly GCA_021223825.1). NCBI lineage: Eukaryota > Metazoa > Arthropoda > Insecta > Diptera > Drosophilidae > Drosophila > Drosophila ironensis. Next base: position 587,328 of record JAJJHQ010012396.1, read on the forward strand.
AATCGAGATGAATTTATGTGATACTGAGAACCGTGTATTTCAAGTCGAGACACTCGATTATAATCTTTCCTACTTGTTTTTAACCTAATTTTTAATGAGTATTTGAAATTATCCCCCAAATCACGTACATCCTGAAAGTAGTTTGCCCTTAATTGTAGGGAGAGCGATCTATTTTGTAACCTACTTTATTGAGTATTTGAAGTTGTCCCCCAAAGTTTGTGAAATGCAAACAGCGTCTTTCGGCGTCATTTATATTCAAGGGGTCAGTTTGAGCGCCAACAGCTGGGACCTAAAAATAAAAGGATGGCGGCCTCAGTGGGCCGGGCATACAGTGCTATAAATGAAGCACATGTCCAATCGCTTGTGCCATTTTGTTCGCCAATCAAAGTTTCCAAAAGGGCTTGATAAAAACACACAGAAATGGTGAAACAAAAAACTGAAACTGAAAAGTTTGCCAACTCTTGCAGGCCAACTTATCGACGGTCGGTCTCTCGGCCTCAAAACAATCAAAGCGGCTTCCAGTTTGCCAAATGGGTANAGTGCTATAAATGAAGCACATGTCCAATCGCTTGTGCCATTTTGTTCGCCAATCAAAGTTTCCAAAAGGGCTTGATAAAAACACACAGAAATGGTGAAACAAAAAACTGAAACTGAAAAGTTTGCAACTCTTGCAGGCCAACTTATCGACGGTCGGTCTCTCGGCCTCAAAACAATCAAAGCGACTTCCAGTTTGCCAAATGGGTAGAGGGGTCTTGGGGTCTATGGGTGCTATGGGGGCTTTGGGGGCGTGGCACACACTCGCTCGCTTGAAGACCTTCGAGGGTAAACAATAAACTTCAATTATGAATATTTCAACAACCGTAGAGGGGCCAAAGTGCAGGCGAAAGAGTTGAAACACGCTCGAGGTACAACAAGGAAAACCTGAAACGAGAAACGTAAAACGGGAAGGAACCCCGGAAAAGGACAAAGTTTCTTTGGCCCGGCAAACTTTGTGACTGCTCCGAGTCGGAGGAGTGGAAAAGGTGAGGACGGCAGGTCAGGGGGTCAGGAGACATTGACTTTGATCTTGGTCCCTTCTGTTTGCCATTCGAACGGCAACATCCCCCTGCGATTGAGGCAATTAAATTGGATTTGCGCCCCGTTTAATAGGCATAATAAGGCCGCCCCCGGTCACATGGCCGAGCTAATTAATAATTAAATTAAATTTCCGTTGGAGCCATAAAAGTATTAATTGCTGTCCACAAATCTCGGCCGCCCAGGCCCGACAATCCCTCAAGTGGCTAATATCACCCACTCCCCCAGCATCCCACAAGCCTCTTGGATCCGCCGAAGTGCCGAAGTGTTGCCCTGTTGCCATGTTGCTTCCGGCGGCGGTGGCGGCTGCTCAAAAACCAATTGCACAAACCCACCAAACCACCCGATTCGACCAAAAGGAGCCAAGGAGCCACCGAGATTGGATTGGGCGATAATAAAAAATGAGCAATGTTATAGTCATCGGCGGGGGGGCAGGGAATGCTGTGGCCCTCTTCCTTTTCCTGTTGGACAACTTCCGGCGGCATCATTTTGGCGCCATGTCATATTGACAGCCTCCACACGGTCTTATTAATATTGGAGTAACGTGTGTGAGGAATACTCAGTGAGTTCCGCCTCCCAATGGCCCCATAAAATGCCTCAGCAAGTGAGCGGTAGTGTTCTGTTATTGCACTGAGGGAAATTCCGGAAAAACAGCTTCTTCTGCTTCTAATTTATCATTCATTCTAACTTGAATTTAGTTTATTTGGATTTAGTCGTATGATCTTCCGTATTGTTCTAAGGAAATAAGGAAATTAATTGAGGTCTCTAACTTAGATATTGCCCAATTGATTTCCCCTTTCAAACTGCTAGAATAGGTTTCCTAGGTTTCTAGGTTTGCTAGGTTTTCCCAAGCTGCTGATAATCTTTCTGGCTGTGTGGAGCGCGTGATAAACATCCGGCTGGTGTGTGGCGGAAAATACGGAGACACAGATCCGAAATTGTATTGCAATAAAATGATTTATTTGGCCATATTTCCATTCAGGAAGCAGCCATCTGAGCGGGCTCCAACTAAAAGTGGCAGTAGAGCCACTGACATGTTGAAATATGCCATTGTCTTATGGCACGCGTCAAGGACAGGGGCCGGGATTCATTGTTGTACGAGTATGGCGGAATCGAGCCGGGGCCGGAACGGTGCGAAGCTATCATAAAAATGTAATAATTCCATTGGCCAAAAAAGGAGAGGCTGGCCGGCCGGCCGTGGCTTGTGGAGTGTGTTGATAAGACCACGGGCATGACCGTAGCAACAGATTTCCACATCTTGGCCTGGCATTTTGGCATTTTGGCATTTGGGCCGTGTCTCTGTCGGACTTGTTATGTCATCCGCCTTCGTTTTATTGCAGCCGCAACTTTTATTAAATAGCCATGAGGAACAACCGAAGGAGCCCGAAAAAGGGAAGCGACAAAAATGGTAGGTATAAAAAACGCTTGCGGACTGCTCCTTCCCCCAATCCTTCCCCCAAAAAAAAAAGAAAAGAGTGAAACCTTATCTGCAAATGTCGTTTGCCTTCCTGCCTTGCCCTTAACGATCCGGAATCCGGAATCCGGGCCGAAAAGGAGTGAAGTGACGGAAAGGATTCACTTTGGCCATGGCTTTAATGGCCTTAAAATAGCCTGCCATGAATGCTATTTGCCGGGTTTATCAACGGCAATTGAGCCGAAAGCCATTGACGTAGATAAATTTAATTTACCTTCTATTTTGCTTGCGAATTTATTTATATGCTGATTTTCAAAAACGAATTTTCGTTGATGGAACAATAACAACGTATTTTGTGTAGCTTATCAGAGCCGCCCAAATTGAGTTAGGCCAGCACAAAGGCCGAGGCAAGGCGCTGCCTGAGACGGAGACGGATTCGCTTTGACAAGTCACGGCGGCGTATACGCAATATACTCACTCGTACATTACGCATACGCCATGTGGGATTGGCGAAATTCGTTTCGAGCACCCATTATGCAAAGGCTCTGCCAAATAGTTTTATTCGATGCGAACAATTGCATTTGCATAATGTTCGTTTATCATCGATTTCATTTGCATACTACAAATTATTTGAGCAAAAAAGGCATTTATTCATGACTGCATATTGAATTCAAACAACTAAGCATTCTAATTGGAAAGGCTAAAGGTTGGCCAAAACAAATGCGTAAATGCCCTTGTTTGTTCTCCAAAAGCAATCAAATGAATAACAAAGTGTAATTAGGGAGCACCGACATAATACCCTCATCAAGGGTACAATAAAAAGAAGGCAAACAAGTAGCAAACGCATTTAACACAACCTCAAAGACACTTGAAAGGCACTCGTTTAATCAATTTTCCTTCTGAATTCCGTCCGGCCTGCGAAAAAAAACCATTCAATTTTTTTCTCATAATTAATTTATTGGATGGATGGCGGCGGGCGAACGCAAAGGATTGACTCAACTCAAGGAGGGATAGGTAACTTAATGGCATTTTAATTACAAAATAAAGTGAAGGGACGTCAAGGCTTTCGCTATTGAACTGTCAGCCCGGGATATGACCCGACATTGTTGCCATTGTGGCTGTTCGCACGGCGTTTTACAAATGGTCGGGCTATAAATTGCCTGCCCATAGTGTCCATCATGTTGAAATGCTTGAATTTTTCATTGCTTGCATTTCAATTTCATGGCCAGCCATTAAAATTGACAGCCCAGCACACACAGCCCACCCAGCCCACATGCACGCCCCCAAAAATGTGTTGAGCCAAAGATATAAAACAAAAAAAATGGATGGCAAATGGTGGGACGTATCGAAAAGGTATAAAAAAATAAAGGGGAACACAAACAAATTTGAGTCCACCAGTAGTGGGCCCCAAAGGGTTTACCTATAAAATTATTCGAACCAGTTTCAATTTCAAGCTGCGGCCTTTTGTCCTCATTTTGGACACACCACTATCCAAATCAATCATACACTCGCATTGCAGATACGATGAATTCGAAAGCTTTTCGGTTTTTAAATTTAAAACTCTTTTGGGAAGCCTAGATAATTCCCGCAGGAGTAATTAATGTTTAAAATATCAAATTTCTTTTAGACATTTTTAGTTCCCCTTTCCGCAGCTGGCAAATTTTCCGAACACCCTTTTGGCGAGGCCATTTGCAGTTCTCAATTTCCCATGTTGTTTTTCCTAGCAAAGCCCTGATTTTTACCCCATTTTCCCATTTTTTGCGCTCAATCCAAGCTCGATTGAGTTCGGCTTCAGCTTCTCCGGGAAAACTCTGCTGGCATTTTAGGTTCATTTTTTTCCGCTGCTCGTTTTGTGCAGTAATTTCCCTGCGTTGCTTTTTGCGCTGCTCCCAACGCCTTAAAAGCATGTTGCATAATTTACGCGCTGCGAACTCAACTGGCGAGCGCCGTGGCAATCCCGGGGAAATTCAAGGGGAAAAGGGTCCGAAGATGGGTTCAGCTGATTTGCTTTTTGCTTGCCTGCTGGATTTTGATTTCGGGACTCCCGACTCCGACTGCGACCGGTCCGGGACACGGAAAGCATGCTTCGCCCACATTAAAAATGTTTCTTTGCATTTGCGATTTGTGGCTGCAACAGCTGCTGTTGATACGGCTGCTGAATCTGCCCCCCAAGTTGCGGGGGCAGACTCCACTCCATCGGTTAGTTGGCCGGGGCAACTGGGCGAGGAAACGGCTAATGTCAGCGGGAATTACGAATTCATGATTCACGAGGGAGTAATTGGGGGAAAATAATGGTAGCTCCTCGCAACGATTTTCAATTGCCAAATTGCGGAAGGAATTGGCTTACTAATCGCGAGTGCGATGTGTGGCAACTGGTCATTTGAATAATTAACGTATTTTGGGACTGCGAAAATAAATAAGGACACCTAATTATAAGCTTAAACATATTTGGTGAAAGCTTAAATTTAGTGGTGTAATTTATTATTATTTCAGATTCATAGTTTTCACGATTAACAAGAAATTTGGATGATTTATCGATATTTTTATCGATAATCCTTTATTTTTTATTTTATTGATGCACTTATCCAGTAGGAGGTTTACTTTAGAAACAGTATAATACATTTACATTGTACTTTCCCTACTAACTCTGGCTAATGTTTACAATTATGTGGTGTTATTTATGTAATTGAAGCTAATGTATTATTTCAGATTTGAGCTTTCACAATTAACACGCAATGATTCATCGATATTTTTATGATCGATTATTTTTCTTATATGTTTGTTAATGCTCTTATTCAGTAAGAGTCTACTTAAAAAAAAACAGAATTCGCTACAAAATAAACAAGTAGAAACGCTGTAGTCGAGATTCCTCGACAACGAGATACCATGTACCTCTCTTGCCGTTGCCGTGGGAAGGGGTGGGTAAAACTTTAATTGGTCATATCTTCTATATTTATTGTCCGATCTGAACGTAATTTTGCATGCACGTCTTAAACGATCAGCAGGCAAAAATCCAATAATACTATTATCTGCGTTATTGCTAAACAAACATAATGCAAAAAGAAATAGGTCTCTAACTCTTATTTTGTCCAAGTTATAGGCAAATGTGTCGAGGAACATTCAGTTTTATGCAAATTACGAAGGCGGAAAGGGGCGTGGCAAAAATCCAATAATACCATTATCTGCGTTATTGCTAAACAAACATAATGCAAAAAGAAATAGGTCTCTACCTCTTATTTTGTGCAAGTTATGGGCTAATGTGTCGTTATGGGCTAAAGGTACCTTCAGTTTTATGCAAATTACGAAGGCGGAAAGAGGCGTGGCAAAAATTTGAAATAAACTTGATCTGCCTGCAATAATAACACACCAAAAGCAAAAAGAACTAGACCTCTAGCTCTTACCATCTCCGAGAACGAGGTGTTCATACATACAGACAGACGGACGGACGGACGGACGGACGGACGGACGGACGGACGGACAGACGGACAGACGGACAGACGGACAGACGGACATGGCTATATCGACTCGGCTGTTGATGCTGATCAAGAATATATATACTTTATGGGGTCGGAGATGTCTCCTTCTGGCTGTTACATACATTTGCACAAAGTTAATATACCATTTGTACCTTAAGGTACATGGTATAAAAACAAATTTTATAAAATATTTCATAATAAAATAAATTGTTTTTGGCATGCAACAGCTTACAATTAAGTGTTGTTGTTTATTTCCATTATTTATTGTATTACTTCTGATTTGTAGCTTTCACAATTAACAAGCAATTTTGATGATTTATCGATATTTTTATGATCGATGATTCTCCTATAAATTGCATTCACAATCGTTTACTCCCCTGTGTTTATGACTTCCGCCGAGACGGCATTTAAAGTGCTTTCCATGGCCAGACAATCTGACATCGCCGGCCGGCTGATTGATTTATTGCCCGATTGAAACAATTTGATCTGCATGCGCCTGACACCCGCTTGATTTACAGGATTGGCGAAACATCGGCTAATCGTCCGTGGACCAAATGTCAAATGTGTCAAGTCAACGCTGACCCACAAACGCTCCCCTCAGCTCCCATCCGCAGGGGATGCTCGTTGCCAGGGCAATATTAAATTTATGCTCGCTAAACTTTATAATTAATTACATTGGCATAATAAACGAACTTAAATATGAAAATGAAGTGCAAATACGGAGGCAGCACAACAGTGTCTCCGGAATTGAGTTGCGGAGTGGGCTGTGTTGTGTTGTTGTGGCGCTGTGACGCTTACATGAAATTAATTTCCACAAAATCGATTTCAATTTGAAATTTCAAAAACTGCGAAGCGAAAGGTGTCATAAAACTGAGCCCCAGCCGGAAGAGAGCAGCGCTGATTTGCCACCAATTTACCGGCTTTTTAGCGTTGTCATGCAATGGAAATTTGCCTTAAATATCAAATGAGCAGACATGAAATATGCATTTGCCTGAAAACCTCATGGCAAGAGTGAAATATAACGCCAAAAAAAGAAGCAGGATCCAATTTCCGGTTGCTTATCGAATGTCACTAAAAGCTTCCTCAAGTTACTCACAGTTTTTTACTGAAAAGCTAAAATTTTAAAGCCCTATACCATGGGTTCCAAATTAGTTGAAGCAAATCGCATTTAATCGTGACAAGACAAAGTTTGATTTACGCGGGGCTCACAATTTTGGCCTGTGTGCGGCTTACGGGAACACGTAATGGAATTTGCAGGCTTGTAGTCGGAACAGGTTCCAGGCAGAGCCCAGGATAATGTGCACACAAGAAGCGGCTCCAAAGGAGCACACACGCAGGCCACAATTGCCAGGGACTTAGTTTCGTGGCCTGGCTGCTGGGCCTGCGTCTTGCGCCCCTTGAATTGTGGCACGTTACACCTATCATCATCAATCAGGAGCGGCCCAGCGCAGGGCAGATCCGATATGCAATGTGGTACGCGTCGGAGCTACGGAGAGCATTAGCAAACGATACTCCGGGGCAGGCCAATTGGTAGGCACAAATCAAAGGAAAACTCCGCCGGGACTGGCAGGGACATTGCACGCGTACCACATATTATCCATATTTTATTTGTATTTGATCAAGTCATCCAATTCGCTGGGGATTTTGTGCGCTCTAATTTATTGGCAAAGCACCAAATGTGTTCGGTTAAATAATGTATAGATAATACTAGGGCCTATCTAGGAGGGCTTTTTAGTTAAATAAGGCTGAAGTGTGGCTTCGTATTTAATTCTAGTCGAGTAATCTGCCGCAAGCCGAACAAGTTTTATCTTATCTAATAAATGCAAATGGTATCTGCATAATTTCGCAATTATCCGAGCCATGCCAGGGGCTGGGCAAACAAAGATTTTCCAGCTGATGAAGTGAACCGCAAATAGTTAAACAAACACATAAGTGAGCACTTCAAATGCGAATGCGAGTGCTCAAAATGGACTGAAAATGCTCGCAAAATATCCTGAACATTTCTGCACTTACAAATTTCATTGCCCGCTTTCAGGCTGCACAAAAACAAAGGCGCAAAAAGGAGAATGGAGCAGGGAAATGGAAATGGAGATGGAGACGGAGGAGCGGAAGGCAAAGGAGGAGCCCGGAAAAGCAAAGGGAAAACTCAGGGCAAGCCTCGGGGCCAAGCCTATGCAAATGTGATCCAAGAGCGGGGGCTGAGCGCTTGGTAATTGAATCACGCTGCGAGTTGTAAGCGAGTTGTAATGCATTCGTACCCCTCCTTGCTGCTGCTGGAAATTTTCCCTCAGGCTGGCCATTAGAAAAGTGCACTGGGACGCGGGCTGGGGCGGGGCGGGGCGGGGCGGGGTGTATTCGTGTTTGACAAACGGCATTTCAATGCTTTCAGCGAACGCAACGCACAAGCCAGCAAACAAACAAATAACAAATATCATTACAGCGACTTACACATGCAAACGGAACGGCTGACAACTACAAGGATGTGTTCGGTACATATGCACACTCGAAAGGATATGAAAGCCGGCGACGACAACGTACATACATAAAAGATGAAGAAAAATTGCATATAAATACGGAAAACACTTGCCTGCGGAAGGGGTCGGAGGAGGATGGATGAATTGGGAATGGAGACGAGATGGCTGCAGATGGCTCAAGGGAAAGGATATGTGAAGACAGGCGTTCAACCGCCACCGCTGCCTCGATTGAACTCTTAACATGAACGTACACCATGGCGTATACGTAATTTATGCATCTCCATACAGTTGAGCATCCTTGGATCGCATCACGAATTCGATTCGAGCAACAAACACTTACAGGCGACCTTCTGGTATTTATTTTAGTCAATTTGGTAGAGATTTACCCGTTTTCTGGCCTTTCGACCTGATTGTTTATTTTAGAATCTTTGGTAAGGCAATTCCCTTAAAATCTATACAAATTCGAATTAATATTAAGTGATTTCCACATCCCGATGTTCCACTGTGCATCGATGGTCGCACATACAAGGCATTTGTATAATGTATGCATAATCGCATACATACCTACGTATATCATCTTGGCCCCGGCTCATACATCTTCATTCAATACGCAGGGCATTATGTGGAAAGCATTTTCGCGTTGACACCAACAACAATAGCTGTGAAATAGCATTACGAACAACAAGAATGCGACAGCGGAACCGATAGTGGGGTTGGAAATTCAAGAAGGAAAATAAGACGACACCCATCTCAGCATCAACAGAAACACGTACCAAGCCTAATGGCATTTAAGCCATCAAGAAAACAAAACTAAAGTGCTGCTTACAATTTCTAAATTTTCTTTTATTCCAACGGGTTACTTTAAAGTTCACTTTACTCAGTGGAAAACAATGCAAAATCTTGAGTGCAAATCTACCTTAAGCAACCAGCTTAAAATGCCCTAAATTCGCTGCATAAACATCAACAAAATTGGCCGTAAAATAAGACTTTGAAGCGAGCTCTTCTTGTCATAAAGGATAATTTCAAACACTTTTACAAGACATCGTTTAAGAGCTTTTTACATAATCTAGCCGGGTTTTACTATCATTGGGGAATTTTCTTGTTCATTTGCAGCAGCAGTCGTTTCCAGTGACACATTTCTTGGCACACAAAATACGAGTACAACGAATTTGCATCTTTTAACATTCGAATGTTTGTGTAAGTGTTTGGAAGTAAGGATAAAATAAAAGCAACCAAAACAAAGATTTGGTGAGAAAATTTTAATAATCGCTTGAGAAAAGAGTTCGTAAGATTGATTTTGCAAAGTATAAACCAAGCTGAAGGGCCAGGCCACCCTTTAAAATCTCTCAAAATTATACAAACCTATTGGCGACCTCCCTGATAAAAATTAAAAACGCTTCTTGAATTGCCTACTTTATTACCAATCCCACTCCATCTCGCTTGTAAACTTTGAACTGCTGTGCAAACGTTGACCGGAAAGGGGCCGAAGTGGGCGGAAGGTCGGGAGGTTGGCAGTACATTTGTGCGGTAATCTTTGCATGCACAATGAGCTCTCGATGACGTCGCGTGTGTGTTTGCTTACGGCCTATCTGGCAGCCGCAGTGGCTGGAAACAGTTTGCCCTCGCATGCAGCACAAACAACTCGGAAAAGCTCAAGGGTTTGGGGGTCGTGGCTGGGGCAGGGGCAGCTGTTGCAACAACAGCAGAACGGCAGAACGGCTGATGGCTGAAAGGCTGAGAGGGGGTCGCAGGGTCAACTGTGGGTGCGGTGTAAAAACAGCCGAGGGCCCGGTTTTCGCGGCCCGTTTGCACTGCAATTAAGAGTCTGGCCAAGAACAAACGCACGCAATTTTGCACTGGTTTAACCTTTGGCACGATGTCAAACCTAATTAACATCAAGTGAAGAAGGTGCCAGAATGCCAAGCTATCAATTCCTAATGAACTTTTCCATTGCATTGATTCAAACATCACTGTGTTTGAAATCTAGGCTTTCATTTGTGTGCATAATAAATATTTGTTTGGGCATACACAACCTGATTTGTTTGGGCTCAGATAAAAAGCATAGCAAATACACAAAATCTGGCAAATATTTGCCAGTTTGATTTATTTAATTTTGGTTGAAAGAATCAAGCAGTGTTGAACGTTCCTTCAAACGATTTTCTTTTATTTACCTGCACATACTTTAAGCCAAATACTGGTTATTTACCTGCCAAATGAAAACCTCATTACATTTGGATTCCAATTACTTCCCTGCACTTCATATTCTCCCCTAAGAAAAGTGTAAAAAAAACCTTGGCAAAAACACTCAAATGTTTGCAGCCCCCTGGGTTTTGTGGTCACTACTCTTCGAAGGGGCCTGCACCCGTCCCAACTGGTTACCATTTCAATCTGCCAACGAGCTGACATCGACACTTGCAACCTGCTACCTGCTACCTGCTACCTGGCACCATAACCGTAACATAAAAAAGACGCACTCAAAACGCTCATAAAACACTTACACACCAGCACTCACTCGCACTCGCACTCACTCCCCGAACACTCACGAGACTCGAACACGTGGCACACACTCATGGGCGCTGTGGAATGGGTATAATTAAATATGAAAACATATGTTTCCCCTTTGTTTTTCACAGAGTCGGAGGAAAAATCAATAAGGACTCCGACCCAGGGCCATGGCGTCCGCAATTTATTTATCATATTTATTACAGACCAACCAGCCGGACGTGTAAAACAATTCGAGAGGGCGTGGCAACTGTCCCGCCACTGGATAATTCGTATTTAAACAAGTTAAGTAAATCAGTTGACGTTGCGCCGAGTTGAGTCCGCGAACGCAAATCGTCAAATATTTATAAGCTTTCCCGTTGAGCCCCGCTACAAATTTTACGACAACCGAGAGTCCTGGCTCTGGATAATTTGAAGGCAGGCCAGGCGGGCTGAGTGGCAGGCAGTGGCATTGTCAATTATGGGAATTATGAGCAGTGAATGCGTCACAGCAGCGGCTGTTCGGAAGGACTCTCCTCCTTGGCGTATCCCCTCTGGAAATTGCGTCAGCAGTTAATTTTTATGTATTTTTAAAGCGCTTCCACCGCCCCATTCCCTTCTGGGGCCTAATAAGTAGGCCCTGGCATATTAACAGCCATAAGCGACAGGCCAGATAAATATCGCGACACGGAGGAGCACTCGATATGCTCAGCACAAATTTATGCACTCGACTCGAGTGGTGGTGCCTCCTCAAAAGAAAAGCAGGGAAAACCACAAAAAGCGATGGAAATTGAAACAAAAAATTACAATACTTCAGAGTAACTTTTACAACGGCAGCAGAAATTTTGTGGCCTTGTCATTGTCATCGATTAAAGAGGAGAACAAGCTATAAAAAGGCTGTTTTCCGATATGTTTTTTAGAATTTTTAGGATTATAAAAATATCATGATAAAACATCTGAGCCCCTTGCATCCTTGTTAACTAGTCAAAGATATCAACTAACTTAGCAAACGCTACGTATGGTGGCAATGTTTCTATCGAAGAAAGGATCTTTTATATACATTTTTGCTGTGACTTTTCTAGAATTTATAAGATTATAAACATGTCTAGATATTTAACATTCAAGCAACTTGTAACTTTGTTAACTAGTCAAAGAAATCCAGATTTTTTCAAAGCATTTGTGAGTGCCAATGAGAAATAATCCCAGCATAGAATAGGCCCTTATATATCCATTATACACCAAATTTGTGTAGTAACTTCTCTAGAATTTATAAAATTACATACATATTATGATATATACCATTTAAGACTACTACATCCTTGTTAACTACTAAAAGAAATCCATTGAAACCAAGTTTATTTCGAATGCACTTGAGAGTGCACCCGGCAAACGGGGCGTATGGGTAATGTTCCCATCGCAAAGAGGTTGATGATGAGCATGTTGTCGATATGGCAAAGATAAAACCAACAACTTGTTAATGTTGTTGTTGTGGTTGTTTTCGCTGCTGCGATTGTTGCTGCAAAGTGTAAGCTTGAAGTTCATACACAGAAAATTACAAAGAGTCTTTGAAGGGGCGGGGCAAAACAGGGACTTCCTTGCCGCGCTATCTGTATTATACTCTTGGCCCGATATTGTTTTGCCCTGCCACACACACACACACCTCGCACACACCCCTTCCCGGCACCGTCAGCTGCCTCATCTACACAATTGTTGCATTAAATAAATGTTTTCTGTGCCGGCCCGCTTTACGTGCTTACATACAAGGACACGGAGAGAAAAGGTCAATGGGATGTCTTCAATTTTTCACAATATTTTCAACGATTATTTCCCACATTTTCTCACATCAGACACACAAATTTATAGCTAACCTTCTAGCACCTCTCCAATCGAAAAGGTTGAAAAATTCCCCCATTAAAAGTAGGAATATCTTTACAAGTTTTCCTAATTTTCCGCTGTGCTGGCAAGAAAGTTTTACAGCAGAAAAATAGGGAGAAGCCTTCCAGGCACAGACGTTGATAGATTCCCATGCATGGCCGACAGTCCTGGGAGGCGAAGGAAACGGAAATGCCAGGGACGGCGGCGGCAGAACTGGTTGCAAATTTAGAAGGCTCACTCATTCGCCCCCTGATGGCGATGTTTGCGGTGTGTGTGCAATGCGTTTTAATGAGTTTTTTGTTCCCTCGTAATTATTTTTGCAGTCTGTTCCACTTGTATGTGCAAATATCCTCGGAGGAGCGGCAATCACGGCCCAGACATTTTAATGAAAAAGTATAAAAATAAATGCAAAATGCAGGAAACGCTAAATTGCATTTTTAAATTGTTAAAGCTTATCGTGGCCCCATTTTAGAGACTCAAAGGGAGATGCAATCAAAGCTGGTAAACCAGATGTGTAATTATCAAAGGAGCAGTCGAACCGGGGCCATAATTGCCCTTAATTAAATGTATTACTCGGCACTTATCTTGGAAGCCATTAAGTAGCCTACGTTTGTGAATTTTAGGTGAGCAAATGCAGTCAATTTGCAATCTGTTTTTGTGTGAAATTGCCGCAACAGAAACCTAAACTCATTTACGCTTCTTGGATAATAATCTCGAATAACAATGTCTTGAGAGTTTTCATGGCAGCGCAATCAGCAAATTGGCAGCCAAATGCAAATGCCTGGTAACAAAGGCATCAGCATTAATCGCCCACACATGTTCGACTGTGTGGGAATTATGTTGTTCGCAATTTCATATTTACATTTGCCAAATTGAGCGGCCTCATTACACTTTTCATGCTCGAATTCTGATTCTGATTCTGACTCGCATTCGCATTCGGAATTGGAATTGGAATTGAAATCGGTGGCGCTGGCGGTGGCGGTGGTGCAGAAAACTGGCAGAATGTCCAACCACCTGACATCTCTGCTGGCATTGTTTACATTAATTTGATTTAAAATGCAACGCAAGCGAATCAAGCCGCTGCCTCAGTCCCTTTTCTGGCTAAGCTGCCAACTGTAAACAATTTGCGATTTTGGGTGGTCGTGGGCATGACGCGTGTTTGCTTAATTAAAATGTTATTAAAGGCCTCTCCCCTCCCCTGCCTGCGCAGTCGAATTTGTTATGAAAGCATTGTCCAAAGCCGTGACACAAAATGCACTGCAGTGACGCCAAGAATTTACGAAAATTCTCGAAAAATGTATAACTAAAACATGTAGAAACGCTGAAGTCGAGATTTTTCGACAGCGAGATGCCATGTAACTATTTTCACCAGGCATTGACACTGGCGAAGGCCGTATCATCATTATTTATGGTCCGATCATATTAAAACTTGCCACACGGCTACACTTCAATATAAACAAACTCTTCATATATACTAAACGCACCTAAACAACGAGAATTATGTCTCTAGGTCCTACCATTTTAGAGATATTGCCAAATATGTAGAAGAAAATTCAGTTTTATGGGAATCACGAAGGCGGTAAGGGGCGTGGCAAAAATTAAATAAGCTGGGACTATATAACGGACCTAAAGCAAAAATTATTACGTCTCTAGCTTTTACCATCTTGGAGAACGACGTGTTTGCACAAACTTAATATACCATTTGTTCTTTAAGGTATGCACATGGTATAATAAAAATACACTTAAGAGATTTACAATTTCAATTAGCAATCAAATCAGGCCGCTCTTTGCTTAAATACCATTATAAATTGGAATTTGTTAGGCTTAATGCCTGTAATTTTATTGCATAAATATTTTGACGCTCACTCACAATGTGTGAAATTATGTGGGAAATATAATTCGCTTATTGTGGCGGAAAATGACTTTCGCTTTTTTCCAACAATTGCATGGAATTAAACGAATCAAAGGGCGGCTGATTTTTAATTCCAACATTAACACGCAATTCCTTATTACACATTTAATTCGATCAATTTGCCTGTGCAGCAATTTGTGCGCCGTACAGTGCGTACTCTGTAATATTCGCCGGGGCCCGGCCCACTCACCCCAGAATCCGGTGAGGTCAGGGAATGCTATTTTTATGCTTTTGTTGCTTTTGCTGCTGCTACTGCTGCTGCTGCCGCTGCCGCTGCAGCGGCGTTAAATTTTGTTTTCAATTTTCAACACTTTTAATAGCCAATTAATTAAACGGCCAAACAACAACAAGCGACTATCTGAGCAAATGTATGCACAAGCCCGTGCATAAATATACCGCGTATGTGGTACATAACTCTCCGTATATATATCGCGCACAATAAACACATACTCTCTACTACTCGTATACACTATTTTGGAACAAAAAATTCTGCCGTCGGCCGTGCTCGTAGCTCTCATCTATTCAGGTAGCAAACATTTTTATAATTACTGGTCGAGCTTTTATTATTTCACCGCCAGCTGCTCGCTCACAAGACCACCACCACCTGATTCCATTTCCATCATTCAGGCTTTTCCGGTTCATTTCTAGAGCAACTTTTTTAGGTATAACTCTTGGCATAACTCATAGTAGCGGGAAGACTGGAACCCCAACTTGGTTGGGCCTTTTAATTTATACTGGCCGGAAATTGTTAAGCAATGATTTTTTAAACAAAGCCCAGATAAATTGTAAATTATGAATGCAAATGCCGACTGGCGGCGGGGTGCGAATCCGAGAGTCAATTAAGAAAATTACTATTTATGAGGCACACACGCAGGAGTCCGAGAAGGAGGCAGAGGAAATGTCGAGCCCAAGAGATTAGTGGTAATTTGCAGTTTATCCTTGGTCCTGTCAAAGTTTTGTATTTATTTCTACGCATGAATTATTTATGCCCCCAGAAAGGACAGACCTTGCTTTTCCTTAAACGGGCGAGGGAAAGTTTCTGCGCCAAAATCCTTGTCTTAGAAACACTCTCCCTCCCGTTCTTGGGGTGTTTTTTCGGGTGCCCAAAGTTTTTAGCATATGTCAAATACGTTTAATTTTCTCTTGCCTGGAAATTACAATTTTACAGCATAACACATAAGGCATTGCTCAAGCGGAAACGATTTTTCTCCGTCGTTCATTTCGGCATTTAATTAACCAACTATGGCTATAAATATGAAATGACTATATTTTACAAGTCTCTGATTTGATAAGCTGGCAAAGTTAAACACACGCCATCCAAATATATTGAAAAACAACAAGTTGCTGGGTTGGCTTATAGGCACAATGGCTTAAAGGTTGACAGCAAATTAGCCACACGAAAGGGCCGTGTGGTCAGCCCGAAAAGTGGGTGAGAAAGTTATAAATAGCAGGAAATGGAGCCAAGGGCAGGGCAGTGAACTACTTCAAAAGGATATCAAGCGGTCATCAGTTTAACAATGACCAGGACCAGGCGCACACATGCCAATAGAGAGAGAGAGTGGGCGTAGCCCTTCCAAAATGACTTTTGGGCGTTACCAGGGGCAACAATTAAAAACGAAATCTCGTCCGTATATACATACGTATAGGTATATACGCACGGACAACAAAACAAAGGCCCCACTGGAGGTGAGGCATCATGAAATTGGCCTCGGGACTTACTGATGTGGCAACATTTGTCAGGATACCCAGGCCCACTAGCACGGCAGCAAAAGGTACGGGCATCCTTGGAAACGCACAAAAAT
Organism: Drosophila ironensis; assembly: GCA_021223825.1. Taxonomy (NCBI): domain Eukaryota; kingdom Metazoa; phylum Arthropoda; class Insecta; order Diptera; family Drosophilidae; genus Drosophila; species Drosophila ironensis. The sequence continues at coordinate 603,836 of JAJJHQ010012396.1, forward strand.
ATATACCATACAACCATACACAGACAGACAAAATGCGAGCCGAGAAAAAACAAACTTCTCCCTGATTAACGCCACCGGCAAAGCGTAAAGGTGAAGGAAAATCTTAAAGGGAAATTGGCATCAGGTGTGGCAGGTGTGGCAGGTGACAATTTAATAACCACTCGCATCCCAGCCCAGGACCCAGCTCAGGACGATTCGCATTCATATTGACTCTTGAGCGGCAACAGCTGCGCCAACAATCAATCAAAAAGTTTTCCACACACAAATATATATTTCATATAATTGAATATTTATTGTCTGGCGCAAAAGGAAAATATTGAAATTGAATTTATGTAAGATGGGTAAACTTTGATTGGGTGTAAATCTGAATGCCAACCATTTCAGTCTGTTTAAAAACTTTTGCTCAGGAATTGTGATTCATTTTTGTTGTTCAGCCGAAACTTAGGAACCCCAAGGGAATTAGTTTTTATTGGAAATCCTAGGTTTGCAATTGTTCCTTGAAATTGAATTAACATTTATGTAAATAGGGTAGCTATTTTAAGAATGCCAAATGGCACACTTCTCAAGATTTTGCCAAGGACATTTGTGGTTTGAAAACATCATTGCATGAATCTAAAATTTGCATATTTCTAGGGAAAATATAGTATTTTGGAATAGATTTCCTAGTTCTGATAAAAACCCTATCTGCTATAATATAGTCAATAAAAATTGGTTTAATTTTAGATATTCATATAGCAATAAGGAGTACTCACACATTGCCAACGGCTCCTGTTGCTCCTGCTGCAGATTCGCTTCCAATTCCATTCCCACTTCCGTTTCCGCTTCAGCCTCCATCTCCATCTCCATGACGATCACTAGTTCCGACTCCCTCGGGCCGTCGGGGAGGGGCTGCCACTATGTGCTGGTGGAGTCCCCCAGGGGGGAGGCTATGTTGCTGTTGCTGTTGCTGTCCGAGTTGGACAGCGGCCGGCAGATGCCCAGGCGGGTGCGTCCCGGGGGCATGGCCTTCAGTATGGCCACCGCCTCGTCCAGCTCCAGGCCCTGAAGCAGGCGATCGCCGACGCTCATGAGCCGGTCGCCGGGATAGATCTCGTTGGTTGCCTCCGCAGCACCACCGCGTATCAGGCCGCGAATCACGATTACACTGCCCTCGGAGTCCATGGGATCCTGGTAGTCGAGTATGGAGAAACCGAAGCCCTGCTCTGTCTTTTCGATGTCCACGCAGGTTACTTCGCAACTCCACAGCGCCAGGCCGGACACGTTTTCCAGCGACTTGGAGCGAGCTCCGCCCGCGGCTCCATTGTGGCCGGATCCGTTTCGATCCGATCCGCCACCGTTGCCGGCATCCGTGAGAGTCGCCGTGCTGGACGTGTAGAGCGAGCTCTCCGACTGCGCCTTGCTCAGCAGATTCTGGAGGCTCTGGTGGCCGCCGGGCAGCAGACTGCGCGTCTCGAAGGCCTCCGGATTCTGCGAGGTATTTATCACCGAGGGCACCCGCGTGCCGCGCGCACACACGAGCTTCACCCTGGCGGGCAGCTCCTTGAGGATCTTCACCACCTCGATGTGGCGCAGGCCCTGCAGCTTGTGCTCGTTAACCTGGAGGAGCTCGTCGCCGGGCCGCAGGATGCCCTGCCGGCCGACGGGGCCATCGGCCAGGATCGAGCGAATGTAGTGATGCGGCCGCTTCTCAATGCCACACTCCACGTCCACGGTGCCTTCGAGGCTGATCCCTAGACCTGAAAGTTTATTTATTTCGGCAACTAAAATTTCACTGTCGGGAAACTCACTTTTCCAGGCCACCCGCAGCGACGCGGCGCTGGGGCTGGCCACCTTTTCGGTGGCACCGGCTGGTGCCTCATTCGTGGGCGTGGGCAGCTGGCCGGGATCAGTGTCCGCCTCCAAGTCCCCATCGACATCGTCATCCGGCTTGACGGATACTTTTCTGCCCGTTTCCGTTTTCGCTTCCGGCTCGGGCTCGGGCTCCGGACACTGTTCGTCCGTGTCATTGCCACTGTCATCGGCCAGATTGAGGCTCCGGCCATTCGTCAAGGGCGGATGGGGACTGGCGGGTATGGTGGTGGTCATGTTCTTGCCCACTCCACCGCCACTGTGATCGCTGCGGTCCAGCACGTGCGACATGTTCGACTCGACGGTGTCGCGGGAGGGCAGCTCCACGAACTCCTCGCCCTCGCCACCCATTCCGATCCCGCCGCCTGGCTCCCCTTCGGGGTCGCCTTCGGTGGCTATGGAGTCCGCGTCCAGCGATTTCGGGGGCAGCCAACTGAGCGTGGCTATCGAGGGGGAGCCGGGCATCGAGAGCTGCGACTCCCGGTCCTGCTCCTGGTCCTGGTCCGGATCCCGTTCGCGATTCCGCTCCAAGCCGCTGTGCCCCGCACTGCCCTTGATCTCCGTGAGGGCCACCTGCAGGTGCTCGAACTTGCGGCCCCGCAGGAACCGCTCCAAGGTCAGGTGCACCTCGATGTCCGTGTTGCGCAGCAACTCCACCGCCTGGTGGTTGGTCACGCCCGCCAGGGAGCGCCCGTCCACGGCCACAATCCGATCGTTGATCTGGATCTGTCCGCTCGTCTCCGCGGCACTGCCCTCGATGATGCTCTTCACAAAGATCCCCGACAGATCCTCCTCCTCGCACACGTAGCCGGCCACCGTGATGCCCAGGCCGTAGACGTTCTTGCGCAGTTCCACCACGTACGTCTCCGTCTCCGGGGAGTCCATGTACGAGTTGCTGGGCGAGCCGGAGGCCGAGCCGGATCCGGATCCCGAGCTGCAGCCGGAGCCGACTTCCCTGCCATCTTCATGGGCCAACAGCTTCCGTTTGCTGTCGGCTATCACAGTCTCAATGTGCTGGTGCTGGTGCTGGTGCTGATGCTGGTGGTGGTCCTGGACCGCTCGCCACTGCGTCTCCAGGGGCAGCTGCAGGTTGGGCGGGCGTGGCGGTGGCGAGAGTATCGAGAAGGGCACGATGTCGAGGTCCAGTCTCGGGCAGGGCCGCTGGTTCGACGCCGGGTCGTTGGCCAGCGCGGGATTCCCGCCCGGAATGGGAGGCAGCGGCAGATCCGCCAGATCGCCGAGCTCCATGTGTGGTGGCAGAAGCGGCGGCAACTCCAAGGCGGACATTTCGGTGGCACCTTCGGCGGGACCGCCGCGCACCAGACCCACCAGGCTGGCCACACTCACGTCCGGCGGCACTCCGGCGGCGGCCGCAGCTGCTGCAGCTGCGGCTGCTGCGGCGGCGGTGGCAAAGCTCGGATTCTGGAAGAGATGACGCGACAGTTCTTCCGGGTCGGAGAGGAGCTTAGTTGGTATAATCGGCGCCTGACTGGCCAGCGTTTGGTAATCGATGGCCGTCGGCTCCACCGGCCGCGCCACTATCAGACGCACCTGAGCTCCGGTCTGACGAAGAACCGTGGCCACCTGCTCCGAGCTGAAGCCCCGCAGATTCACCTCCCCGATCTGCAGCAAGTGATCACCCAGCTGCAGGCGGCCATCCCGCTCGGCCACCCCGCCCGGGGTGAGGGCCTTGATCACCACCCCGGTGCTCCGTCCGCCGACGAGGATGAACCCCAGGCCGTTGCCATCGTTGATCAGATCGATAACCTCCACCTGCGACCACTCGGTGCTCAGCACCATTGTTCGGCGTCCCCAAAGCCGGATCCGCTCGCCTTTAATTCACTTGATTGATGTCGCTGTTGCTGTTGCTTTGTGAGCGTGTTTATTATCCTGACAGAAGCCGAGGTCGTTGCTAACATGTCCGAAAATGAGCGGTGGTGCTGCTGCTGTGATGAATATTATGACTGCTGCTCCTTCCGCTGCTGGTGCCGCTGCCGCTGCTGCTGTTGCTGTTTGCTGTTGCTGTTGCTGTTGCTGCTGCCACAGCCACTGCGGCTGTTGTTGATTTGCTTGTTATTGCTGTCGCATCGAGAGTCATTCAGGCGGCAATTATGGGCCGGGAACTGTGCTCCTGGCACCGTCAGCACCGTCAGTACCGTCGGTACCGCCAGCCGCATCATCCGCGACCGCAACAGCACAGCGCACCTGTAATTATGCAACATATGCCGCACGCACGCACGCCCGCACATTCGTCAGCCTTTCGCTTCGTTTCGGATTCGGTGGCGAGTGCTTCGAGAGCACACGCGGCGTATACGCAATCCATGGGAGTACGCGGCGTATGCGTAACGCCGGTTGCGGGGACAAAACTGACGCCCTAGGCGGATTTATTGAGGCGCAGGGGGCGTGGCACTGGCGCGAAGCGGGAATTTAAATTGCTGCCCTGTCAGGCATAACGAGGCATCACTTTTAATGAAGGTATTTATTAAAAAATCCTAGAGAGATTATGTTTGTACATTCAAGTACTTTGACTTAAATAGCAGGGCTTTAAGATAATCATATTTCAAAGTTAAAAAGGCACTTGTTTAATAAGGTGTATTTCCATTAAATGCGGGCATCATATTTAAAAAAACCACAAAATTAATGAACAGAAAAACAGCAAACCCAATTTAACTACAAAGAAAACGAAAATTGAATTAAATCTAGCCTTTTCGATTTGACAACTTTAATGGGTTTTTCCGAAGCTGGAAAACAATTCAAAGAACTATCAAAAAACTCTTTTACCGAATTTAATATTTTTAAGCCCCCAGTTTTTCAATCAAACAAAGGAAAGTAGAATCCAAAAAAAATAGAAACCCCTTTCATTCAGCATATTCAATAGCGAACCCATCTGTCGGCGGATTTTATTTGGAAGTGGTATTAATTTTTGATCACTGCCACTGTGCTAGGGTATACGAAACGCGCCAATGCTGAGCTGTTGTTTTGCCGATGTTTTTTGCCCCTCTTTCTGCCTTTTTAATGGCACCTTTTTTGCACGATTTTGTAATTTACATGCACCCACACGCACATGGGCATGGACATGGCCGGAGCGAAGTTTTTACCTTTGCGGCTCACGTGCCACGCATGTTTGGCACCAGTCGTGTTTTTTTTGTTTTCCCACCTCTCCTGCCCCTGCGGTGGCAGCTCTAATTGGAAAATGCCATGCCACGCGGAGGCAGCAAAGGCAGCAAGTACGGAAGGAAAGGAAAAGCCGGAGTGGCGAGCCAAAGTTGCCGAGCAGGACTACTTAGTGCTGCATACTTTGTGCGCGCCTCGTTGGCAGTCGAGAAACAATCTGCAATCGAGCGATAAGTTTCGAGCAGCCGCAGCAACTGCCACCAATCACTGGCAGCCATATGGCTAATAAATGGCAACTGATATTGCCCCAAAAGGGGGTCGGGCCCGGCCCCTTTCCCCGGCTTAGTGCCTTCGCTTCGGTTCCGTTTTTGCGGCTTACAATTTTCCCAGCGCCTTGTGCCAACCACAACACAGCTAATACAGCTAATTGTGTAGAAGCAAAAAAAATACTATACAACTTCTTATCTATACGGGGAAAAATAAACAACTTGAAAGGCCAATTATTTTCTGCGCGAGATTGGCATCCAAAGAATTTTCGATTGCATATCTTTCAAAAGCCAAGAGCTGTTGGATTTTTACGAGAACTTTTCAACGGTTTTCCCTCTTTATGAGCTGTCTAATTGTGAGTAATTATTTAAAAAAAAAGCAAGGTAAACAAATAAAATTAAATATGAAATTCCATGTGCCCGATAGTCAGGATAGTATTTTCCACGTGTTTTTAATTGTTACTTTTAATTGCAATTATTAGGGAAACTACTACAAAAATATTCACTTACTGGCTTTATAATTACAAGTTTTAATTACACAATTATTTCAACAACTATTCCGCAAAAAAAGCAACTCATTTTATGCATGTTTTGAGCTCTAGCTATTGAATTTACCACGATGTTTAAAATATAAAAAGTTAATTATAGATCCGGCTGATAGCCGAGGCTCAAACAAAAGAAAATGTGCTCACGAAACCGCTGCCTTATTTTCATTGTGTGCCAAATGTAGTTTTCACTCAGCGTTTGTAATTATTTCCTCCACCATGCTGGGCTTTATTTACAGGCTTTCATTCTAGGCTCTTGCTTGCTAGTAATTTTCCACTTCTACCAACTGAATTTCGTTCGGAATGCTTGTGGGGGACTGTGCTGGAAAAAGTCCACTAATGGCCAGTATGAAAGGAAGCAGGAGCAAAAGGCAGGACCAGCAGGAGCCAAAGCCGTAACCGAAACCAAATCCTGTTCAGTGGGTTGCCGTTTTAATTGTTGTTTTCTGAGAGCTGCTTGCTGGGCGGCTTTGCTTTTGCTGTTGCTGCTGCTGCTGCTGCTGCTGGAAATGTGAACGGAAAATTGGAGCCCCATTGTTGGTTGTTGGTGTCTGGCAGTGACTGCAGCTGTCAATTAAACGCTGATTGACTTTGCATTCGAGTTGTCCGGGGATTGGCGCACGATGCGTATGATTAACGTCGCATGTTCGGCTCGTTGGGCCCGGTTTTTCGTCCTGTTTCTGGCGACCCAACGCCTCCACCCTTCCCGGGATAATGCACCAGCCTTTCCCCTTTGACTGTGGGGATATAATTTCGAAACAGGTGCACTGGAAACAGGGTTTAGTTTCCCTTGAAACACTGTATGTTTCTCCTGCGACTAGCTTGAAAATTTCAGCAATCATTTTGAAAACCCTGCTAATTATACTTCCCAACTTTAAAATAATGCATAACTTCCCATCTCACGTTGCGCTGGCAAGCAATTTGCTTGAACTTTTGCTGCCCCGAAAACAAAACGTATACATTTTCGCAAACTTTACCTAATATCGTTAATTATTTTCCCTGCATTCCGGAGTGTGCTTCATTTAACTTGGTTGCGGTCCGACGGGTGCGCTGAAAAGTGCGGTCTGTCGAGTGTTGGGTGTGTGAGAAAATTTGAGGAAAAACAGGAGAAGCAGGAGAAACACAGGCGGCGATGCAGCAGTTCGGTGTCCCAGGCCCATTACCCGGAAAGTAGGCCAAGCGCGTTTGAAGTTGCCACTGTGCTTCAGCTGCTGCTACTGCGTTTGGGGTTGTGCTGCCTGGTTTCTATTTTTATAGGGCTCAAGTAGAAGCCACAGCCAGAGCCAGAGCCAGAGCCACAGCCGGAGCCGGAGCCAGGGGCTCCCCGAACTGCTCCGCCTTCCCGGAGACCTGTGTGCCAGTTTTCGGTTTCGTTTTATTGCGCCTTTGGCCACTGTTGCTTCTAACGCACTTCAAACTGCCGCGCCGCTGACCTACTGAGCATTATTAGCCGGCTCCGGCTCCGGCTCCACGGCCCACGGCTCCAGTTTTGGCCAAGTCCCTTGTCCCCTGTCCCTCGTCCCCACTCCCTGCTCCTGCCTTGCCTGTCAAGCGTCGAAAATCGATACAAGAAGTAAAAAAAACAAGGAGAAAGCGTGGTAAGAAAGTTTAACCCTATGACGTGCTAAGCGAAGTTCGGCATACCCTACAAATATATGGTTAACCACACAAAACAATGGTGGTTAATAAAAAATAATACTTTTATCGCCTAGAATTTATTCTTTATTATTATAACTATAACCCTAGACAGCTTTAATATTTATTGATTCTAACGATATTTTTTTTTCAATACCCTAACTCTTCTGATTTATTTTCAAGCTAATAAAACAAACATACTTATCACATGATGGCTATACTGATTTAATTGTGTGAACGATTAATATGGATTCGCTCCACTAAAAAATAACCCAAAAAGCCACCACAATCGTATTTAATTACCACTGGAAAAACGGGCACCTAACCACAATTCCGTATTCAAACACGGGAGAAAAACATAACAAAAAATCGTTTCTGGTTGATACTCGTAAAACAAATTACTCAACATTAAAATTTAAATGGGGATGTCACAAAAAATCTGTGGCTTGAATTGCAATGATGTGGAGGAAGATTCATTAAAGGGAGGCATGGTCGCTAAGGCTTGTTTTTGGCAACAAAGTTTAAGGCTGTCTACCATTAAGTTGAACTGGAAAACCTTTAAGATTTATCAATTTTTAACTAAAATTGTTAACCTAAGAGATTGGCTCCTGTTTACTCATTCAATTTTCTAGACTTTAAGCAACAAAATCTAAACATTTTCTACCATCAAATTATAAAAGGTACCCCTTAAAGGTTTTTAAAATGTTCTCTTAGACCTATTTGACTGGCTTTTAAAATTTATGTAGGGTATGTCGTGTCTTAACTGCTTTGCGGGATCCACGGCCCGGCCAAGTAAAGACTTCCTGCTGCCTCCGGAGAAGGGTAAAGGGGCGTGGGAACCGAAGGAGGAGCTGTTGGTCTAGCCGCACTGACTGCGGCTGTCGGTTGCCTTGTCGTTGTCGTTGCCGTTTCTGTTGCCTGTAGGTCGGTGGCTGCGGCTGTTTGGTTGTTGGTCGTTGGCTGTTGGCTGGTGTCGTGTGGCTGCGCCTTTTGACCCACCTAACCGCCCCCGCACCCACAGCCACCGAGCTCTTAGCCAAATTGGTGCAGCCAAAAAAACACAACACAACGGGGGAGGTAGGGGGGAGTGCGGAAGGCGAAATAACTTGTAAACTTGCGGCACGCAATTTGCAATTACTTAGCCGTCGACTCCTGGCGCCGATTGTTGCAAAAGGACATTAACGCATGCAAAGGACAAAAGAGTGAACTGCCAAAAGTGAAACGCCGCCCCGCGAACAACTGTTTTCCGTTTGCCTGTTTGCTGGGCTGTTTTCTATTGATTTAACAATAACACAAAGGCTGAATCTCCTGCCTGGGTTGCGTATACGCCGCGTGGACCGGTTGGAGGCCCCTCAGCCGAGGGATGGCCAAGAGCATTAGTCATTAGCCATAGCCGCTTGGTAATTACCCGGTGGCACTGTTGGCACTGGTGGCCGGTGGCAAACGATTTCCGCAGCTATTGGCGGCGCCACTTCATTCACATTCACGTTTACTGCCACAGCCCCACGTTCACTTTCTCGGGCACATGGCACACGCAGTCGCTGCTTGTTTGCTCCGGCAGTTTCCTCCGCAGCAGCTTCACGTTTCCCGTTTTCCGTTTCCCGACGCTGGCCACAAATAATTTGTTGCTGCTCTCACATCTCACACACAGTTGTCAACGTTTTACGCGCGCATTTTCCGGCTCAGCAACACGCCCGCACGCCGAGGAGCTTCTTGGCCAAATGAAGTGCCCGCTGGCCAACTCAGCCATCGTCGTGCTCCAAGCGAGTGCCGTCCGGTGGCTGGAGAAGAGGGTGCCACTGCCGCGGGGCGGGTGACGGGTTTGGGGGCATGCGCACGGGGGCACCACATGACTCCCGAGCCGGAGAACGGACGGAGAACGGATAGGAGAGTGCCTGGCGGTCGCAATATTTACAATTTCGAAGATGGATTCTCACGCCGCCTTCGCCTTTCATTCAACTGTCAGTTGGCCGGAGAGACTGCCGGGCCAGGAGAGCCGTGTCCGGAGAATGACAGAGAGAGTCCGGCAGAGAATCGGAGAGAAAGCGAGAAACTGATGGGAGAGCAAGCTTCGCATGAGCAGAGGCAGCGCCACAAGCTTTCAAAAGGGGGTTCAAAGTAAATCCTAGCACTGCATCATTCTTTTAAGATTTTGAGATCATGCGAAGGAAAAAATTTAATTATATTTGACTACCAAGAATCTGCTGATACATTTCCGAAAATTATAAAACGTTATTTCAACCCCGATTTGAAAACAACATTTTTAATTGTACTTGCAGGTACTTCTAGATGCAAGTTAAACATAAACAAACATAAACTATAGGGTAAAACTATAGGCAATTGTCGAATACGCATACTGATATTGGTCATAGGACAGTGACACTTTCAAAAACATTACCAAAACATATTTGTTTTCGAAATCAATCCGGACAAATGCCGGCAATCGCTGCTGGGGCAACCAACAAATCGCCTGCGCCTGCTCTGTTGTCCACGGCAACCGGTGGCCAGGCCAAAATAACACTGTCCAGGTGTCGGGTGGTGGGTTAGGGCTGAGGACGAGCGACGAAGGAGGAAGGAGCGAGGACGAGGGGTGGTTCACCCGATGGGAGCCCAGTGACCAAGCAGTCGTCGGTTGGCAGCGCCACCGCAAGGCAGCCAAAAGAGTAAAAGTGGCAAGAAAGCAGCGTGGAATGCGCCAAAAGTTTTCGCGCCGGAATCCTGAGGAGGGGCACAGCCGCTCCGTGAAGGAGCAACTTTTAGCCGCACCTGCCCCAACCGGCGGGCCAGGTGTCAATCAAATGAAACCCGATGGAAATCGAACATAGTAAACAATTATCTACAACTCAGGCAGACGTCAAAATTCAAGGTACTCCCCTTTCAGAGGTTCGTCAGTTCTCGATACAAGCTACAGTAATACACACTTATTCCACTGCTATATCCCTCGAACAAAAAATAGCACACAAATATATTCCTATACCACATCAAAATATATCTTCGTGAAAACAGAAACCAATATGTCGGAGCGCGGCGAGAACTCTGACGAGGAATATTACGTGGACGAGTCCTTTGAGGAGGACTCCCAGTCCGAAGTGGAGGAGGAGGAGGAGGAGGAGGAGGTCGAGCAGAACGAACAGGAGGGTGAGGAGGATAACGATGAGGATGACGAGGATGTCGAGGTGGAGGAGGTCGATCCCCGGGCAGCCATTTATGAGGAGAGCGACACTATGAGCGAAAGCGACGTGGAGGCAGAGTTCATGCGTGGAAACGTAAGTCCCGATCCTCCAGCTCCCCAGGAGCTGACCATATCACAGTTCAGCCTGACGGCTCCTGTACCTGTCCCTGCGCCACGCCCACAGCCCCACGCCCGTCGCCACATGGCCGGCTTAGGCAGGGGATTCAATCGCGACCGGATGTCCACCTACCCCAGCTCATCGTCGGAGGACGAGAGCCAGTTGGTGGTCACCAAGACGGTCGCCGAGGTGAATCACCTCAGCCTGCATATGGACAGTAACATGGAGGACGAGACTCCGTCGGTGCGCACTCTGATACCAGATAGTGCCCATGTCCGTAAGTCCAAGCTGGAAACCTATGATGGCAAGAAGAAGGACACGGAGGTCGATGAGACGGAGGCGGAGACGGAAACGGAGGTCGATGAGACGGAGGCGGAGACGGAGGTCGATGAGATCGAGGAGGAAGGGGAGGAGGAGGAAGAAGAGGATGAGCCAAGTGAAGCCACATTGGACTCGAGCCGCAGTGACAACCAGTCCATCGAGGAGAGTGACGAGGCCACCGATGTGGAGGTGGAGCAACTTGAGGAGGATGAGCCTCAGACGGCCAAGGTCATGAAGTCGCCAAAGAACATGGCCCAGCCTGTGCAGGAAGACCTCATCTCTCTAGTGGATGCCAGTGACAATAGCAGCGAGTACAGTGTGTGCACCAAGGTGGGTGGCGATGAATCCGATGCTACAGTTGCCGATTTCTCCGCCAGACCGCGCAAGCAGGTAAGGGATAATGTATAAGCTCTATGGAATTGATTTTCTAAGTGAATCTCCCCCAGAAACCTCAACTGAAAGCCACTTTGGAACCGCATAGAGAAGTAGAAACTTTTGTGACTCCTCCAAACGAGGCTGAGGAATTTGAGGATGCTGAGGAGCCGGTAGATATTCCATCGCCTTCACTGCCGCAGGCCATGAAGCAGCTGGAACAAATGCTAAACTTCGAGGATCCCTCGCAAATGGCCCAACCCAATGTGGCCACCGTCAAGTACCTGGAGCAGCAGATGGCCCAAATGTCCGGGCTCATCATGCAGACATTCCGCGTGAGTGGCGGAACCACCAATAGCGAGGCCTTCAAGCAACTAGCGATGGCCACCAAGATGATGCAGGAGCACGGGTTTTGCAGCGAGGAAACCGGGGCGATGGGAACCGAGGCGATGGAAACCGGGGCGATGGGAACCGAGGCGATGGAAGCCGAGGCGATAGAAACCGAGGCTACCGAGTCCATGACAGAGTCAGCGGTCACAAGTGCCCGCAGTTATACTGGAGAATTGCGATCGCCAATGCGTTCCCACTTGCCGCGCTCCCAGGAGGCCCTGATCAGCGCTCGATCGTCTAGAATCCCGCGACTCAAGTGCAGATGCCCCACGGAAACCGACCTGATTGCGCAAGAACACGCAATGGCCAACCATATGGAACCCAACTTGAAAATGGGCATGGATTTGGGTATGGGAATGGGAATGGGAGTGGGAATGGGAGGGGGAGTGGGAATGGGAGGTGGAATGGGAGTTGGAATGGGCATGGAAATGGAACAGGAGGAAAACTTCCTCATGGACGAGTGCGGTCAGGGGGATGGCTTGATGATGCACCCGCGTCAGCGACGGCATCCGAACTTCAACCGACAGTCAATGAGTGGAACCCCGAGCAGCGGGGGCTCCAGCTATCCCATCCACGGCTCACACTCCCATTGCTCCACTGAGAAGATCAAGTGAGTATCAAAAGAGGAGGCCCTATGAGCTCTAAATTACTTAAGGGACTCCCATTTTTAGCTACAAAAACCTGGGCCGCAAGAGCTTCAGCTTTACCAACCCACAAGTGCGCGAGATTGAGCGCCAGAATCAGATCTTGCTGCGGAAGATGATGACGGTGCAGCCCACGGCCACAATAAAAGCCAGCACCAGCAGCCTAAAGTTCAATGTCAAAGCCCCGGAGAAGGTGAGCTCCCTAAAATGGATATATCGAAACTGTAACCCCCAATCTCTTGCACCGACAGCAACAGCCTGGCCCGCGTCTTTCTAGCGCTGCTGTCAATCGCAAGAAGTTCCAGCGCCAGATTGACCTGGACAACGATGTTCTGAAGCGGAAACTGGAGGCCATCGGCACCCGGCGCCCTCAATACAAGTGAAGTCTGCTGGCGCTCCCACTGTCCTCCCCCCCCAACTGTGTTCATTACATGTTTAGAAGTGTTTTAAAAGAATTTACAAAATTAAAGTTTATTGCAAGTTGAGAAGTGTAAATTAATTGCATTAATAACTTGAGAAACAAGGGATTAAAATAATGAAAAACTGGCCAAAAAGCCAGCATAGGAAAAAGTTTCGAAATCTCAATAAATTGTTTCAAAATAAGGAATATAAATTGGCTTATCTGGTCAGATTTACAGCGTAACCTCGTTGATTTTCGTCAGGAATGTCTCGCCCAAGGCCTTGACGGCCTTAAAGGCGGCATCACCGTTTTTATCCTTGAACTCCTCTTCGTTCTTCAGCTTGTTTTTCTCGCGCTTTTCCAGATCCCGGTAGATAACCTGGCCAATCTGAAAGTACATACAAATATGTAAGCTAACCTCTACTAGGAATATAAAGCACAACTTACATAGACATCGATGGCCGCATACATAAGCTGATTCTCGTCCAGGGGAATGACATGCCACTTGCTCATGCGCACCTTCTTGCTCTTGTCCATGGCCTTTTGGCAAATATAGTTGGCCAATCGCTCCAGGCTCCAGCGACCGCCGGTTTCGCAAATCTCATTGCACCAGACGCCCAGATCCACGCACTTGGCTATCAAAGGCTCAGCTTGCACTTCCGGGAAATCGCGCTGCAATTTACGGAAGTCCCTAGAGAGGATATAATATTAATAAATTGAGTTTGAGAGGTAAATGAGTGGCTAAATCTCACGCCTTGATATTGACGCCATGGAGGCGCACTTTGGGATGATTGATGAGGGCCACCAGGGCAGCGGGCAACTTCTTGAGGTTGGTCAACTGGTAGACATAGCAGCAGTTTTCCTCCACGCAAATCTGGATGACGGAGGATTTGCCGGGCCCGGTTTGGAAGGAGAAAGGCCACTCCATGTCAAAGGCCATGGGCACAATCTCATCTGTTTGCTTCTCCACCCATTGCCTGGAAATATAAGAGAAAAGTTTTAAGGAAACGTCTTAAAATATTCACGTTTTTGATAAAGATTTCATCAGTGCTACTACCGATTAAATTTTTAGTTTTTTAAGGTAATATTTAACTTACAAAACATCATCTGCAGAGGCAGCTATGTCCTGGTTCTCTGTGAAATACTTTATGGCTCCCTTGTACTTGATGAAAGGTAGTTTTTTGGGCTCCACCTTCTCGGGGGAAGGAGTGCCATCCTCCGCCATGGAGCGGGTGCTTCTGGTGACCCTACCACTGCGTCGCTTGGGAGGATTTTCGGCCTCAGCGGTCTCCTTTTTCTAATTTAAAGAATATGCATAGGAGAATATTAAACTATGTACAACAAAAGTTGGTAATTCGGTCTTACCACTTCAGGAGTATCTTGACTTTTTCGCTTCTTAGCCACTCTTCCGGATTTAGTTTGCTTGGGGGTATTATCCTCTCCGGCATTCTCCTTATCCTTTACCTAATGATATATGGACATATATTACTAAACCTATAAATGATTGATAATTCACTTATTCCCACCTCTTTTGGAGTGTCTTTTTTTGTTATCCTTGCCGCTGTTTTGGGAGTCTCCTTTTTAATTTCTGTCTCCTTTTGAACTTCCGTTTTCTAAACAAATATTGTAGTATTTGAACAAATTCCTTAATATTATTGAGCAATTTAAAATACTTACTTGATCGGACACTCCATTGATTTTCTTTGGCATTCTGGTAATAAATTTGTCCATTCCAGATTTTAAGATCTTTGTTTTGTGTTTGTTTACGAATTTTATTTCCCGCCAAAAAGGGCAAGAGTGGTATTAGAGTACAAGCCTTAAAATACCAAATTTATAAATATACCAGCTATAGCTGTTTTCCAGCTAGATTTGGATATAGAATTTTTCCTTAATATTTTGTAAACTGTTGTGGACTTAATAGAAAAAAAATGAACATTATGTGATTTACCAATTAAGACTTTTGCAATTTTATCTAAAGTTGGGTTTTGTATAAAGAAATAATGTTATGTCGCGACAATACACGTTTTTTTTGTATTCCATAGCACTATGAAGTACTTGTTTTAATTTAGATATTTCATTTATCACTCAATTTTTTCACTTCAATTATTTTAGTAAATTTCGAATTTCTTTTAGTAAATTTCGAATTTCTTTGTGCGCCGAGGCTGAAACATTTCACATATTGTTCCAACGGAGAAGTCGCATTGAATTCCAAAGAATTTCAGTTTTGTTTGTGTGCAGAAAGAGATAAATAAACGCAACTTACGATCTCTTAAAACAACATACTAACCTATAAAATGCTTATTTTATTTAAATTTTTGATTCATTAGTAGCTTTAATATATCTAATGACACAATTAAGTATTTAAATAAAATACTAAACTTGCTTGCGCGCCAAGTTTGCAAACGGTCACTCTGCCTCTCTAAAAAGCCGCATTGGATCCCAAACAGTTTTTGTTTACATGCGAATGCACCTGAATAAGCACGCATAAAGATGTCCCAGAACAACGTGTCCATCCACTACATATCCGAGAAGGTGTCCCGGGTGCGATGGCTGCCCGAGCAGCTGCAGCAGAGCGAACGCTTCCTCACCGGAAGCTGGGACATGGACCGGAACTTCGTGCGCCTCTGGAGGCTCCATACCAATCAGTTTGCCACCGCCAATGTCACGGCCGGGGGCCCACCAGAGCTGTTGCCGCGCTGCATGGACAAGGTGGCCCTAGAGGACGATGTCACGGCCATGGAGTTCGTGGACAAAGACACCCTTGCCGTGAGCTGCGCGGATGGTAAGTCGATCCAATATCCCTCTCTTAACCCGCTAATCCTTGAAATTGCAGGACACCTGAGCCTGCTGAAGGTCCACCGGGCCGTGGAGGAGGACCTGCTGGAGAGGACAGCCCGCAGCGAGTGCCTGCACAGCTTCCGGCTCCTCCCTGAGCCGGCCCCCTGCACAGACCTCGCGGTTTATGGCCATGACATTGCCACCTGCGGGGAGGATGGCCTGGTGAACGTCCTGACGGCCGGCAACCTGCGCCAAGTGAAGCGCACCATCGAGGCGGACAGCCTGGCCCTGTGCGCCCTGCACTTCATTGGCCAGCAGCAATTGGTGGCCGCCAATCGGATGGGCATCCTGCGCTTGCTGGACGTGCGCGTGGCGAGCGCGGCACAGCCAAAGACCGCCTTTATGACTGCCTGCAGGGACGACAAGAGCTCGAACTTTGTCTCCTCGCTGGCGTCGCACCCGATGCAGCCGCACATCCTGATTTGCGGCACCGAGGAGGGCACCATCACGGTGTGGGACCTGCGCAACCTGCAGTTCCCCGCCTCCTACATCAGCGCCCACACCAGCACCATCAACGAGATCGGCTTCCATCGCCGCGATCCCTCCAAGCTCTTCACGGCCTCCGAGACGGGCGAGGTGTGGATGTGGACGGAGCAGAGGAGCCTGGGCTGCGAGGCCCCCAAGGACGGCAGCAGTGCCTGGCTGTGCGGGGACCGGGTGAAGTCGCTGCTGAAGCCGCAGGGCGTGCTGCAGAACATAAGCAAGCCCATCAACTCGTTCGACGTGCACGGAACGCGGTTCATTTGCGGTGGTGACTCGGAAGCGGTTTACCTGATCGACGGCCTCATGTGAAGATTACCTTTGTTGTCGTTATAATTTAATACAACTCCATTTTTTAATCGACTGGGATGCGTGATTATTCCTCAGTGGAACAAGATATCATTGGTGGAGGAGAAAACTAAGCTCTCGAGGTATTTCAAGTTATATTATTTCACTTCCTCTTGATTGCCTTTGAAAAGCTTTTAAAAATCAAGTTTGGCCCCTTGACTGTTGTGGAAATTTCAAATTTTATTCATACTTTACTTCGGTATACGCAAAAATTGGCTTAAATCAAAGCACCTGTCTTACATTTAGGAGTACAGACTATAGCTACGTTCCTGTATATATGTTTATGTTATCGTCTCATGCAATTCTTGGCATTATCCAATCTCAATTTGCTCGTTTTGGGTGCTGCTGTGTGTCATCTGCTGGTTATCCGACTTAGATGCTACTTCGTTGGCTAATTTGGAATAGATTTATGCGTGTTTTCAACTACCTTATCCGATGTACTATAACTTGTTGGACTCAATGCATAGGCTATATTACGCTATGTGAATATAATAAATACAGTATGTATAGATAGGTATTGTATGTACAGTGAAGCACTTAGGCCTACAGAGGAGGATCCCCACGGATCCCTCCTTTCGATTCTCCCATTGAATCCACAATATCTTTCACTTTGAGCATTTTCAATTGCATTTCTTGGGGTTGCGGGCGTTTGGGATGAGTATACTCTTGAGAATTTTCCCTTTCAACTTCAACGGATTGCCAAAGGAGTGTTTGTATTGCCATGGGTTTCTATCAACTCCAACTTTGATTCGTTTACTCTATGTGTCGTCGTGTTGTGTACACAAACAGTTTTCGTCCAATTCAAGGCCCTAGTAGAAACGCTCGAACTTGGGCGGCTTGTTGAGTGCGCAGAAATAATACCCTGAATAGTTTTGTGTGGCTCCGGGTGGAGTGTAATCGCCGATGCTATAGTTCCCGTAGTCATAGTTCCCCATGTGGGCGTGGTGGTGATGGTGGTGCATGTGGTGCGGGTGCGGATGCGAATGCGAATGCGGATGTGGGTGCGAGTGCGAGTGTGCTGGGTGGTAATGCTGGAAACCGCCTGCACTGCGTGGCTTTTGTCATGTGAGGAGGCTGTTGCCACCGCCAGCACCACCCGCTCCCGCTCCCGAGGAGCCACCATTGCTGCTGCCGTTGCTGCCGGAGCCACCACCGCTGCCATTGCTCCCACCATTGTTGTTCCCGTGGACGCGCATGTGCCGATTCAGGTTGCCCGACTGCGAAAACCTGCGGGGAAAATGAAAGCAATTAGTCTTGGCTCGCCTTCCAATGGCAGTTGGGGAAGGTCTTAAAGGCGTTTTAGTTTGGTTCATCCACATTTTGGCAACTATATTTATCTATATCAAGAAAACTAAGCAATTTTCTCATTACCTCTTTTATTAGAAAAACCATCTAATATTCCCCAACTTTACTTCTCTTTAACTCTGATATTTCAAAAATCCTTTTAAAGTAATTATTTTAGGGGAATATGTGAACATTTAATATCCCATGAACATATTAGTTCGGCAACGATTCAAACTCGTCAAAATCATGAAACTTTATACAGTTTAATTACAAATATGTTTAGGATCTTACGTATTGGATATAAAATAAATTAAATATTTAAGGTCCATAAAACATTCTCGCTTCGCATTTGATCGAAAAATAACAAACATTCAACTCGTCGAAACATTTTGTCGAGTAACCTTTTAACTAAAATAGTTTTGGGATTCCTACGTTTGGGATCGAAAATATTCATAATGAATATTTAATGTCTCATTAAACATTCTAGTTAGGTTTTAGATAAACCGAAAATACAGATATGTTTAGGACCTTACGTTTTGAATCTATATTATATTAAATGTTTGTACATACTAGTGAAGCATTTGTTTGGAAAATTATCAACAATTCAGGCTCCTCAAAACAGTATAACTTTGTCGAATTATCTTTAATCTATCTATATTTTTCGGGATCTAAAATATATTCAAAACGAACAGGGCACGGGCTCACTTAAATTGAGCTAGTTTGAATCTGCAAGCAGGTTTCTATAGGTATTTGTGTGTGTTTCAATCTTTTCCCATCTAATATGCCAATGTTATGCAACCAAAATCTCGACTCCACCGAACACTTGGGGAATATCCTTGCTGGAAAGGAATGCCACACCCATTTCCCTGACCCACACTCACCTGAGCAGGCAGAGCTTGCACTGGTAGGGCTTCTCGCCGCTGTGGATGCGCAGGTGCTTGGTGAGGGTGCTGCTGTCGGAGAAGGACTTCTTGCAGGAGGAGCAGCGGTAGGGCCGCTCGCCGGAGTGGGTGCGCATGTGCGTGGTGACGCTGGAGCTCTGCGAGAAGCGCCGGTCGCAGATGGGACAGCGGAACGGCTTCTGGCCGGTGTGTGTGCGTACGTGGGCGGTCAGGTTGGCGGCCTGCGAGAAGCTCTTGTTGCAGTCGGGGCAGCGGTACGGTCTCTCCCCCGAATGGGTGCGCAGATGTGTCTTCAGGGTGCTGGGCCTGGCGTACGTTTTCCCGCACAGCCGGCACAGGTTCGGCTTCATGTCCCCGCCGCCGCCACTGCTGCCCTCGTCCCCATCGGGATCCTCGTTGCTGTCCTCCTCGTCGTCGAACCCGGACAGACTCAGGCCCAGCGCAGCCGCCGCCTGGTAGCCGGTGGGACTCTTGTGGGGCGGGGTGTAGCCCTGGTTGCCGGCGGGATAGTATCCGCCCAGGGCGGAGCTGGCCGGCGGCGAGGGCGACTCCTTCTCGCCCACCGCCAGCGGCGGCAGGGAGCCCAGGCTGCCAGGTCCCGGGGCCCGAAAGTCCGCCGTAAAGGAGTACGTGGCCGAGGCGGGGTAGTGCCCCGGACTGAGGAGCGGCGGATACAGGACATTCACGGCAGCGGCCGCCGTGGAGTTGCTCGCCGGCGAGCCCCAGTTCATCTGGGAGCACTGCATGGGCAGGGAGCCGCTTCCGTCCACGGCCGCTCCGTAGCCATGGTGCATGGTCATGTTCATGCTGACGTTCACGCTCATGCTGGGATACATGGCCGCCCCGGTCGGGGGAGGCGGCGGAGGAGGCGGGGCCGCTGTGGGAAGGCCTCCGGCACTGGTCTCGTAGTAGCAGGTGGCCCCGGAGGAGCCGTTGTTGCTGCCGCTGTTGCTGGAGCTGCTTTGGAGGAGCGAGTTGGCGGCGTGCGATGCCTGGTTCTGGGACTGCTGGTGCGGATGCGAGTGCTGGTGTTGGTGCTGGTGCGACTGCATCTGGCCGTGGTTGTGGCCGCCGCCGCCGGGCGAGATGAGCATCTGGTGGGGGTGGACCGTGTAGGAGAGCGAGGCCTGGTGGGGATTGCCGGCGGCAAAGTTGTAGGAGGCGCCGCAGGGCGAGAAGGGGAAGAGACTGGGCAGCGGATCGATGTCCAGCGGAGGGAGACCCGGAAACGTCGAGGCCATCTCGTCGGTGCTCCAGTAGCTGGTGTTTCCCGAGGAGCCGCCCGCGCCGCTCGCCCCGTTGAGGTGCTGCCCGCCGCTGCTGCTGTGGTGCTGGTGGTTGTGACCGCCTCCGTCGCTCCCGTTTCCGTTTCCGCTGCCCGCCGGCGGCGAGGTGCTGATCTGGATGTGGCCGGAGCCGATGCCCACCTCCACGCCGATGGTGGGATCGAAGCAGCCGCCGCAGTCGAAGTCGCTGCTGGTGAGCGAGGAGATGGGAAGGGCAGTGCTGCCCTGGCAGGACAGGCAGCCGACGCAGGAAGCGGCGCACTCTTGCTGCACGAAAAAGTGTTGGAAAAAAACAGGATACAGATATGGATGCGCAACGAACAGGGATACGGATGCGAGTTTAACCGGAAAGCACAACCGCACGCTTGGAGCTCCCGCAAGAGATTGCCAGGATGACACTCACCTGGGGGCTGTCCAGGGCCAGGCCGAACAGGGGATTGTTGGGCACATAGCCCGTCTCTGGTTCCACAGGACCGCCGTTTGAGACATCGCACGATATGTACATAGCTCCACCCTCTTGATCTTCCAGGGAATCTGCGCAGCATCCAAAAAACAAACATTTTAGGCCTGGAAATCGACAGAGATGCTTGGCAAACAGCGCGCGTATCGCACGGATACAACCACTGTGCGGCAAGCGAAGCTCCGCCCTCGAGCACAGACGTACGCTCAGATACACAAAACAACCGCCATTTGCTTTCCGCTCTCTACAAGCGCGCGTATCTGCGTATCTGCGTATCTGGTGGATGCGAGGGCCAGTGGGTTTGCCGTTTCAACTCACCCAGAATTGTGTTCAGGAGTTTGGAACGCTTATATAACAATCCCATGACATGACTCCAGTTCTGGAATTTGGTGTTTTGGGTTCAGCGTTGGGGGATTTGTTTCTGCTTTTTCTACGCTTCATCTTGGTGCGCTAATTTCCAACTGCAAGGCAAGGATTAAATGCTTCAATTTAATTTTCGCCAGTTATGTTTAAACTATTCAACTGTTTTGGCTTTAAGCTCAGGCTCGACACCCTGCAATTTATTTACTTTTGTTTGGAAATTGTCATTGATACTCTATTACTTAAAAGTAGGAATTAAACTTTCCTATAAATTTTCTTTCTTTTTTTGAATTTTGTAGCAGACATATATTTAATTGAATATAAACATACACTTAAAGCTTTTAATTTATATTTCTATGGACAGTTTTTAACCATAAAGTCTATGCATATAAATTTAACTAGCGCATCAAACTGAAACATGTTCATGAATTAATCCTTGTTAAAATTTCTGTTCAAAAATGGTATTGTTTTGAAAAACATTTACTATATTCTTTAAACACTTTTTCAGTTTAAATCAATCGTTTGTATAATCAGTCTCATATATATGAGAAATTGCATGTTAGGCTTTGTGATTTTATAAAAATAAACACAGCCTACAAAAACTTAAGACACATTTATCACTCAGAAATGCAATGAAAATATAGGAAAATTTTAGATTTTTATAAAACTGCAAAGCTCTATGGTCACAAAATTGTATACTGGAATTTTCCAAAATCAGTTCCCTTTTTTATATAGTTCTTTGAAAAGTAAAGTTTCTAAATCCGGAGAACTAAAGTTTGAAGTTCCTGATCCATCCCTGTTCTTATTCATTTCTATTTTTTTAAAACTCCATGAAATTATTGAATCATCGTTTGTTTAAGCAAAATTATTGAAGCAGCTTAAAATTATTTGGTTTTGATTCATTAATATCCTGTTTTGTCGATCTAGAAGACATATCCAAGAAGAGAAGCTTGCATAAGTTAGTTTGATTTGCACACCTTCGAAATAGATTCACTGATATCATGATATTTGAAACACCAATAAACTGGAAACTTTGCACAGGATTTCAGGATGCTTTTCTGAACACTTTTCCGAAATATTTAAGATTGCACGCAAAATGTTTGCCGATCGTTTCGATGCCGATTATTTCTTGATTTGAGTTGCAGACCGGTTGAGCAAAAGAATTGAGTTTTGCGTTTGTTTGAGAGCGGGAAAAAGAAGCGACTTTTGGCGACGAGCATAAGACGGCGACTAATTGTCAGTTTCAGTTCAGAGGCACCTCGGCCCAATATTATCGACGGACTGACAGCAAAGCGACAACCACAGAGGAAGGAGCACAGCGAAAAAAACATGTACCCACTTAATTATAAACAAGCGACAAAAGGGCGCAAAAGACAACAACAATCTCACTCGCACTCACGCCCGCAGCCGAGACCGAGAACCGGGAGATACAATATAATGACACAAGTACCCCCGACACTACAGGGCACTACGTATGCACCACACACCCCTAACCCTACCCACCCGCCCGGTATGACCAATACCCACTCCACTCTCGTCCCATCCACCACCACCGTGCCGTCATCGTCACCGTTGTTGGCCAACCAATGCGCTCCGTCTGCCGGCTTTTGCGGCTACAACCCTGCTGCCCGTTCCCTGCCCCGATCCCCACCCAGTGTCCCAGTACCGGACTCGGTCTCGGACTCGGTCTCAGGCCCATTCATACGTGGCCGGCAGCAACAACTGCAGGAGCACACAACCAGCAACAGCGGCAGCAGTTTTCAGTAGTTTTTATTTGTCACCCAATATCTTTACAGCTCGACACCAGATATTCAGTCAGGCCAGTAGGGGCGAGACGAAGATGCACTGGTACAAATCAGATTTGGAGTTCAGGGATAGTTTCTTTAACTTCCATTCTGAAATCTGGGGATCGAGCTGGGATTATAGATAGTCTTATTCAAGTCTAGTTTCACAATTTTAAATCAACCTTCGGAAATGAAGTTATTTCAAAATTCCTTATCGGAATTAACCCAAAATCCAAGCCAATGTTTACAATTTCTTGCTAAAATTAAAGATCTTTTGTCTATAAATTTTAACATTTTTTGAAAGCTGTAATACCCGGATAACATTAATTGAAATTTTCAATTCTTTTGTAATATTCACTGAAAATTGTCATTTATTGTCGTAAATGTCGAGAAATTGTGAAAAATAAGAAATTAACAATAATCTTATTAAAATACAATCTACAAAATAGTTAGTTTTTCACAAATATTTTAAAACCCTATTCAAAAGACCCATTGCATTACCTTTTTGTTGAATTTAAAGAATTACTTGTTGAGATTATAGTATTTCCCTGATAATGAAACAAAATGAAAACAACAAAATTGTATTTCGAATTTCACTAATATATCTTAGAATAGAATATTATCTTTAAATTCACGCGATTTTTTTTCTATTTCCCTTCTATGGGTTTTATTGTTTGTTGTAAGACATTTCACTGGCATTTTTAGCCTGAACCTTTTAACATATAATTGACAAATTAATTTAGCAGATTTTAGGAATTATTTTGACATATTTTTGCCTTCAATGCGTTTGAGTTTAGGGTGAAATAAGCTAGATTTCTTCTCAGTGTTCTTGTAGCATGGGACGGCAGCCGGGATTGGTGGTGCGGACTGTGGGCAACCATTGATCGTCTTCGCCGGCTTTCTGCTTCCTTCGCTCCATTCTTTTGTGGTTAAGTGCGAGTGTGTTGGCCAAGTCGGCAACCCTTGTCTGCTTCTGTAACTCGCATCTCGGCCCCGTATCCGTATCTGTGTCTGTCTCTGTATCCGTCAGTGTGTGTATCTGCTTCTGTAACTCGTATCTCTCGGCGCTAATTCTCATTTGTAGCTCGGCCAATGACGACTGTCTATCCATCCATCGATCGATCGATCGATCGAACGTTGCTCTTGTCGCCGAGTGGCAACCGACAATTGTGAATAGTTTGAATGATATTTGATAGTTCGCTTTGTGGTTGCAGCAAGAGCAGGGGAAAAGCCAGGCCAAATGGAAAAGCTGAGGAAAATGATGAAACTGCCGGAGAGGGATTCATCTGCAATATTCGGGAACAAATTCAGAGCGATCCCCCCAACGAACTGAAAAAGTTCACACGCCGAAAATGCATTTGCCAATTGGCCAAAGTCAGTTAAGTGTAAAGGCTTGCAGTGATCGCTTGTCGGCTATATCCCCCATATCGGCTTACCCTATCGCTGGGAATTTCAGGTCAAAACACAGCCCCAGCGTCGTGTGTGTTAAAATCAGAGCCAGAGCCCCGAGTCCGATCAGATCCGAACCAGTTTCTCAGAGTTTTTTTCCCCGTAGTTTTAGTTATGTTTCGGTTGCGGTGTCAGTTTCATGTCAACAACTTGGCTAAGGACATAAGCCTGTCTGCGCTGCTGCCGATTGTCGGAACGGATTAGGATCTCATCTCCACGGATGCCTGATCCCAGATCCTTGGTAGCCAAGGATCGGCCCGGGTGGTATCAATAACAATTAGAAGGTGAGGTGTGTGTTCGCTCAGGTGCCACGGCCAGCTGATCAAACTTCCCAGCCTCCTCTCAATCAACCACAATGAGTCAATGAGTCTATGAATTCGCTACAAATTAAGCCAAAGGATAAATAGAGGATGGCCCACCCCGCCGGTGACCTGTTATCACACCAGCTCATCAACCACCTTGGCGAATTAATTTTTATCTACTTCGCCTGCCACGTGGTGGCTGTTTGCTCTGCGGCTCTTCGGTAGCTCTTCTGTTTGTTTTGCGTATTTAACTTGGCAAACAATGGCAGGACATTATCCTCGGCGCCCTGCATCCTCCCACTCAAACTCCGCCTCCTTGGCTGGCAATGTTGCCACCAGCAACCAGCAACCAGAAAGCATTTTCACTCATTTTCATTTCGTATTCCGTTTTTCTTTTTGCCGTTCTGCATTCAGTTGTGAATTGGCGAGGCTTCAAAAATCAATGAAATACTTTTCGGGCGGCACTGATGGGGCTTCCCCGGGTTTTGGCTGCGCTTTGCTTTTACGCCGACCAACCAAACGTCGGACCGCCCGCCCGCCAGTCAAGTCATTCAACATGTTAATGCCATTCGGTCATAGTTATTAGATGCCGGCCAAAACGAGCCAAACAGGCAGAAGCAGTTGCCAGCTTTGGGGGGAAAATCTCTCGCAAATGGAAATCAATTTGGGAATTATAAGCATGTATTTATTTCGAGCTTTCTTTCATGATTCCTGACAAAGAAGTCGATGTTCTAAATATACAATTTTGCATTCTATAGGACAAGTCTGCCATTTACTCGGATTGAATGTGTTTATTTCACCCTGATAAATCATTTGGACGAGATATAGATCTCTGCTATTGGTTTTGAAGAGATATGGATAACAAATCTCATATATGACTCCTAGGTTATTTTACCCTTCCATATCGATATATAATACCGGCAATCTAATATCATCCTAGGAGTTTAAACATTATCAAAATACGAGGAGAGTCGATGTCTATATGAGACCTCAATATTTGAAAGAAATTGAAGAAATGGATAGTAGTCCCTGAAACTACTAGGCCACATACTGTAAAAGGATTCCATGCCATCAAAAAGTTAGTTGGTTTGAATTAGAAAGCTGCACTTCTTCAACCAAATCCAAACATGGAGAGTGTAGATGACTCTTTTGAAACTAAAAAATTTGAAAGTTTGAACAAATTAGAGAAATTGATAGAAATCCCTGAAACTACTAGGCCGCATACAGTATAAGGATTCCATGCCATCAAATAAGTTAGTTGGAATTGTAAAGTTCGAGCAGTTCGATGGGACATCTGTGAGGACAATTGGAGGGATAAGCAACGCCCCCGTCAACAAAGGAAAAGTATCGATGACCGCGTGACAGAAGCAGCCGTTGCCGCTTGACATTTGCTGGACAGGCTGGACAGGATGGAGGATAGGAGAAGGACTGGCCGAACTGGTGTCCTGACAGCTGGACGATTCGGGATTCGGGGACTGTCGCATAACCCACTTCTTATTAAAAACCTAAGCCAGCTTATTAAATGCGCGCGACTTATTACAAAAACCCCCAGAAACCGAAAGAGGAGACTCCCCCACGAAAAAAGGAGAAAACTACTTGAATTACAGCTGAACTTGGCCACAAAAATTGTCTCTTGTACACTTGAGTGAAGCGCGCCAAATTGAATTTGTAAGACGATACTTTCCAGCAGGACAATGCCAAGGAGCAGAAGGGTAGTCCTGCCATATACTTTTATTTCCCTTATCAATGAAGTTGTTTTCCTGACTGACAGACAGGCCGAAGCACTGACGAAGCAATGCAGCAATGCACTCGTTGTTTGTTTTTTATTATTGGGAAGCACTTCCGCAAACAATCGGTCCTCTAATTGATAGTGTCTGAATTTCTCACACAACTCAGGGGATTCTGAAGAGTAGGCGTTTTTTACTCGAATATCGAAAAATTATCTGCAGCGCCGGCGCCTGTCAGTCACGCTCCATTATCTATTTTTCCGCAATTGCAGTTTTGGCGAACCGCAAATGATTATCCTGTAATCCTTTGGATAAATATTAAGTTTCAATTACGCCAGTTAACATATTATTAGCCCCCGATCGGGCCTATCATCATCCGAGCAGGTCACGTGTCCGCCAACAACCAGGAGCTGATAATTATCTACCCAAAAGCGAACAACCGCAACCCTCCCTGCGCAATTTGTATCTCTCGGATGCGAAAACAAAGGCGGCGGTGACAACCCCGGCGCCCGAAAGATGCGACTGCACTTTTATCAGATTATTTCTGCTCGTGGTATCTCCGGGGACTTCCCCTTCCCTGGGGAACCCTCAACAGGTGAGAGGAGGCTCGATACTTTGTGTGAGAATTTTTTGGCAACGCTTTCGAGTGTATCGGGTTACTTTTTGCCCGATTGCCGCTGTGATTTCTCGCTTTCAATAATTCTCATGAACTGAAATTGAAACGTTCTGGCCAGGATGGCAATTACAAGTATGTGGCATACCGTGATGTAAGCCTTGGGTTGTAATTTTGAAGTCTTTGGGAGGTACTGGTCATTTCTACATTGTCTTTAGCCATCACTGTTAACAGGCCTTTTGTTTTTTACTTCCATGCGACTGTAAGACATGCTCTGTAAGGCCACTGTTACTTTTTAGGGTGAACCAAAGCAGGCAGACTTACAAGTTACTTCTCAGTCGCTTTTATATTGAATATTTTAACTGATACACAATGTTTGACCCTAATCAAGTCAAAATATGTTTTTTTAACATCTTTATTTAATTCCTATTGATTTTATTGATCTTATTAACTATTAAACATTTAAACAATCTTGAAATCTTCCAGATGTTAGTTTAATAATAATAATAATCATGATTAACTATTAATGTTAAGAAAATTAAATAGTTGAAGCTGTGAACTGAGATAAATAATTTTGCACCTAACTTACCCTTTTATACCATATCATGTTATGTAATGTTATGGCCGGATGACCTCTCCTTGAAGGGATAGTGTCGCGCATAGACCATTAAGGTCCTTAGCCATATAAGATGATGGATCTTTTCAATGCCTGATTTGCATTTGTTGGCAACTCATTACACTTTTATAATTATTCCAATAATAGAAAATCAATTTATTTATACAAAATTTTATTTATCGAGATGAAAAACTTAGGCTACTGTAGACTCCCCCTTAATAACAAGAAAAGCAAATCAGTTGAATGCAATAGCATTGTGGGATTAGCATTGGAATTGGCCAAGAGCATTCGATTAGATCTTGGGATCCTGGGGCGTGATCTTGGCAATCTTGAGGGACTCCTCCCAGATCTTGAGGCCCTTCTCCTCGTCGAGGGCGGCGGCATTCAGGGTGGCCTCCTTGCAGTCCATGTAGTACTTGCCGGACACATTGGCCACCTCATCGGACGTGGCCAAGTAGATGGTGGTCTGGGCACCGGCCTTTGTGGTCTTGAAGAAGCCCTTCGTGATGGCCATCATGGGCAGGTTGAGGGGGAACGGCACATTGCGCCAAATTCCGGAATCGATCATTCCCGGATGCAGGAAGTTAACCGTGACCCGGGTGCCCTCCAGCCTCTTGGCCAGCTCCCTGGCGAAGTAGATGTTGGCAAACTTCGAGACGTAGTACAAATAGGCGGCGGGGAAGGTGCCGATCGGGTTCAACTTGGCCAAGTTAACGGAGGCCAGGCGGTACAGCTCGGAGGCCACAATCACGATCCTGGCCGGGGCGCTCTTCTTCAGGAGATCGATCAGCAGGTGGGTGAGCAGGAAGGGGCCGTAGTGGTTGGTGGCCATCGTCAGCTCCACGCCATCCTCGCTCGTCTGCCCGCGGAAGGCCAAGGCCATACCGGCGTTGTGGATCAGCACATCGATCTTGGCCTCCGTCTTGACGATATCGGCGGCGAAGTCCCGCACAGATTTCTGGGATCCCAGATCCAGTTTCTTCACCAGAATCTTGTTGTTGTTCGTCTCCTTGATGATTTCATCTGGAAGATTACAGATGTGTTTATTACAAGGGTTAACAAGATAGTAAAGCTTGCCAATCTATTTTATTTTAATTTGGACCACTCACCCTTCACTGCATTGGCAGTCTCCAGATTGCGGCAGGCCATGATGATGCGTGCTCCGCGTCCTGCCAGATCCTTGGCCGTCTCCTTGCCAATGCCGCTGTTGGCGCCGGTGATGATCACGGTTTTGCCTTCCATTTTTGTCTACAAAGGCCATTTGGTCAATTGGTTAATAGGAGACTCTGGACAAGTTTAACAAGGTCTTGGGCGGGTAAATCTTTTTAGAACAGTAATTAGTGAGCTTCGTTAGCTCGGTCACAGTAATACCAGCAGTATCTTCGCTTTCATAGCCATTAACTGGGAGACACTTAATTACCGTCCGAGCTGAGGCAGTTCTCTCTGAATCACGGGTAAGCGATCGCTTTGTTTGAAATCGAGACTGCCAAGATTCAGATGCTTGTGGGATGTTTTCAATGCACCGACAGGTGGTAACTGTATCTCTCGGGTGTGACGTGCCCGCTTTTCTCACAACCTTTGTATCTAATACCTTTTGTAATTAAGCCGACACGTCACCACAGGCCAATGAAATAACACGATTATGTATATCTTGCAAGCAGTGCGTTTCGTGGGGTCATATAAACAAAATCTAACATAAATTAAACCTACAATTGTCGAAAAATATAGTATAATCTTGAAATTTCCAACAAAAAAAACCATCATCGACTACCAGTTGGAATTAATTACTTTCCCTGGCTTGCCTCACAGTTTGACGTATCACTGTACACTGCTAATTGCGAATAATTGATTATGAAAGGAAAATACTTTAATGAGGTGCACTGCCTATCGATGGCGGAATATTACAAAACCGCAATAATAGCATTTCTATTAATAGCAAGAATTTTCCATTACAATAAACTTGTTAGGCATATAAGGTACTAGTCAGTCGGAGCAATATTATTGAAGTTAAAGGACATTTACTAGTCTTGATAAAAATGACTGGGATCTCTATTGGTTCCTTAGTGACTTGCGATTGCTTTGNGAGAATTATTATTGAAATTAAAGGATGTTTACTAGTCTTGATAAAAGAGTAACTATGCAATCCGAATTGGATCCATAGTGTTTTGCGAATGCTTTGAGCAACTTGTGTGCCTTATTTGTTTCTCCAAGTGAAGCAATATTCTTAATTTGTATGTGAATGGCGGAGCCTAATTGTAAATGTGCGAATATTTCGCACCGGAAGCGGGAAGAAGGGCCGTAAAAGCCCGAATTGTCCGAGTCATGTCACGATTTTGAGTGTGGGATTTGGGTTGCTAGGAGTGGGCTTGGGTTTGGGGAGGTGCTGTGGTTACCTCGGTGAAGCATCGGCCCGCGGTGATGCGCAGATAGAAGCGAGCGCTCATCACAGTGGCCACAACGGCCGCTATCAGAGCCATGAGCAAGATGTCGCCCAAATACTGCTCGGTTGGCAAGAAACCAAAGACGAAACCCATGGCTCCTACAAATATTCCGAGGTGTGTATCCGTGCGATATGTATAGTCTGCTCTGTCAGTGTCAATATGCAAATCAAATTATATAATATCGGCGGAGACGGCGAAGACTGCGAAGACAGCTAAGGCCAGGCAGACGCGAAACTAGTTTTGGTTTTGAGGTTTTAGGGTTTTAAGGTCTTCTTCAGTCTGATCGGATTTTCATAACTCCAATCGTTTATCAATACGAATAATATGGATTTGGGGGTCTGTTGTGGAAACTCACACTTTCACTTTCACACTCGTGTGCGTAATTATGGCGTCTTATTATGAAACGCGAAACAACGGAAAAAATCAACCAAAGTTCATTGGCAGCCGAAAAAAAGGCGAAGAAAGAAAGTCTGAAGTTTCATGTTTAGTTTGGGGTTGCCGATGTTTTTCTACTTCGTCCACGTCACAAAGATTTGTGTGTGCCTGCCTCCAGATTCGAGGTACAAGCTTCGAGCTACAAGCCCAAAGAGTGGCTCTGGTTACGCTTGCATGGGCCGGCCAAGATCCCCGCCGATCTCTCCGAGCAGCCCCGCCCAGAATGCAGCTCGAAAAGCACTCGAGAAATGGGTACGAAAAAAGTGGTTTCCAAACCACGACTAGAACTCTGACCCGTTTTCGTTTCGGCCGCAGACAGACGAGTAGTTTTAGTGCACACTCACCTGTTTTGGCTGTTTCTTGCTGATCTATAATTTATTGCAATTTCTGCTTGTGTTGGCCTGCACTTTGGACTACCTGGCGGGGCGGATCGAATCGATATCTCAGATCGAATTTGGAATCTTCAGTGGGGGGATGCAGAAAGCTGGCACAACCTTCGCCTTGGACGACTGCTCGGAGACTGAACGCGGGTTTTGGCCACGAACTGAGATCTGAAGCGCGATCGTCTCCACTTGTTGCCGTTTTCTTTGTTGTTATAGCCGTGGTAACAACAGGTTAGCCGGCGGAGCAACCAGCTTTCTTCGCCCCACTCTTGGCCCCCCTGTTGGGGCCCATTAAGAGAGCGAGTAAAACTAGTTGGTAAGAGAATTTTCACGGCTCCATCGAAGCAGTTGTTGGCGAAGCCATCTGGCGGGAGCTTTTGCGAACAATCGATTTAATGTGGCTTAAATAATGGGGCTCAAATTATGCAGAAAATAATGAGCAGCAATTCACATTTTAATAACCAAGACATTATTACCACAATAAAAAAGCCAGGTAATTAGGCCCTGAAAAAGTTGTTTGTTCACTAAAGAAAATCTGAAAATTTGAATTAATATACTCGTAATATAGTGTCTTTACATTTCCTTTTAATTTGATGCAATGTTCGAATTCTAAAACAATCTAGCAAAAGCTTAACCAAAGCCCATTTAGTTCGTTACGCATAAACCATGTATTTTATTTATTTGCAAGGGATAATTCCTCCAGAGTTATCGCACAAATAACGATGTACATATTTACATTAATTTTAATGCCCATATTTCCGTAATCGGTGCTAAATTTCACTACTTTTCGATGGTATTTATTGGTTGGTCTGCCGGCTCCAAATTCGTATCCAGGTGTCTGGTCAAGGTGTTGTACCAATCGTTCATGTGCTGCGAAATAATGCTTATGAATCGCGTGACCTTTGCCTTTACAGTGGTCACAAGGCCATCGGCAAGAGTCATCTTGCGGCGATCCGAGTTTGGGGCTTCCGTTTGGCTGATCTTCATGATTGTGGACTCCTCTCTTGGCATCCTGGGATCGATTCGCGGCCTCTGGTCGAGCTTGTACTCGTAGAAGGTGTACCTGCCCAGGGGCATGGTGTCGTCGTCATCCACCTTGTGAATCGAATTGCTGCGCA
The DNA here is from genome assembly GCA_021223825.1 of Drosophila ironensis. Taxonomy (NCBI): domain Eukaryota; kingdom Metazoa; phylum Arthropoda; class Insecta; order Diptera; family Drosophilidae; genus Drosophila; species Drosophila ironensis. The sequence continues at coordinate 635,487 of JAJJHQ010012396.1, forward strand.
TTTCCTCGAGGGAATTGCTCACAGGAATAGCTCGACGCCTGCGCATGGATGGGAGATCCCACCAGGATGTGATGCCCGTGTCGGCCAGTTTCTTTGGTTTTGGCACGGGAACTACCACTTTCTTGGTCCCGAAATAATCCTTCGTGGTTGGCTGTTTGACCGTCTCCAGGGAGCTCTCCCGCACGGTTTCATCGCCCAGGGAAAACTCATGCTCATGCTCGTTGATGTGGCCCAGAAAGTGCTTACCCAGTTCCTTTTGGGCCTGAAGAAAATCGTTGGCCACGTGACCTATTCGGGAGTGTCGTCTCCTCGCAGTTGGCACAGGCTCCACATCGTCCTCAACGTTTTCCTCCAAGGGCTTGGATTTCTCCGGGGTAGTCTTGGCCAAGGTGGCCTTGCTGGAAAAGGGCTCCGGGAAGAGCAGGGAATTGAGAGTGGCTCCCAGATTCAACCTCTTCATGGGCTTGGGTGCTGGCAAGGCTTCAAAGAATTCCGTGGGCAACAGACGCATCTTTCTGTGTCCCTCTGTGGGTTCGGATTCCTGCTCCGGCTCTGCTTCCGGCTCCTCCTCCCGCTGCATGATTTTGAGTTGACTCTTTGACTTGGGCTTCCGTTTCATGGGCACCACAACCTCCGCATCCTGTTCATGCTCCTCCCCGTCCACGCTCTCCACNAAAGAATTCCGTGGGCAGCAGACGCATCTTTCTGTGTCCCTCTGTGGGTTCGGATTCCTGCTCCGGCTCGGCTTCCGGCTCCTCCTCCCGCCGGATGATCTTGAGGTGATCCTTTGACTTGGGCTTCCGTTTCATGGGCACCACAACCTCCGCATCCTGTTCATGCTCCTCCCCGTCCACGCTCTCCACGTGCTTCAGATGGACATCTCCCTCGGGCAATCTGGTGTAGGTTGGCGGTTCCTCCGGCTGCTCATCGATCCGCTTGAAGAACTTCTCCTCATCGAACTCGTCAAAGTCGAAAACCGGCTTCTTCTTCCCTTCGGGCTTGCGGATCTCAGTGATTTTCTTTGTGAGGGCTGTCTTCTTGCCATTGCGGTTGTAGAAGTAGGGCCCGGAGTATTCAGAAGCACTGCGTCGCGATCTCCTTGGACTCACTCCCTGGGCTTGCTCGAAAACCTGATGGAACCAGGCCAAGGCTTGGGGCACATTCGTGTCCCTTTTGGTGGACACCTTTTTGCCCTGGAAGTTCTGTAGCAGCCGATCCAGCATGTTCCCGGGGGTTTCTTCCTTGTCGGGGACAAAGCGTCGGTTCCGGTTGATGGAACTTTGGACAGCACCTCGGGCCACTGCGGTTTCCTCAATCAATCGCTGGAGCAATCGATCGGCAGAGCTGTAGCGGGACCCTTTACGTTTTTCCGACGACGATTCACCACTGACCAGCTCCTCGTCGGCCTCGATCTCTGTGAACTGGCAGTGCTCCAAGTTGACATCAGGCAGCACCCAGAAACCCACCGACATGCTGGGTGTGATCAGTTGTAAAGGCTTGCTGGCATCATTCTCCTTGATCAGGGGCCTCAGAGTAGAGTTCACATGCAGGCGGACGTTGTTCAGCTGGGTCCTTTGATCCAGGCCGGTGAGGACATACTGCCAGATCTCCTTGCTGGCCAAGCGGCTGGCACTTCGCACAGTTATGGTTGTGGGCTGCTCCTCCGTGTTGACCACCATGAAGGCCAAGCCACCCGAAACCGTATTGGCACAATGGGTGTACAGCTTGTTGCTCGGAGCAAAGACATTCAGAGGCCGAGCGGGAAACACCCGCGAGCCCATCACCTTCTTGAACAAAGCGGTCACAAACAAGCTGAAGTTGGGTCGCTCAAAGTCCTGCAGGCTCATCCGCTTGAAAATCACATCGAAGCCACTGCTCGCCGCATCTCCCAGGGCTTGGGCCCAGCGCAAGGCGTCCGTGGTCTCATCGCCCACCAATCTCTGCGAGGACCGCTCCTCGGGAAGAGTCAGCCACAAAGGAACCCGCTGCTGTTGCAGGATTCTCAGAGCCGGATCGCTTTCGTACAAGTAGCTGCCCAGGCTGGACTTGGGCAGCATGTTGCCAGGCCTGAAATTTAATAGGTTTTACAATTCTTGAATAAGTAAAAAACATTTAAGAGCACTCACTGCGTCCAGCCAAAGGCGGTGTTGAGGTCCTTGGAGGAGTCAATGTATCTCTTGGTCTCATCTGCACTGCTTCCCGCCGAGATGTCCGCTCCCATGACCGCCCAATCGTCCACATAGGGCTTGAACGTGTCCGTCATCAGCTTGAGGGTGCGCAGCTCCTGCACGTAGTCCTTGGCCCGCGAGGTGCCAAAGTCCGTGCCCAGTTGCCAAATGCAATTGGTGATGCCCACCATGTACGAGGTGTTCAGGATCTTCAGGGTGTGCAGGGAGTCCCACTCATCGGGGGCATACGGCACCGGAATGATCATGGTCCAGTTGACAGCTCTTTAAAAACAGCAATCCCGAAATCAGCGGAGAACCCTCAGATACTATCCCAGAACTTACCGCGTCCAGCGATTGAAGCCCTTCCATATGATTTTTGTGGGATTCCGCAGCCTGGTGGGTGCATTGCTGGCAAAGTAGAAGTCCCCGATGAACTTGACGTGCGAATCCCCCAGCAAAGTGGCCAAATTGGTGACCGCTTTGCGGTTCTTGCCATCCAAGGCATCGTAGAGATCCTCCGGCCGGACAGCGAAGCTCACGAACTTCTCGTTCACATCGTTGTAGGGACGATTCACATGCAACTGCACCAGAGTGTCTGCCTCGCTCAGGTGCACGCATCCCAGTGAAAGGATCACCAAAGGTATTAGCCACATTTTCGCGTCGTAATCCGGAGCTTCGAGATAGAGACCTCTCCGCAGCTCGATGGCTCCACAAGTGTTGGGAGCTCGGCATCGGCGCCGCCTAAATAAACTCCATTTTTGGGCGATTTTCGCTGCAATCGGCAAGAATTTTCCGCTGAGCAGTGCCCTCAATGCGCTGACCTTTTTGCATAACCCCAGCCCACGAATCTGGGTTGGAATGCTACGTTTATCAATGAACCGAAAGATGACCCACTAAGGTTAGGGTTTGTTTTGGATTTATTTGCAGGCATCCTCCTCCACGGTCAAGAGTTCGTTAGAAGTGGTAGAACGTGCATTTTTGGCCAAATAACCAAATATCTTTTGAGCCCCAGACGGAAAAAGCAAGAAAGAACTTTGGTGTTTGGTTACTTTGCTGACCCGCAAAGTTTCAAATTACAATCGGTTTTTTTAAGCACTAATCACGTGCACTACTGCTCGGAATTGGCTATAAAAAACTATGTAGAAATAATGCTTTAAAAACTATTTAAATGGATTTGCATGTTTCGTAAAGAACATCGTAAGAATTCGTAAGAAATTTCAAATTATTTTCAATTTATTGGCTTCTGACCAGAACTTTTTCAAAAAGTTTTTACATGAACAACTCTTTTTAAACAATTAACTCCTTCGTGAGAGTAACATGGGCTCCCTAATCATCCTCAATGACGATCAGAATGTCCCTGAAATAGAAGGGCGTGAAGGGATAACCAGCTCCAGTGTAGAACTTGCTCATGAACTCCACCCAATGCAGACGCAGGGTGTGCAGGAAGGCGGACAGGCCCTCCATCATCACCATGATGGCGAGGGTGAAGAACTCCCAGATGGCGAAAATGAAGAACAGCCCGATGGCGCCCACATAGCCATTCATTTGCAGGCCCATGGCCAGCACCATGGTCCACAGCACCTCAGAGAGCTCTGGGAAGAGAAATATGAATTATACAGACTGAGGAATATATAAAATTGATATTTACGGGCGTGAGCCAGGGACAAGGCCCAGAGCCGCAGATACGAGGCCGTGTGCGAAATTGTACTAAGGATGTACTCGATGGTGTGGATGGCCTGATGAATCCAAATCTCACTCATGGGCTCGTCGTCCTCGCTGTGTCCGCCGGACTCATGGGACTCGGCCACCTCGGTGATGATTACTTCCTTCTCGGCGGTCACCTCAATTTTCTCCACAACCTCATCCACCTCCACAGCCGGGCCAGCGGGCTAACCAACAACAGGAGTCTTAAGAAATCAAACACGTTTTTAGGGCTCTAAACTCACCCTTCCTCGTCGCTGGAACTTGATGTACAAGGGCTTGCCCAGCAGGATCCAGGGAATACACAGGATGGCCACCACAAAGAAGATCATCTCCAGTTGCCGCTGAATAGGGAACATGTTCACATCGCAGCCCGGGGAAGCCGTCTCAGTTTTGAAGAGCACCATGTCAATGAACATGATCAGCACCGACGGAGCACAGCCCGGCGTGTTGGCCTGGACATCCGTGGTGGGGCTGTACTTGATCCACTTGTAGAACATCATGAAGCACATGTAGCCGAACATAAGCAGCAGGAAGAGCACCTGCGGCACAAACTGCAGGATGATGTAGGCCTTCTTCCTGAAGAACACAAAATTCTCCACCGACATGCATACACCGAAGACCATGTGCAGCACTCCGAAGATGATCGACAGCTTCATCTTGTAGGTGTTCAGGAAGATGATCTTGTTGGAGGCCGACTGCCAAATGGGATCGATTCCCATGGGATACACTCCCCTTGTGGCCACCGAGGGATTCAGGGTCAGTGTGGGATTGGTCAGAACAGTGGTTCGATTGTAAACATTCACCCAACGGGTACCAAACACATTGATGGACTTTGAGAAGATGTCGTTGTAATGGAAGCCCGTGTAAATGGCAAACAGACCCATCAGCATGATGATGTAGCGACCAGCGAAGAAGATATTCCAGATCTCACCGCCTCGCTTCTTCATCAGGCGCTTCTCATCCAAAACCATCCAGAGACCCAAAAGGAACAGGATAGTGCCGTGTCCCATGTCCCCAAACATCACAGCGAACAGGAAGGGGAACGTGATGCAGGTGTACAGACCCGGGTTAACCTCGCGATAGTTGGCAATTCCGTAGGCATCAATCAGGTTCTGGAATCCTCTGGTGAACTTGTTCAGCCGGAAGTGCGTGGGCGGCTCCTTTTTGGTATCCAAGACATTAATAAACGAGGGCACCGTACTTCCCACGGCGGCAGATCCTACGGCCAGGGCAGCCTCCACTTGATAGAGATCCCTTTTGGGCACCCAGCCCTCTCCAATCAGGCACTTGCTGCCCAAATCCACGTTGAACAAGTTCAGGGTGTGGTAGATGGCCTTCATCTTCTTGATCGAAGCAGTCCAGGTGGGCAGTTGCTTCATAGCCGCCTTCAGCACACAGGTCCTGTGATCGCTCGTTTGGTTGATGATCGCCTGCAGATCCTCCAGGCGGATCCTCACGTTTTTCACCATCTCCTGACGCTCGGCATGCGAACTCGGACAGGGATACAAGTGGGCATGGAATCCGTGGCACACCTTCCTAATCCTACCCTGCAACTGATCGCCTTGGAAAAACACCACAAAGACACTCTTGTAGAGGGTGTTGCCGGTCTTGGGATCCTTCAGAGCCACGTCCACTTCGCACTTGCGCAGAAAGACATTTCCGCGGGAGATGCGCCACAGCATTCGCTCGAAGGCGAACTCCCTCTCCCGGTTGATCACTCCGGCCACGAATCCCAGACGTCCATTGGATTGCTCCGGATCGCGGTGGGTGCCCTGCTTGTTCAAGTCAAAGTTGTGCGACTCCTGGTCCGAGAAGAACTGATCCGTGCGCTCCAAAACCTGAATCATCTCGGAAAGTTCCAGGTAATTTGTCTGCAAGTTGATGTTGTTGGCGGCCAGCTCCATGATCTCGGTCTCCGTCTTCTCGAGCAGCGATTCCAGCTCGATGATTTCTCGCGGCTGCGGGGCCGGCGGGAAGTCGTCGATTAGGTCGAGCACCTTGTGCCCCTCCTTGGCCAGTTCGGAGGCCACGTAGCGGATGCGGCGCTCCAGTTCATCGCAGCGTCGAACTTCCCCTATGAATTTGCGCTGCTGGGCGTTCACTTTCTCGTTCAACTGCAGGGGGATACAAAATTAATTTAAATTAACGTGTAGCTCTGTAACTAATATTACAGAGCGTAGGATGCATAATTATCAAAGCAAATTTTCAGCCAATCGAAAGGGAATGTCCTTCTTTTGTTTAGTTTTTAAGACCCACGACAAAATAAGTATAACCTTTATTCAGAATGTTATTTCAAAGAAACTAATTCAGTTTCCTATTTTTCGGGTTTCCATTTTAAAAAATCACTGATATCCTGAGAAACACTAACACTTTATAAATACTCGAAAAGAGGCACTGCTGTTATTTTTCATTTAAAGAAAAATAAAATTCATTTCTTTGGCCTATGAGTTGAGGTGTTAGATACCACAAGCATATTGGGCATAGTTTTCCAAAGAAACAGAATCGATTTCCTATTTTTCGGGTTTTTATTTTGAAGGATCACTGATATCCTGAGAGACACTCACATCACGAAACTGAACACATCCAGCTTCACCCAGTGCGGCAAGCGTATCGTAGGCTGCTTCAGGTTGCAGATACATCTGCACCAAGGACATCAGCTCGCTGCGGAAAATGCTGTTGCTCTCATGATGGGAGCCAAAGCTCCACCACTTCGACATGGTCCAAGGTCCTGGGTGTCCTTAATGCGCAAAGTAAAAGTAAACCGAAAATGTGAACCGCACTTTGGAAGTGCAGCTGACAAACTGATCGCTGTGGTCAAGTGACCAGGGCGAAGAAGGTTCCGAACCATAAGCAACCTCAACTTGCTATCTTGGATAAATATTTGGGGTACCGTAGGCCATCCATCAATGTGACGGAATGTCCGTTTTCTATTTTATTTTTTGCCTTTTTTACATTTGGTTTCAGTTTTTTATCAGTTGATAGTTTCTTAAGAACCACATGGCATTAAAAATCGATTGCTAGATAATTATACCTAGCAATTACAAGGCGTCTCATTAGATATAGAATTGCGAAAAAATTCAATCGTTTTAAAACTGTAAAATTTAAAAACATCGAATGATAAGAAGGTAATAGCAGATTCAGTAAAGCGGGGAGAGGGGGTCAGAGGGGGGAGGTTATCTCGATCTTGATATTTTTGGTTTCCAGAGACGGTGCAGGATATCGCTTGGATGCACTGCTTCTGGTGAAAAGATGCAGCAGTTTCTTGGATGACTTCCAGCGAAGGTGACAGTCGATTCTCTAAAGCGGGGAGATGAGGCCAATGGGGGGAGATCCTCTCGATCTCCAGATACAGTGCAGGATATCGCTTGGATGCTCTGCTTCAATGATGGACGATGATTTCCTTGGATGACTCCCAGCAAATTACAAGTCGAGTCCGTTGGGCGCCAATATGAGGCCACAAGGGGGTGCTCCTCTCGATATTGATCTCCTGATGCAGCGGATCTCCAGGCTCAGGTGAGATGATGCAGCAGATTCTTGGATGGGTCCAGCCGGGTCCAAAAGGCGGGAGCTGACGTCAGAGGGGCAATGATCCACCATTTTCCA